>VZSJ01001666.1:490278-521398 GCA_013398405.1 Pheucticus melanocephalus | reverse complement strand
ATGCCCAGCTCTGACATCAAGTGGCCTGAACAAATTCATGCTGATGCTGTATTGAGCTTTTACTTCCATGCCAGACTGGTTTTAGAGAAACTAAATTTCATAGCAAAGCAGAGTCCCCCAACACCTGATCAGCTTGTGGTCAGTTTGGCACTCAAGATTAGTGTTTGATTATCTGAGATTTTGCATCACACATGTTCCTACTGTGCAGGTAGTTAAAGGGCTGGGCATCCCTTCAGGGGCATCTGAGCACAGCTTTGAGGATATAAGTAAAGCACAATCCTTCATAAAGGTGAACGATTTGGTCCCTGTTGATAAAATATAACAATATCAAGGAAAGTGATTCATATTAGTCAAAAGGGCAACAGAGCCCTTTATGAGTAAAAAGCACTCTTCTAAGTATAAAGCTGTTATTTAACACACACAACCAACATAAGGCTGTTTAATTGTGAGACCAATATGTTGCTTGAGGTTACTTTGTACAACTTTGAACCAAAAAATGAACAATAGCAAAACAATGAACTGTATCTGATTATTATCCACATGCCTGCAAGTAAATCACAGTATCTCCTAATGAACCCATTATTTATATTTTAGTGATAGAGAAAAAAAAAGTTGTCATAAATATTTGAGAAATTCTCTGAGTGGTAATCAATCCTTGTTATTTTAAACAAATTCAAAGGACATCCTCTTTTCTAGAAGTACTTAAGCAATTTGTGGTGGTATGTAAATGTGCTCCTTCTCAGTGCTGCATCTCTGAAGAACTGAATGGGTGAATTAGTGCTCCAAGGGGAAAGGGACATGAAAAGCCCCTTTGAAACAACCTGAGAAGAAGGGAATAAATTGTAGTTTTAGTTATGTTAAAGAGACTTTGAGGGGACTGCAGATAGAATCACAGAGGTCCTACAACAATGCAGGTTTGCAGATGCTATTTGAAAAAACCCTTCATAACTCTCAAAGGCACAGCACCATTTTCTTATGATCAACAGACTGTCAAGACCTCATAGCATATTTTTCAGAGTACCATTTGCCTCCTGACAACAAGACCCGTGGCTTTATCTGGGACAGAAAAAACTAAAACAAAACAAAGCAAAGAAAGAATCAAGTAACAACTAACAAAATTGTCTTGAATATGAAAATTTTAATCCATTTGTGTGGCAAAGCAAAATATTCTGCCATGGAAGCCTATTGTCCATTAGCCTGCCTGTGTAAGTGAAGTTCATAAGTTGTGCCAAGTGTAGCCATGAAATACAAACCCGAAAATTCAAGTAACTTTGAAAGAAGATATTGAGTTTTTTAAGTTATTTCTGGTGTCTCAGCAATCTTTAAAACAGGTGAGAAATTTCAGAAGTGAAATTTGAAAGGTATGTTTAAAGCTTTACAGGTGAGTTGAATGTTAGTTTCTAGCTCAGCTTGATGAAACTACTTACACATGTGTAACAGGTCTTGAAATAAAATTTCAGAAGAGTTATGGATAACAGCCTAATTATAACAAGTTATACAGCTTATCTTAAAATCGATTTGAAAGAAGATTAGCTCAAATTAAGATGTATTTGGGGACAATTTCTTCATGAAATTATTTAGGATTCAAGATCACAAACAAGAGCAAATTAATTAAATTATTAAAAGCAGCATAAATATAGCAAAAGAAAAATGTCAAGAAGTACAAAAATGTAAAATCAAAAAATTGATAATCTTTGTGCAGACAATGGAAAAAGAATTGGATGACATGAACCAAGAATGCAATGGTATCCTAAAAAAAAAAAAAAACCAATCCTTAAAAACACTTATCTTGAACTTGGATGAGGAAAAGTTCCCCAAAATTGATACAGAAGGCATCCAACCAGAAAGCTACCCCTCAGATTTCACATTATCTTCATGACTTCACCCTCCCATTCTTTCCTGTGGTTTTTCTGTCCTATTACCTTTGCCAAATCTGGCCCCTCTGTCTAACTGTTTTTTCTAACTAGATACATTAGTGACCCTTTTTGTCCCTCACTCCTAGTCTTAATTTCTATATTTATGCCCTGGCTCCTGCAGAGACCTCCATCTCTTAATGACACAAAAAGAGTTCCTGTAATCCTAGAATAGACTATGTTCAATGAGACAGAACCTCAGGGTGTTTTTTGTTGCAGTTCAATGAGTCTCTGCTGATACATTTTTGGAAGCTTATAATCTAGGCAGATATTTCTGCTTTCATTTGCAACAGACTTTCCATGCCTTCTTCCTGAGTTTCAGGCAACTAAATTGAGAAAATGGAAAAACTTCATAATGTAACACCCCTTATCTGTGTCGCTACCGGTCCTGGAAATCAAGATCTGGAGTCAGATAGCACCATGCACCCTGGATATCGTAGGTTGAAGAGAAATTATAGCCACTTCTTGACTTTTGTGAGAAGTAAAACCTTGCCTCAACATGCTAACTGTTATCTTCTGGTGGGTTATTTTCTAGAAGGCACTTTTGCTCTTTCAAAATGTTCATACTGGTCGAGTTAAAGGACTTTATAGAAATGCAACAGGTTTAACTAAATTCTTCTGGAACTATGGAAGAGAAAATGCTGCCATAAAAAAATATATTGACTTTCTTTTAAATCAAGGGATTCTAATTCATCCTCAAGAAAAGCATGGACGACAGATAGAAAGCAAATAAGAAGTCTCAGACCAGGCACAAAAAAGATATTTTTAAGATTAAACAGAACAAGGAATAGAGGGGGAAGGCATGGAGGTCTGCTACAAGCAAGAAAAGAGTAGAGCCAGTTCCTCCAAATACCTTAAAGATATCAGTCCCAGTTCTTCACTCCTGTTTAGACATAGGGCCATATCACATAAACACTACCTGTTTCACCTCTTTGATGTGTTCGCTTGGATTTTGGGACAAGAATGTGCATTCACTTTAGTATGTCTTTTTAGTACATCATGCTCCATGCACAAGAGCTGATCTTGAACTAATTTATCTTAAATCTTGAAAAGATTTGGATGTAAAAAATCTCTTACTTGAGATGAAAATCAGATAGATTCAATATGGTATCAGTGTGGATGATGTCTTTTAGGATAACAGAGGAATAGTATGAGAAAAACAGATGATCACTATACCTATTGTGTTGGCTATTTATGATTGCATGTCAAGATGTGCAGAAGATATTTAGAAATTGCTTAGAAGAAAACCTACTGCTGCTGAGAATCTATCACAGGAGATGATCAACAGGCTTCATGGACCTGTTAGAGGTGATGTTTCAACAAATGATTGAGCACACTGAGAGGTTAAAGCACAAAGTGAAATAGCTTTAATTACAACCCTGAGTGAGGACTGGAATCTGGAAAGAGCAGATGGAGATACAAGAAGAAGAACAAGCACAGATAAGGAAGAAGAATTGACTTTAGACCCAAATGAGACACATTTTGACCCAAAAGCCCTCACATACCCTGCATTGTGGTGGGGTAGTGTCAAGGCATGGTATCTCCAAATTCAGAAAGTTGCCCTTGATATAATTCTGCTGCTTTTGCTCCGTTGCAGTTCGGTGGTACTAGATGGTAGTGTTCACATATTCAGTGAAATACACAGGATAGTATGTGATTTTCTTAGGAACAGTTTTGTATCCTTGAATTTTCATGTACTTGTCTATTTCTCATTAGCCCTTTTATCCTCTCACTACTATTTTGGAATTTTAGTGACTTATTTTCATGGTACAGCCTTGTTATTTTTTGAGTGGGTGCTTAGAAAATAGATGTTCCATGTGACTTCTTCCATCTGTACATGTTTTTTTCTAAAAAAACAACAGATTGCTTTGATGGTGATATTCAGGGGCAAAAAAATCATTCTGCTAATCACATTATTTTTTGATGCATGTTCTCCACTATGATTTTCTTCTAACTGTTCAGAGACATACAAACAACTTATGACAAACATCTCTTTCATCTCTAGTCCTTCATATTTTTGTACTTCAAAAATTATATAGAATCTCATTTGGTTTAAAAAAAATCTTTATGGTAACCTTTTTGAGTTTTTCCCTTCAAATAATGCCACATGCCCATTTTTAGATGAAAGCTATTTACAACTTTTTAGTAAGCAAAGCATTAGAAAAAAAAAAAGAGTTAAAATATTCTAAAATAATCTGAATAATCAACTTAATTGGTTTTCAATGATCCATGAAATAGATGAATTATTCAGTCTTCACAACAAATCTAACCTCTTCAGATTCAGATAAGATAAATGCTCTCCAGAAGTACAGGATCTAATCTTGAATAAGTACATTCCATTTCAAAAGCGTGGGGATCATGGAATTATTCTTGAATTTCCATTGCATGGTAAGATGTGTCAAGAATGTAAATGTTGAAAAATACTGAAAAACCCCCAACTTTTTTCCTCTCTTATTCCAGATCCAGAAGATGATGACTAAATTTTTTATTATTTTGAGGATTTTGAAAATCAACTGTGTAAAATTAGGAAGAGTACTTTCAATCTGTATTATCTAAAACAAAGCTCAATTTCACAGAAGCTTAGGGAAGAAATTGAGAAATATTTTTATTTTACTGTTTAGCTATTTAGTGAGAAGGAGCTTGTGAATAAAGGGACAATGTGTGGCCACATTTATATCACTGCATTTTGATATTACATTATGGAGTCAACTCCAATTACAGCAAGGCAACAATCTTAGAGGCTTCCTATCTAGAAAACAGACCAGTTCTCTGGAAAGAGATCCAGATAGCTCAAAAAATGAACCTCTGTTTTGTGTAGAGAAAATGTCTATTTTATGGGATTGGTTTTGAGTTTTGTGAGGTTTGCATAGCTTTTCACATTAAGTGAAACCACATCAATAAATAACAGATATAACCTCATATAGGAGGTTAGGAGACCAGTGACAGCAAAAATGTCTGAAAAATGTCTCTCTTCCTTGTTGAGTTTATTTCTGAAAGTTCATGCTTAGGAGAGGAAGAGAAGGACACCTTTGGATAAAAACCTCTTGACTGTAGAATTCACGAAAGAAATGCCTGCATTGCCCATAATTCTCAGTAAGTGAGAATTTCAGAAAAATCTTCCTACTCTTCTAGTCTCTAACCACTAAATAGAATGCAAGATGTGAGTCTTCTCCACCTGTAATTTTGAGACTAAAACAACTGATTTGGTATGTTTACAGCCGTGTGATGGCATGGAAAATTCCAGCACAATCTGTTCTCTCACCCTTGTGTGAACCAGTCTAAACTCAGTGACCCTTAAAGCAAAACCACAAGAATTGTGCTTGTAAAAAAAGTAATGGAACCATTTATTAATTATTATAAACTGGCTTATATCTATCTTCACATACATATGTCTCACAAAAATGTTTATATTCATTGTTGGAAGGTTTCACCTCCCACTTTATTTCAGACAACTAAAGTGAAACTGTATCTCTGAAAAAAGACTTTTTAAAACCAGTTTCTCTTATCTTAGATGTTCACATTACAGTAGATGAATCTTTGGATTTTTCTCCAAAACTGACTTTAAACAGCAAAACAGTAATACCAGATATATTTACGTTTGATTCCACCATTGCAAAGTATTATCCCTTTGGGTAAATTGTTAGAACTGTACAGTGTTGTTTTAAGACAGTGAAATATTGATGGGGCTGGTTGAGAAAAACATGAACTGGGCCCCTTACTTATCTTGCACTTAGCTCAAGCAAGGCCTAACAATGGAATGATGTCTGAAGAGAAGAAGAGGTCTCACAGCCTGATGTTCCAGTGAGGCACAAAGGAACCTTGTGCCTCTGTACCAGCCCGACTCCCTTCACCCTGAAAAACAAGCCTTATTATAAATCTGCTTTATTAAGGAGGTGAGGATGTGTAAAAAGTCCCACAAATGAAGGACAGAGAGCCTTTACTGCCTTCTCAGTACTAGGAGAAGGACCAAAGTGTTTATTTGGCCACATTTGTTAACTATAAATTTTGACTGAGACTTTCATTAAGCCTCAGTAACATACTAAATTGCACACCCATTGGGATAAAAATTAAGGAGAACATGGGACCTATAATGCATGTATGACCAAAGTTACCAAACCCACCAACATACGATTGTTCCCTCTCCTTGGACCCAATATTTATAGCATAAAAGAGGGGTTTCAGAAAAAGTTGGAGGAGAACACCTCTGCCCTCTGTGAGCAGTCAGTAGACTGTGTCTCTTCTCTTTTCCTTGAAGGGCTGCCTTCAGGTGAGCTTTGAACATCCAGCTGTGTTAGAACATGTTGGAACCTGAAATGCACAGAATTCTCAGAACTTTGGGCCTATAAACCAACTTAGAATTAAACACAGGATTTAACCTGAGACCTTGGAAAATGCTTCTAAACTAGCACTACAGTGTTAGAAGTGAATATGTGGATTTCTAGTTTAAAGCAGAGACATGTTAAGCTAAGTAGAAAAAATTTTAGAGTTTTAAAGTGTAGTACTGTACGTTTGTGTGTCATAACATGATTAGCTAAGAAAGCTTACACTGTAGCATAAGTCCATAAGACAAAATATTTAAGGATTAGGTCAAAGCATAAATATTCTTGTTGGAAGTGTTTTATTAGTTAACAAATCCTTAAAAGGTCTTGTAACTAGAGGTCTTGTGATCTTCTGAGCCATGCAGTGAAGATGTGAGCCAAACTCACCCTTCCTGTCTATGCATATGATAAGAAAAATAAATCATATCATCTAAAGCAACTCGGAAGTCTGTCTCTAACTCATTCAAAATTCTTTCAAAATTCCCACAGGAACGTACTTGGGAATATTAATTAATTCATATATTTATATACACACATATCTATCTATCTTGTTACTAGATTGCTCTAATCATGCTTTCTCTCCCAGCACATACACACTAATACTCTGCAGTTAGTGCCTTTATCATGGGCAATCCTGAACCTGGATTTCTGTTGTTTCAATGAAGTCTACTGTGTGTGAATCATATAAGTCCTCATTGAATACAAGCATGCCCACAGTACTGGGTTGAACTCAACCAGACTTATAGTGCTTAATTGGCTATAATCAAAAATTAATCTCTGCCACACCCAGCCTCTCTTATCTTAGAAGATCAGCTGGAATCCAAGGGGGGTTATTTTCTTCTAAATACCTTTATGCTTAACACAAAACTGCTGAAATTAGTGCTTTGCTTTCTTCAGGGTTTTTTTTAAATGTATTTTTGAATGCCATATATTTGTCAGTATCTTGAAAAATACTCATATCCAATGTTAAAATTAAAAAATGAAATCAATCTGTTAGCACTTTTACCTTGTCTCTCTACCAAACGCCAAATTGTTTCCTACCTGATATGAGACTATAATCAGCCTGTGTACCTTTAAATATCTCAAATAATTAGTTATCTTTTTTGCTACCTTCAGAGACAAGTTCAATACCTGGCATATTTGTTCTGTCCTTTTTTGCCATCTCCCATGTGGTCTTTTGCTCATCCATAGTGTCATTAAACAGTATTGCTATTGAAATATGGACATTTTCCAATATTGTATTCACACAAGGTCATTTTGAGGGAAAATTACTTAATATGTATGACAATGTCATTCCTAGCTGCATTAAAGAGATAGCAGTCCTGCTCCAGACTTGGCAGAATGGTAAATAAGTGTGATAACATAGCACTGAAATCTGGATACTTCTGCTACTTTGCCACAGTCCAGTCTCTGGTCAAGAATCTCACAGAGTCAGCAATTTTTAATGAAAATTCTGTGTTATTATTATTTCTGCAAAGAAGACACTTCTATCTTGAAAGAAAATTAAAAGTGTAAGTACAGTCTTCACTAGCCTTCCAGGCTTTGGTACTCAACAAGTTAATTATATCTAAGGTCTTATACTGTTCTTTAAGCACGATCTCTCCTCTCCTCTGAGACTAACAGGCTGAAAGCACAAACCAGACTGGAAAGTCACAGCACAGATGGTGCTGAAGACTGAAGGCTGTACTGGAACTACAACCAGCTACACATATAGTTTGGGGACTATATAAAAACTGGGACAATTTGCCTTGAAAATTGCACCAAAATATGTGTTCTCTTGTGTTAATTTTTTAAGAATTGCCAGGATAATTTACAGATGGCCAGACATGATTAATCAGATGGAACAAGTTTGAATTTGTCTGAAGGTATTTAGGTCCTTATAGGTCCTGTATAGACAATGGACAGAAATTCAGGAAGCATAGGCTATGAATATTTTTTTTTTTAGCATAAAACTAATAAAAAAAGAAAAAATTATTGAAAAGGATTTTGAGACATCTGGGTTGGGCAGAGAAAGATATCATTGCTTTGAAACTTGGATATCCAATTTTGCTCAAATAAAGAGAAAAATTAAAATATATAGCATGTATTTAGGGTTTTGTTTCTGAGTTTCAAAAGAAAAGTAAATTTTGGAGGCTGGTTTGTACAGTTTTTTCCAGCAAGAGAATGGAAGGAGGCCTTGCAAGGCAAATTTTTTCTCAGCATTCTACATGCCAATGCAGTTAGGAACAGGTAGAGATTTAAGGTTACGAGAGATGGCAAGGTAAAGATTATGACATGAGGGAAGGGCAGTGGATGGTGTCTGTCCAGACATCAGTAAACAGTCTGACAACTGTCTGCCATAACATTATTATGGAGTAACTGTCTGCTCATGCTTAGATGTGTGAACCCCTTGCTGCATAAAAATGTTTCTGTCTGGCCAAGCCCAGAGGGTGGTGGTGAATGGAACTGAGTCCAATAAACAGCCAGTGGAACACTGGTGGTGTTCCACAGGGCTCAGCACTGGGGCTGGTCCTGTTTAACACCTTTATTGATGATTTAAATGAGTAAGCTCAAATCATGGAAAAAGAGTCTAACAGCAAGATCCCAATAAGTTTTCAGGTAACACCAACTTTGATGAGAGTGTTGATCTGCAAGGCTCTTCAGAGGGATCTGGACAGGCTGGATCAACTGGGCTGAGATCAACTGCATGTGGTTCAGGGTGAAGTGCTGGGTCCTTCACATAGGTCACACCAACCCCAGACAGCACTACAGGCTTGGGGAAGAGTGGCTTGAGAGCTGCTCAACAGAAAGGGACTTGGGGGTGCTCATTGACTGCTGTCTGAACCACTCCCAGGTGGCCAAGAAGGCCAATGGCATCTTGGCCTGTATCAAGAATAATGTAGCCAGCAGGATTAGGGAAGGGATTATCCCCCTGAACTCAGCACCAGTGAGGTCTCACTGAAATGCATGTTTGGTTTTGGGCCCTCACTCAAGGACATTAAGGTACTGGAGCATGTCCTGAGAAGGGAAACAGAGCTGGTGAAGAGTCCAGAAATCATGTCTTATGAGGAGGGATTGAGGGAGCTGGGGTTGTCTAGTATGGAAAAGAGGAGGCTCAGAGGAGGCCTCATGCTCTCTACAACTACCTGAAAGGAGGTAGTTATAGACAGTTGGTCTCTTCTGCCACATCTTAAGTGAAAGAATGAGAGAAAATGGTCCAAAGATGCACCAGGGAAGGTTTAGATTAGATATTAGAAAAAAAAATCACTGAAGAAATGGTCAGGCATGGCAATAAATTGCCCTGGGAGGTGGTGGAGTCACTGGAAGTGATTGAGAGATGTCTGGATGTGGCATGTGGGGATATCATTTAGGGGTGATTATGGTGGTGCTGAATTGATGGTTGGACTAGTTGATCTTGAAGGTCTCTTGCAAATTTGACAATTTTCTGTTTCTGTATCCTAATATTTCATCAACCATAATTTAAATCAAGAATCTTTTAGATACCAATTTACTTTAGTAAAATACAATAAATTCTTAAATGTGTTGATACATTTCAACAGGCTCTTTCTTTCTCATATAAACCTAAAGCATGAATCAAAATAAATCCATTTACATTCTTTGTTTAGTACATAGCAGAGTCTTTGTCTAAATGGGATTCTCTATTCCTATAGCTATTTAAAAAAGCTTTCGGCAGCTTTATGTTTCAAATACAGCTTAATTGGGATGGAATTTACTAATTTAATCAAAGAAATCATTAATATAACTTTAGGCATAGCTTTTTGAAATATTGCAAACATGTAACTGAATAGATTCATGATACTTAGTGAAAAACAGCCTTTCATGCAGGTTATTTTGATATCGTGATTATTATATTCTCTGTTTTAAATTTCAAAAAAAAATACTCACCTACTTTTAAAAAATTTCTTTAGGAACTACTACTTTACTCTCATTCTTGATTGTAGCTGAATGGAACACACCTTAATGCATTTAAGTAGGACTTGCACAAAAGAATAGAAAGTAGTTGATCAATCTTAAAATTATTACAATTTTAGTCACCAATCTTAAAATTATTACAATTTTAGTCACCGTATTCTCAATTAATACATCAGATGAAATTCAATTTTAACATCCTGACATAAATCAGAAAGGTTTTGAATGATTGTTAATGTTTATTTTTAAAATATAGATGAGACTTTTGTAAGCTAGAGAGAACATAAAATACTTTACATTTCATCAGTGGTAAAGGAGGACATTCAAAAAAGACATACATATTTCTTGTTACCGCCTTAATCAATGGACTGTCTCACTTACATTTGCATGTGGAAAAATTATTGGTTACAAAATATAAAGTAGAATTATGCATATCTAGTATGCGTTAATATTCATGACAGAATTAAAAGTTGTGTGTTCTTATAAGTACTTTTATTTGTTCAGCAGTTGTTTGGCTCAATTTTGCTCTTTGGCCTGGTGAGAAAACTAAATTAGAACAGAATTATAATTGCCTCTCTAAGACTGTAATCTTATGTTAAAAAAATCTGAGTATTAACTAATATGAATACTCAATTTTTAAATTCTAAATTGATATATTAGAACAGCTAAGCATCAATGTTGTAAATTTTTTTGGGTGCATAGAGCCTCCATTCAAAAAAATGGTGAAATTGAATAAAATATGCTTTACAAATAAATTAATTGCTCTGCACTGAAAGAGGTCACTTACAATAACAGGAGCCAGCAGTCTTTGCACATTGGCACTGACAAGTTAAATCATTCAGACATAATGATGGGATTGTATCCTTCAGAGAGAAAATGGAGGCACCACAATAGGCCATTGAAAAACCCTATTGAGCAAACAACATTGAGTGAAAGCATGAACAGGATGTTGACACTGTTAAAAAAGAGACAAATGTCATACTGTAATATAGAAAATGCTACAGTTTCCTTATTATTTCAGTAATTTGTCCATACATTAAATACTGCAAGCAACATTTTAAAGTGGTATTGCAGAACAAGGCAAAATTTAGATAATAAATCAAATTTTCATTGGTGTGGAGGATGGAGTAAAGGATTTTATGCAGTGAAATGATGGAAGGGTTTAGATTATTTGATTTGGAGAGGGAAGGATGGAGATTAAATGTGATAGTATAACATTAGAGTAAAGCTAATAGAACTGCAGGATCAATTGTATCAAATCTCTTTATCTGATGCTAACTTAATAATACTTGTTAGTTTTCAATAGTGGTTCATAGAACATTTACAGCACTGAATGGTGAAAAATAAAATCTGTGTTTGACATTCTGTGAAAAAAGAATGTATGAATGTACATGAAAAGGAATGAGAATTAACATTTATCTTGACTGGATTCTTGTCAGCACAGACAGTTAGACAGAAAGAAGTGATGATAGACATAATTTCTATTTCTATTATTTTGTAAGAAATGCATACTAGTAAATTGATACAACCAAGAAGCCTCATGACAAATTCTTCTTCTCATGTCAGCAAACTAAAATCAGGTAAAGATGTGAAAAAATCCCCTCCCTCTTAAATTAAAGATCAGCCACACTGCTAACTGACCTTGGTTGTTCTGTTTCTTATTTATGAAATATTTTCCATAAGAATAAGAGCACTTGAAAGTGTTGTATCACAAGAAATAAGAACAATTTATTGAATATTTTCCTTCTTCCAATATTTACTAAAGGAAGCTTCATGGAGTATGACATCTACTAGATTTGCTTCATTGATGATGAATGCAAGAGTAAACTCCAGATTATCCAATTTGAAGTACCTCAAGGTTGTAGGCTGGTGAGCACATGTATTCCATTTTGATATATTCCATGTGTAATTTTTTCATATGTTGAAATAGCAGTAGTTTTTGTTTAATGTGATTCCATCTATGAAAAATGTAATGAAATTTGCTTCATTTCTTAAACCAGGAGAGTAATGTAATATGGTATAAATTTACTGTAGCCTGTTTCTTCTCCACTAGGTCTCTGAATGAACAGATTAGCTGCATAGTGTCCACTATACAGGAAAGCACATGCATTCAGGTATTTAGTTGTAATTTCATACTGATGGATTTTGTACACAGTTACCAATGCGTGGCATAAGGGCATGTGGGAGGACACTGGCTGTTCCTTTGACCATATCCAGTCAAAGACTTTGTTAATGGGCAAAGGCATTTTCAGTGGAAAAAAAATGGAGAAAACAATAAGCAAGAAGCACAACCATCCAGAAGCACAAAACTGGCCAAGGGATGGAAAGAGAGTTAGGGATGAGAACAAATCTGGCTAGATGCATTAATTGGTAAAGATACATAGAGTGTGGAAATGTTTATTTTTTCAGTATTATATTACTTACATAGATTTATTATTTTATCAGTTTAGGAGGATGTGGTAAACAAGGGGAGCAAACACAAAGAAACATGAAACCTGACCATGATACTTGTGACCTCCATGAGTGTTTATGCCTGTAAGCAAAGAGTGCACACATGCGTGCCTGCACTTGTGAACTGTTGTCTCTAACAGCAAAGAAGAAGAGATTGGAGATGACTGGCTGCACTTGTGTCTGATGTGAGCCCTGTCCCCTCTCCATAGGGGAGGCTGAAGGTCTTGTCTGTCAGTCTGTGTGACTAACCATGTCAATGTCCTTGGTAAATCTGGGTCTGGGTCTGAGTGTGTCCATAATTGAGTCTCTGTTGCTACCAGTATCAGCTTTGATGCTGGTTGAAACTGCAAAAGAAGTGGCAGCCATGTCTCCAGCCTGGGCAGAGATATTGGGTCCCTGGGCTTCAGCAGCTGGGCCGGAGCTGGCAAATCCTGGGCTGCTGAAGAAGGATATGTGACTTCAGAACTTACCTTTAGAAGATCATGAGCTGTGCCCTTCCATCGTACCTCAGCAGATGCCATAGAGGAAAAGCTTCAGAAAATTAGTATTTCTTAACTTTTATCAAAGTAAATTTGTTTTCTTTGTGCTTTTATATTTTAGACTTCTTCTGTAGTGCTATGAGAGAAATGCTTCTTCTATAATCATGAAAACACTGTCATCTTCATTTAGTTGGGGTTCAACTGTGGGGAATTTAGTACCTGCAGAATACATGGTTGGTGACTTGTTTTCTAGTTGAATGCTTTTCCTATCCATTTCACTAGACGGTGTAGTTGTTTTCACCTATTTTCACCAGTCGATAAACAAAGTCAAAGGATTGGCTCTGCATTGGAAGTGGCCATTAAGTGTGCTTCATGTCTGCAGGGTGGCCTCTAAAGAAATTTGCAGACGTCAATACACATGCTGCATCTAATTTATAAACATTTTTTTAGTAGTTTGAAATTAGTCTTTTTAGTAGATTGCAATTTAGAAAGACTATGGTTTACTCTCCACTGAACAGAAAGTTACCAAAGCTGTATACTTTTATTTGTTTATTTAGTCATTTAGTTATTCCATTGCTCATATGAAGATTTTATTCCAAAGGACTTTTTCGTTTGTGAGCGATAAAGATGCCTGCATATTAGTGCACCAAATAACTACCTAGCTTTATTTCAGAGACGACATTTCCTCTTTTCCCCTCAGGTGTTATTTCCATTTCTGTGTCAAGAACATCTCATCCTGACATTTTGAGGACTAAATTTATTTCTGAAACTGCTCCAGCAAAGCTCGCCTGATTGTGTCCCATTGAGGACAATACGTTCCTTATAGAAGATGCTAAAAAAAAGGAAAAGTGAGCTTTAGGTTTCCTGTGAAGGAAAAAGGCTACTCATGAAGGAAAGAGTTTCCTATGAAGGAAAAAGTTGCTGAGGTGGTTTGTCATGAACTGCATAGCAAGAACATCTTTTTCCATCTAGATAAATATAAGGTTTTCTCCAATCAGACCAGGCATCTGGACATGACAGCCAACAGCAAATGAAAACAATGTGCCACAGTTTATCCCTTTGCCATAAGACTGCTTTAGAAGCATTTTGGGAGGCATTTTTCTACCTCGAATCCTAATTCTTAGTATGATTTCTTAGTTTGGAACGCCAGCCTGAGTCATCTTTTTGCAGGATCAAACCAAAACAGTCACTAATTTCTTCTAAAGTCACATCCTTTCCTTGAAAAGAAATGGGGTTGTCATTTGTCTCTTAACTTTGCTTTGTAGCAACATTCATTAATCCTATTGGAATCATATTACATTCTCTTGGCCAAACTGCTATGCTCCAAAAGAAGGAAATAGATGGGACCACAAAGCTTTGGAGTGATGATCATTTGGCTCTTAAACTCATAGTTTTCTCATGAAAGAGAAGAAGAATCATAGAAATATAGGAGTAAATGTTACTTGGCCATCCATTTAATGTCACATTCTAGTCACTATTTATTTTTTAAATTTTGCTCTAAACTCCTTTAGAAACTATGAAATGTCTGTTTTCCTTTACCATCTTCATAAATAATTCTTATATATATATTGAGCTAATTAGACCCCTTCTTTGAAAAGAAAACTGTCCATGAAAATGGCTCTAGGCACTAATTACCACTATAGGTATATCTTCAATTATTATTCCCTAAATGCAAATATTTTTTACTGGAAATTTCCAATTTATTTGCTACAGAAAGAGATTAAAAAGAAACTCTTTTGTAGAATGTGGGAAAAAGGAAAAAAAATAGACCAATGTGAATGGCCAATGTGAATGTGTCCCCAGTTGAAACCAGACTGAAATTACACCTACATTATCCAGGTTACATCCCAGGAGACCCTGCTCTGACTTGTTTCCTTTTTTGCCTTTGTTGAAAATTTAAAATGATCTAAGAAGAACCAGATTTTGCAAATGTTTTATGTTAAATGAATCAATATAACCTGAAAATATAGGATGTCATATTTTCAAAAGGTGATTGGGTAATTAGAACTTTAGTCATTTTATGCTAAAGCATAAAATTTAACAACATATTTCACCAAGGGGATTTACTATTCTACACACACAGATATGTCTTTGGAGAAGATGAAGGCAAAGATTCCCTGAAGGAAATTTATGGGCCACTGAGTATCTTTTAAAGGGACAGCATAAGCTATATAATATTGGTCAACAACAAAAGATGTAAATCCCAAATTTATCTAAAAAAGAATTCTCTGGCTCTCCACGTTAGGATTTATTCTCAGGTTGGTCTTCAATTCAAGAGTACAGGAATTCCTACTAATAGAGGAAACCAACCTAAGTACTGTCCCCTGTTGATGTCTCATCCCAAATTGAAACGTTTAATATAAATTTGTCTTTACTGGTTCTGTGCATAAAAATGAACTTCCTACATGGAAATGAATAAATTATTTCCTTTTGTCAGTCCATTGGAGGAAAAAAAAAAAAAAAAAGAGGAGAAAAGCCAAAGAGCTAAGCAATCGATTCCAAAAGGGATAAACTTGTCTATCACCTATGTTCGAGGTTATAAGAACAGACAAAAAGTTACCCAAGTATTCAGACCTTCGTTCGGTTTTTAGCCTGTCAAGAATTTACATTTGTTTTAGAACTCACTGTATGAGATATTCAAAACTATCTATAGGAGACAGCCAATTATTTTTATATGTAGACTGCATTTCACCTCACACAGTCTGAACTGTGCTCTTGCTTATTTGAATTGCTCTGCTCTGAGCTATTTATTTAGGTTTAACAACACTGAGAAAGCTTTCAGAACTGTGAGAAAATAGAAATATCAAGAGGTGATCTAAAGCACTTTGTAAAGACAATATAAAAATGTTAGGATTTGGTAAAGATGTTCAGTGTCACAAAGTCTGGTAATATAAATGAAAATAGTTTTCCTTTGTTTGAGTTAGCTGGCCCATGTAAGATAGATTGTACAATAAAGTGAAAGGCTAAACTTCATTTTACTCAATCTCCTAAAACAACAGTACTTTCTCAAGGTGCTGAGTTAACATAAAATATCAGCTGAAAAACTTTGTATGACATTGGAATCTAAGTATGAGAATATGTGAGAGGATTGATATTGCTTTTATGAAAGTGAAATGAATATTAATAAATTTTTTCCTTCTTCTGAGTGGACCACACACATTACACATTAGTGGTGCCAAGGGTTTTTTCCTATTCATAAACTCAGCTATATTCAGCTTCTCTTTACATTTGTAAAGATCATTATTCAGCCACAGTCTTAACCATACATTAAAGCATACAAATAATCTATTGAAGCATTCTTCTGAGACACTCCATTTTCATTCTGAAATGTGTTTTCTCTACATACTTTTGATATGCCCTCTCTAGAGGGCACAACCTGTCAATGTCACACTGCTGCTAGATTTCATGCATTAACTCTACCAAATACTTCTGAACAATTTGGTAAGAAGCACTCTATTGCGTTGAGAGCAATGCATTCCCATGGATCTGAGAGGGATTCCAGTCCAACTTCTGTTCTTCCCTTGCACAAAACTGCATTTCATGATTCCCAAGCAGAATCACTCCTTCCTACTAGAAGTGGTTTCAGTACTTGCTGTTGACAAACTCTGTGCTTGCCACTGCAATGACTGTAGGAATGTAACAAGCTTCTGGCATCGTATGGTGCCACCAGGCACTCTGCTGAGGGAGTTACAGCAAGTTGCTCAAGAAGACAACGTTATTGTCTCAGAGATTTTGTTTGCCTGTTGAAAAAATCTAATCAGGCTCATGAAGGAAACAAATCTACTTTGCAATGAAACACCAGCTAAAGGAATGAACAAAGAGATATCCTAAAAGTATGCGTCACAATCTTATAATAATAGAGTCATTCTTGAAAGAGTTGTTGTGAGTCCTTCATGGGTGCTGGCAGCTGCTAGCGATGAGTAATATACTTGAATAAAGTGGAAGACCTGCTGAAGGGAGACCCTTATGCTGTTGTTTGTCCCTGAATAAGTCAGGCAAAGCACCCTCCAATGCAGCAGGGCTGCTCAGTGAGGTGCCCCCCCTCATGGGACACTGACAGGCTGTTGGGAACAGGGGCTCAGCTTTCCTGGGACACCAACAGACAAATCAAATACTAAGGCTTGAGGAAATTTCCCACACTGAAGGCTAAGGAAATCTCCCCTTTTCACATGACAAAAAATATTATTTAGTATTATTAAATAAATCCTTGACCAATCTGCTCTGAACAGAACATCTTACCTTCAAATTGCGCATGTAGAAATTGTGTATTGTAGAAATTGTTAGTACTTTGTACATTTCTAATACTGAAACATACCTAATGAATTAAAAATTACTCAAATTCAGCACTGGTCTCCTGTACTTATCCCCCTCCCCCCCCCCCCCCCCAAAAAAAAAAAAAAGTAAGTCAATTTACTGGAAATCTTTGTTTACTGTTGCAAACATACTAGAAAATTATCTGTTTTCCTCTAATGCACAAAAATTTTGCAAAGGAATATGCCCAAATTTAATATGTAAAAAAATATCTTGAAAGTAATTCCTCACAAAAAATGGGGCCCAGTCAGTTTTGATCAGAGAACATAAAATGATTAAACCAAGAAGTAATAGTCAAAGTGTTTTTAAAAAAATATATGAAAACATGATTTCTATGCAGCTCTAGAACTGCATGAAGAAAAAGTAGAAAGAAAGAGAGCTTTGATATATTTAATACTCTACTTGCTGTCATTCTTTTATAAACTTGTTCTTTTTCTTTTCACATTTTGCTACAGCTGTCTTTCAGACAGCTGATTTTTTTTTCTGACTCCTAACTATTCCACAGAAATCTTTCTCTGAGCACTGAAATCCACTAAAGGTCAAGCTTGTTGTCTTCTAATTCATACAGAGGGTGGCAGAAATACTGCTAAAACTCCATCTTTTGAAGATCAGGTCTGAAGTAAATAGATATGAAAAAGATATTCTTTCTCAGCAGGAGAATGAAAAAAAAAAAGTTTAAAATATTGGAAAGCTGATTCAATCTCTAAAATCAGAGAATGAATCTCACTATAACCTGAAATTATTTTGTGGGGTCTCTCATTAGGGAAAGCTTATGTCACATAAGCACATATACAAAGCAGCAAAATGTTAATCAGTCAGTATCAGAATTACTAATTAGGTAAGATATACATGTATTTCTTTAGAGTAGAAAGAGATAGGAAACTGGAATTAAATTATCATCAGATAATTCCCTTTCTGTTAGATAGTTCCCTCTGATTTCAGGCGTGGCAGATTGAGGTCATCTACCTGCTATTCAGTAAAGCATCCAAACTGAAAAATAACAAAAGGAGTTATGGTTGGCTCATTTTGTATTTCAGCGGCTAAGAACATTTTATCACTGCTAGAGTAGGATTTACATGAGGGTTGACTCGTTTAACTGAGTTTTCATTGACCATTCCAAAGAGCTTCTGAAAAAGCACAAAGTCATTCTCCTCTTGTCCCTTATCTGAAAAGGAAGGAACCGAAGGAACCGCTATCAAGACAGGAGCATTTTATTTTAGGCATCATGCTCTACCTCTTTGTAGTTACTAAAAAGAATCTTAACACAAAACTTTTAATGTATTGAAAAGAGAGGAAACAAGAATTCATGCATGTTTTAAAAATTAAGCAACACTTCAGTTTTAATGTCTGTGTTAAAAACTTTGTTTGTTATCTTTAGATCATATTATTAGAACAAGAAGCAAAGACAGAAAAACACCGAGAAAATTAACACTTACCACTCTCACCATAGTTGGATGTAAACTGAAATGTAATTTGGAGACTTTTCTAGTTTGGTAGGGCTTAATTTGGGGTTTATTACAACATTATGCTTAACATTTTGCAATAAAACTAATAATGTACACTCAGCTTTGAAGAAAGCTTTTGCCAGGAACTCTCAAAAAGATGCACACTGTTCTGCATCTGCTATCACATATATGTCTGTTTATAGTTTTATAGTTGCTTGGGAGAGAAAATATGTGTTGCCCTAAACTTTCATTTTTATCTTTGTCACCTTTTACTTTTTTTTTTCTAATCTAATTCAGTAATTATTTAAAAATTAATTGATGGACTAGTGAGGGGAGACTAACTTTTTAGTGTTGCTCTTTGTGAAACATAGCTGCTATCCAGGCTGAAATAAGACAGCCATAGAACAGTTATTTCACACCATACTGTACTAGGCAGTGTCCTCCATATAATCAGAATGTAATTACCTTGAAGCACGAAGCATGAGCACTGCTGATGGCATGGCTTTTATATGAATTAATTTTGTTTATTTTTTATTGCATCTTCCTTGTAATTAAATTAAAGTTGATGGACACATCTATAAATACAAACCAGTAAATTACTGTGGTAGTGCTGGACAACTGAGTCAAAGAAAAATTATATTTTTTCCACTTAGTACTAAAATATTTATAGGACCTAAAATAATGACAGTGATTAGGAATCCAAGACATTCAAAAAGGTCTTGTTTGATTTCTGAAGGTGCTTTTACACTTGTTTTCTTTATTCCTTGCTAATACTGCATCCAGAAGCCTGTGGTTCCTCTTTCTTAAATTCACTTGGATCTGCCCTGAGACCAAAGATGTATTAAGAAATGAAATGGCATACAGTGCTTCTCTTTCTGTTTTTACCTGTGCAGGCCTGACCTCTGCAGTGAATTTAGGCTGAGAACAGCTTCCTTTCTTTCCAGGTGTGTCCCTCAGGTTTGTTTCTACCCATCACACTTTACTTGCTCTTACCCTTGGAACAATATCTTTTTTACTTGAACTAACTTCTGCTGTTGCTTATGCTGTTAAATCTCATACATTCACTGTATAAGCACAGATGTGAAATGGCTGCTTCCAAAGTATTTATTCTTCCCAATGTATTTTGGTGAAACAAAACAAATGAGAAGTGAGATTCTACCATTAAGAGTAGCATTCAGGGTGAATTTCCCAATCTGATCCTTATCAGGTCAGAATAAAGTTTAAGCTTTTCCTCCCTTCTTGAGCTATTTATGTTATTTTGAAAGATCCAAATGCATACATTTCATCCATATTTTATTCAGAATCAGTTTTCTTTTCAAATGCTTGGAGTACTCAATTTTATCTCTTACTTCATGTCTTGCATAGAAAATCTTTTGATCTATTTTCAAGGTCATTCTAGGCCAATAGCACTGCTCAGGGAGAAGCATGAGTTTTTAAGGAGCTTGTTCAGTTTTCTGTAATGGCACCTATGAATATAATGTACATATATCAAATGCATTTGCATATAAGGTATATAGCCATGTTTAAAGTTAAGGGCATCTCTGTATATACCAGAATACAGATATACAGGTTTATGAGTATAAATACCAAGTTATATGGTTTGTATTTTAGACATATTTAAAAACAAAACTGAATTACTTTTAATAGGTTTTTGTATGCTCCTAGAGACAGAAGCAAGCATGCATATATGCATGAATAGAAGATAAACCCTGTCTTGAAAACACGGCATGTTATCCAAAATACAGGAACACTTCCTTGTGTGTTTTCTTCTCCCACTTGAGATTTAGATAACTGTTTCTTAGAGTACAATTATTTTTCCTCTATTTCAAAGAAAAATACAGCTCATTAGCCTAATGTTATGTGGAAGCCCACTCCAACCCTCCATTTACTCCAGCGGATAGAAGCTGAAGTAGAATTTGAACAATTTACTACATAGCTCAGGTATGATATTTGGGTAATTTCACATTTATTGAAGAAGTTATTAGAAGAAAATATGGTGACACAGGCTGTAAATTCCTGAACCAAAAGAATATATCATGGACAGTTGATATTTGAGATACGTACTGAAATCGATTCTAATAACAGAAGTCTTTATCCTTTACACATCAGTAAACAGGAAAAGGTCAAGTATGGCTTGGAGAAACACTTCAAACATATTCAACTCCAAATTCTTCTTGTTTATCTTCTTAATCCAAATTCCTTTGTGAAATTACAAATAATAGTTCTTCTAGCTAAAATAATGATAATATCAGTCTATTCTGCTGTTCAATACAAGAATATTCCTGCCACTTGCCTAAAAAGTTAAACTTCTCAGTAAAAGTGAATATTTTTCTGTGTGTATTTTGTGTAGTTTACAAAGTACCACCAAATGCAAGATGTATAATGGCTTAGACATTGTTATTTGGAGAATACACTCATGAAAAAGCAACCAGAGAAGTGGTCTTTGAATGACCTGTGCTCAACCTTGAGGAGCTGGAAGTTCAACATTGGCTGAGTGCAACGTGCTGCACCAATGTGCTACACCCAGGTCAGGGACATTTACTGTCCTGATTTCAGCTGGGATAGAATTAATTTTCTTCTTAGTAGCTGTTACAGTGCTGTGTTTTTTGTACTTGGTATGAGAATAATATGAGAAACTGATATTTTGTCTGTTCCTAGAGACTGCTTGTCCTAAATTGAGGACTTTTGAGTTTGCCATGCTCTGCCAGTGAGGAGTGGCACATAAAGGTGGTAGGGACCATGGTCAGTACAGGTGACATGAGCTGGCCAAAGGGATATACAATACCACAGAATGTTGTGCTTAGGATATAAAGTGGAGGAGTGAGGGGCTGACTGCTGCTTGGGAATGAGATGGGAACTGGTTGGTTGGTGAGCAGCAGCTGTTATGCATCACTTGTTGCTCTTGGGTTCTGTTACTCTCTCTGCCTCTGTAACTGCAGTTATTATTCTTATAAACACTAATATTAGCATATGCATTATTATGTTAGTGTTTTGTTTCTTTTTTCTTTTCTGATTTCAAATTCATAGGAAGATCAGGTGTGAGAAGATCAGATCCTTGTTTTTAATCATCTAAAGATGAATTTTACCCATATACTTCCACTTCCATGTAGAAGACGTTTCACCAGTAAGGTGTGAGCAAACTGAATATCTATTCTGCAGTCCTGGAAGATCTCTTACACTTAGGAGCCTTTGGAAATTCTTAGATCCTAAACAAGTCTTTTAAAACTAGAACTTCTCATCACAGGCAGTTCAGAAATTCCTTTAACTGCACTTCTTCCATTCAAAAATAATGTTGAGCGAGAAAAATGCAAAATACATGGAATATTATTAACAAAAGGTCAGTCATAAAAGGAAAAAAAACTTATGCGAAGAAATTGACAGTCAAAAAATGAAGAAATGTCATTAAATTTCTCTCTTCATTTTTTATCTGAAAGTTGTATCATGGTACATTAAAAGATTCAAAAATAAAGTAATATTCATTTCCTTGCAGCACTGCAATCTGAGTGGAATTGATTAAGGTTTGTATGTGGTAAAGTTATTAAATGTAGCATTTGATTTTTGTACCATATAGGATTAGGTAAAAAATTTCAACAACGTAAAACTCACAAGAAAGACTAGTACAAGATATCCATTGGTCTCTTATAAAGAGAAGAATTCCACAGCCTTTTACGACAGAGCTTTAACAAGTCTAATACACAGATAAATACTGTTGGATTCCCATTATCTACTAGCTATATACCTATTAAATACAGTGAAGATAAAGCACTTGGATAGATCAGTGCTCTTCAAATATGGTTTAAAGATTTACAAGATATAACACACCTAGAGGCCTTTAGATGTTCACCATATAATCCATTATCTCCCAGAGTACACACCTGAACTCAAAGTCAGAATATATTGTAATGTTCTTAGTGACAACAGAACTGCTACACAGCATGATCAAAAGGGATTGGCATTAAAAACTGTGTCTAAGATGACCTTCAGAGTTGGAAGGAATTAGGGAAGAGACAATGTCCTCATTTTAGAAGGGTGTGTTCACTGGTTCAACAACAAATACAGAACTACACATACACTGAATTCCACTTATTACTGATCTAATTATTATGACCCAGCTTTTGTTCTGTGTGGACAGCTGGCTGCCTTTCCTTCACCAAGACACTATCGAATATGTAATACATACCGGCTGGAACCTCCCTGAGAAACTGCCCTCAAGGACAAAGGAGCAGAGCAGAGCTGGCAGGTTATTTTAAGTACATTTAAGAAATCAGGTAGGAAAGGCAGGAGACCAGCATGGTTGGCCCCCTGAACAAACTAGAGTACAAGAAGGACATGCACAGGCAAGGGAACCAGAGATAAGCATTTTCGGAAAACTACTGGGACTCTGTACAACTATGTAGGGATGGGATGAGCAAAGCTAAGAATAAGTTGGAGTGGGTAATTTGGCAGAAAATGTGAAGATTTATAAGATGGATTTATGCAAATATATTTCTCAGTAAAGGAAGATGTATTTTTCATAATAATTAAGACAAGAGAACTAGTGAAAATAAGCATAGGGAAGTTTTTTCCCTGGTAATCTGTCTTCTCTTAAGTGCTTTATCCTCAAGGCAGGGACTGGGGGAACATACACCTTTTCAATCAGGAAGATCAGGTTTGAGGCCACCTAAGGAACCTGGACGTACAAAAGGCCATGTGACCCAATAAGATGCAATATTTAAAGCAGTCAGTTCCTCTAAACTGATGAACAATTTTTTTTTTGTTCAGCCACTTTACTGATGAAACTTTCTGCATTCTTTCCGTGGCAGAAGTTCACTTCTGACACTTTCAGAAGTCTCCCTATAATAGCATATATTTTAATTCTCTGGCATTTAGTTTCCTAGCAATTTCAGTGAATACCTCTTTAAAAGTTCAAGGGTAATAATTCTGAATAAAATGAAAAGTTGCAATTCACCACTGTCCATATCGTTTGCCCATTATCCTTCCTTGTAATAATAGGGGTGAAACAAGATCTTCTTTCAGCTCCCTCTAATGGCAAAAGTCCTTTTAAAGGAGATCTGTATGTAAACTAGCAATAATTTTGACAAAAGAACCCAAGCAATAATATATTATATATAGTGAACCTAAAAGAACACAAGTGAAGGTATATTTTAAAGGTTATTCAATAAGTATAAACATCCCTGTTTATAAAAATTTGAGAGCACCAGTATTGTTGGCACTCTAAAATTCTCCTCCAGGACAGATATTCTCAGCTCCCATAGTTTTAGCATATTTTGGATCTCTTTAGAGGCTAACCTTATCATATAGGTCACATCACTGCTCTCTAAGAGTTCCTATTTGAGAATTTGTCATCACATCATCTGGTCACGCTGCCGTGACTTGGGAGTCAGTTCTGGAAACCCTTTGCTGCAAATGAGATCAGTGAAATAAGTGAGACCAAGCATGTATGTATGGTCCTATCTGTCATTTGTTAAAGAGACACATTCTCTCTCTGTGACTTCAAATATCAGTGCTTGCTGCAGTGATTTACCTAACTGCATATTTTGTTCTAGTTATACTGGGCCACTTGCTGACACTTCTACACTAACTTAGTCTTTGATATCTATTTTAAGTTATTGAGATTTATTTGCAGAAAACAAGTCATGTTCTTGACAGTTCCTTCCCCTTTCCTTCCTTAATAGAAGACTATTTGTATTTATGAATGTACTCTGGAGCACTTATTCACTTTAAGTACAGAAAGCCATAGCATAAATATATTTGTAGATTAACTAGAGAAGCTTCTGCTACTATTTCTTCTCAGTTCAGAATGATGTAATACAGAACAGCAGAACAGGCAGAATGTAGAATTTAGACATTTTTCTGCATTAAAATAGTGCTTGTTCTTATTTTGTCTTTCAGTTCTTTTCAGAAAATTTGCTTGCTGGCTATTTTAATGTTACCAGTTAATTATAATTTAATTTCAGATAAATATTTATACACACACACACACACATACACACACACACACACACACATATATATATATATATATTTATATATTAGAAGAATAAGGCCTTTTATTTAATCTATCACATACACATCTATTTATATATATAGTTATAATGCTGTAAAATATTTTAATTTCAAGAAATAATTGTAGCAAATAAACTTTCAATGCACACAAAATGCACACTTCACCATGGACAAATTGGACAAACAGCACACCTTCTTAAAATTCCTATTGTGGTTTATAATATCATCATATTTACATCTGTGATTTTCAAATTAACCATAGGATTTTAAAGATTTATTAATGAATAGTAGGGAGTAGCTTATTTCACTGCTACTACTGCATGATCAGTGGGTGCTGTATGTCCTAACTAAAATGTGATTCTCTTATTTGCAAAAATGGGGGGGGGGGGTGGCGTGTTTGTGAGAATAAGATGGGAGATTTCTTTAAGACAAGTGCAGAAAGTGAAGTATAAAAACCTAATTTTAGAGGAAATGTATCCACATTTAACACTGCACCACTCTTCCCTAAATATTTATTCACATAAACCCTAAGTAATTCTGGCTAAAAGTACTTCAGAGAAATCTTAACAGATGACACAAACAGAATAGAACTTCCTGGTTTTAAATATTTTCTGAAGAGTGAAAAAGAGAAAACATTATGAAAAGGTATTCTGGGTAAATTATATGTATTAATAGCAAAAGACATGCATTTGTGTACTCCTTTTTCTTTTGGTAGGTTTCAAAAACAAATTCATCTCTGGACATAAGGTCCCATTAAAATGTCACAGAGTCATGGGGTGAAGCTTACCCTAAAGCACTTCCCTGACAAAGAGGACCTTGACTACATCTGACCAGCTCTAACTGACTAGATTAATGTAGATGATCTGGAAAACAAAGACACATCAGAAAAATTGTGCAATACATAACCTCACACTTTGGTAATAAATTTGAGAAAGAAAATGGGAGGATGACAAAAAAGCAGTTGACAACTGGACTTTGGCTTTAGATACAGAGAAAGTCAAAGAGGCTACTTGACTTGAAAAGTCTTTTCAGGCTTAGGCCATAAATCTAATATAGAAAATAAAAAGTATTTTTAAAAGCCAGTCCTTTGTGGGGTGCAGAAACATGTCCCTGTATGTTGACAGCTAGAAGTCTGTAGAGGAGATATAATGAAAAGATGCTGGTTCCCCAGCTGGGCCAGGCACATCCAGGTGTGGGAATGGGCTCCCTGTTGCCCAGGGCCTCTGTGGTGGGAAAGGGAAAGAGGCCATCAGTGGTCTGTGAGATGTAGAGTAAAAGAAATTCTTATCTGTGCATATAGATCTCTATCAGAGAGAAATAGCCAAGTGAGAAAGACAAGATCAGGGAATAATGACAGAAGGGGAAAGCAAATACTATGAGAAAATGGTTTCAATTTTTATTTGAGATATATCATTTTTGTATGCAAGTACCTACAATTCAGAATTAATGTTTCTTACCTCCCTTGGATATCTTCTCACTCTACTATACCACTTTATCTGAACCATTAACATCTTGATAACACTTACTGTGTTCCTAGTTATACCCCAGAGAAATTGCATTGGCTCCAGACAGTTTCCTCTGATCTATGTAAGCATGATGAAGATGAAACTCTTAACTGTTTGATTTCCCCTGTAACAGAATGAGGACAACCATGTTATAGGCTTTTGACATAGTCCATTCTGCTGCAGCTTCAGGAAATTAATGTCTTAAAAATACCCTCTCTTTTCCATTTTTTAATGTCCAGTTTAACATTTCCAGCTACACTAACCTTGCTGTAAGTGATTCAATTATTTATAAATTCCTTATTTCTAAAATAATTTATATTAAGCACAATTTGTGCCCTCCACAACTTGAATTTTCTTATTAATTTACATTTCCAAATTCTTGATCCTGGTAGAAAAGCCTATTTTTATTAGTGGGAGTGTTTTTTGTGACTTGGTTTTGACATAAAGAATGGCATTTGGTCTACTTGTTTGACAGAATTCAGTAAATGGATGACTAATTTGAAGCTCTTTATGCTAGTGGTAGCTGGATTGCATGATGGAATAAGTAATACCACCTTCTTTCCAGATCTTATATCGTTTACAGTTACTAGACATGGGTAAGAATAAATTTACCACTTTCATAAATAGGAATTTTAAAAGCACAAAAACTAATCCCAGGTTTTGGTTTCTTTTTTTTTTTTGCTTTGTTTTTGTTTGGTTTTTATTTTTGGGGGTCTTTTTGTTGTTTTATTTCATGAGGATTTTTTGGTTTAGTGTGTGTGTGTATTTCGTTTATTGTGTTTTGTTTATAAAACTCTTTTTTAAATATTGTAACTATTTTAAAATATTCTTTATATCATTGATCTACCCTTTACATCCAGAAAATTTATTGGTTAAAAGAGCAACTACTGTTATGAACACCACTTGTGATAGTGCACTTAACATGTCAAAATTAAAGATACATTTTCTGCTTATAAATGAGTAACCTTTTAATATAACCAAAAAATGACTGAATTTTCTGCCCTATATGTCTTGAGACTTCATTTGAATCTTACAAATTACTCTGACTCTGACCTTTTCATGCAAGATAAGTCAAATGTGGTGACATTATCAAAATCTGTATTTTATTATTTTTATATTCATAATTTCTTAACACTGTAAAGAATATTTTGTCATCTTTTTTCTTCAATTGCAATAAAAATTCATTTTATTTGACTTTTCAAACAATTATTAAGACTTTACAAGTCATGTCTGTGAAGAAAATATGTTTTAAATATTTTTTCAACAGTTTTGTTTCTACTTCACTATAAAAACACAGTTCCCAAGTAACAGATGTTACAGTAGATGTTTTTAATCTGAATTTCACATATTGAATGATAGAGAAACAGTGAAAATCCTATGAATTTAATATCTTCCCACATAAATATGTTATTAGATGTGCATTTAGAAAATGGAAGTTGAATTTTTGTAATTTCCTGACAGATAACATTTTTAGGTGCCCTGATTTGTTAGAAAAAAGAACATTCACGTTATGGAAGAATATGAAGCAATTCCTAGAGTGACAAGAGTGACTTGGGGCATCTGAAAACCTGAAAAACTTGGAAGGGAAATATTTCAATTTGAGTACATATGACAGCAATTTTGAAGAGATTTCCAAGATCATATAAGAAATATATTAATAAAATTTGTTGGCTGTCATGCTATGATTTTTTTTCTTTGCTCTTCCTTGAACATCTACATGCTCTGTCCAATGTGAATGAAGGTCAAAAACTAATTGTTCTTCATATATGTCAAATAATAGAGTGAAAAAAGAGTGAAAAAGAATCCCCTTAACTGAATTATAAATTGATATCTTTTTATCAGTATTTACTTTCTTGTCTGGTCTAGTCAGTTCTCCCCATTGCCTTGTATACAAAAATAAACAGCAAGAAGGAAAAGGGATGAACTGATTTTTTTGTTTAATGTCAAGATTAGACAGTTTGTATGCCATAATCAAATTTCATTTTAAATGCTGACCATGAAATTTTGTATGAAAGAAAATAAATGAAAGGTCTTTGGAATACTTTAGTGAAGTGAGAAAAGGACATAAATACTGCCACAATCATTATAATGTTGACATCCTTATTTTTGCTCTTTCTCTTGTTTGTTCAAATTCTAATTTTACAAGATAAATAACAAAATGTATAGGGTTTTTTCCTACATCCATGAGAATTTTTTTGGCAAATGCAATTTCAGTTATATAACAAAGTTTTTAAAAAAATCAAAGAAATTTAGCTAAAAAATAGTGAAGGAAGAAAACTTTTAAGCTAAAAATTCAATTAATACAAACATACCAGACTTTAATGCAGTATACTTGGTAGCTCTTCTTTTTGATTAAAATCTCTCTCTTTTAGAAAAGCTACACTGTGCCTTGCACACATAACAGGAGTGTGCATAAAGGAAATCTAAGTCTCAAAGATTCAGTTTTCATATAATCATGGATTGGTTAAGATTGGAAAAAATCTCTGAGATTATCAAGGCCAAGCATCAACCAGACATCACCACCATGTTCATTAAAATATGTCCTCAGGTGCCTTACACCTATGCTTTTTGAATATTTCCAGGGCTGATTATTCTCCCACTTTCCTGGGCAGTCTCTTCAAATGTTTTACAACCCTTTCCATGAAATATAAAAAATTCCTAATATCTAATCTGAACTGCCTCTGGTCTGCAACTCGCGGCCATTTCTTCTCAAACTGTCACTTTTTCACTGAGGAAAGAGACTGACACCTATCTCACTACAACCTCCTTTCAGAAAGCGTGATGGCATCTGTCCACAGCCTCTTTTTCTCACAATAACAACTCCGGCTCCATCAGTTGTTCCAGACCCTTTACTAGCTCCACCGCTCTTTAGACATTCTCCAGCACCTCAACGTCTTTGTTGTAGTAAGGAGCTCAAAACTGAAAGCAGGACTCAAGGTGTGGCCTCAACAGTGCCAAGTACAGAGGGATGAAAACTGCCCTAGTCCTGCTGGCCAAAATATTCTTGATAGAAGCCAAGATGCCACTGGCTCTCTTGGCCACACGCTAGCTCATGTTCAGCTGGCTGTTGATCAGCCCCCCAGCTCCTTTTCCATGGGAGCTTTCCAACCCCTCTGTCCCAGCCTGTAGCACTGCCTGGGGTTGTTGCCACTTGTGCATGACCATGACACAGACTCAGACCAGGAGGGAATCTGAATCCTTTATTCAAAGAAACTAGCTGGTTTTATACACTTTTTTCAAGGCACAGCATTTACTTACATTATAATTCTCACTACCTGACCTATCCCATGTTGCCACATCAGCAACACTTTCTAAATGTCCTTCTATGGAGTGATCATGTGCTGTTCACCTGTCTTTCAGCTTCTGCCAGGCTTCTCTCCATAGGGCTCTGCCAGGTGGCACTTCCTCCCCCAAGGTCAGATGGAGATGAGACAGCCACTCTGTGCTCCTTTCTGCTGCCACATGCTCCTTTGTGCCACCACTGGCACTTTGGGGGCACATGCCATGGCCTGCAGCTCAACACCA
Source organism: Pheucticus melanocephalus (assembly GCA_013398405.1). Taxonomy (NCBI): domain Eukaryota; kingdom Metazoa; phylum Chordata; class Aves; order Passeriformes; family Cardinalidae; genus Pheucticus; species Pheucticus melanocephalus. Next base: position 491,535 of record VZSJ01001666.1, on the reverse strand, counting down.
TCCTATCTCTTCCCACAGTCACACAAGTGTGGGACTTGACATTTTACCTTATTGAACCTGATACTGCTGGCAAATCTTGAAAACACTGAAAGGTTTAGGTTTTGGAATGGGTTGAGTTTTTTCTTTTTGTTATAGGGGATTTTTCTTAATTCAGGAAATTTTTTGGGTTGGGTTTGTTTGGTTTTTTTTTATGTAGAGGAATTGTTTTTATTTCATGGCCTTGCTGTAATCTGCTTAATATATTCCCATCAATTGTTTGCCTATTGATCTTGCTATAGGAAACGTCCATTCTAACAATGAACCACAAAATTTACCTTTCATCTTTGTGCATGACTATTTCCAAACTAAGTATTTATGTCAGAGAATGTGAGGGATTAAAATTTTCTCTTCAGATTTTTGTAAAATTTTCTCCTCTATAGATTTCTCTTTAGATTTTCACTTTGATGAAATAAAGTACAATTGAGCAGTTTTTCATGTTACCATCACCCAAACCTCACTGTTTTCAAATATTTTTCTTACAGAATTCTGTTAGTGACAAAGATAAGGTGATCATCTAAATTCGCCCTTGGAAGCAGTCTGACGCTGATCAAGATTCATGATAATGAGATGAAATTGAGACATATCTGTATGGTCAGCTGAGCCCAAGAGATCAGGGAGATGTATTGTGAGGAATCAATTAAGTTTTGATTTTTGTCTCAACATTGTTTGACCAGAGATATGTGGTGGAGGGGCTGCACACATGCCACACACAGTACACAGGTAGGAGAAGATGCAGGAACACCCTGTCTCTGGGGACACTTGACCTGATGGACATTTCACATCCCACATGGAATAGGCAGTGAGTAGGAGACCACTGAGGACACTGTGCCCTCTAGAAAGGTTCTCCAATTGGGTAGCAAAAAGGTTTCCACCAATGAGCTGCAGTTGAACGTTTGGCTGGCCAATGAGCACACCTTAGGAAGGGTTGGGGCGTATAGTCACAAGCTGCTGGGCTTCTGTCCTCGCTGGAAGCTTTTTGCTTGCCCTCACTTACTCACTTGCTCATCCTTTTGCTGGATGATACTGGACACTTGGCTGGACAACTGCTAACCACCTCTGAGTCTCCTGCCTAGCCTGTGTCCTGCCCTACCACTTCATCTCTCTTGCCTGTTCCAGTCTTCACCCGTTCTGCCTCCCTGTGTTCCTGCCCAACCCCCTACCTGCTTCATCCCTGCCCGCCTTGCTCCTGCCTAGGCCACCTGCTTCCAACCCTGCTTC
>VZSJ01001666.1:402022-490268 GCA_013398405.1 Pheucticus melanocephalus | reverse complement strand
TCTGATCCACCTCACCACTGTGATCTCCGCTGGGATCTTGTCCAGGGCTCTGCACCTCCTTCCCAGTGCCCAGTCACCCACCTGGTGTGTGCCTGCCAGTCGCCACAGGAGCTGTGCCTGTGCAGCCACACCTCTGTGGGAGCTGTGCAGGCTCCCCAGCATCCAGTGTGCACACACCCCCTGCCAGAGGGATGTTGATGGCACTCCCCAGCCTTCTGGTGTAAGGCCGGCTTTTCCTCTCCTCTGTCTCCCCTCTCATTCTTCTTCTTTTTCCTTCTTCCTTTTCTGCCTTTCCTATTTTTCTTGCCCTTTAAGAAATTTGTTGTGAAGAGAGTGTGGTCTTTACTGTAGCTTAACTTGGAATATGTTGTGAAAATACACACTTCAAGGTCTTTGATCATGCATTTTTTATGGGTTGATACCACATTTCTGAGAACATGTTTGACAACTGTTCTTTCATGCAGCAGGATTATACGCATTTTCCAGTGTTGACAATCCTCCACCTCAGGCTGATCTACAATCAGCTTCTTCTGTCATACTGCAAGATTACACTAAGGGCTAGTCACAGCACATGGAGAGACCCAGGGAGACAAAAAGAGCAGTGATGGGCAGAGAAAACCTTGTAATCTGGTGAGGCCTGTGGCACCCAAATCAGTGATTCCTTTGTCTATAAAAGATGGTGCAGCTTCTTGCCTTAGTACAAAACCCACTGAGGTGAGCAAACCTGCAGCCTTGCAATTTGAAGAGTGCTACTGAAATAAGGGACATATGGCATATTATGGTAGCAGGGGAAAAATACTTGGTAATTATACAAATGTTATTATGGAACAGTTTAAGGGTATTGGGGTCACCTGTGTAACATTGTGGAGTGCTTAGATGAAAAGTCAAAAGGAAGGAAAAAGAGAGATCAAGATGGATCAGAGAGGAGCAAGTGTAGGCAATAGAGAGAAAAGTGGATGAAAGCAGCTGACTATTGATGAAAGTATATTCTCCAGACAAGAGTCTCAGTTATTTCAGCCTCCCCTCATGTAAAAAGAGGTTATCAGTAGAAATTAACTGTCCCTGAACTAAAGCTGGCTTTGCATTAGCAGTTTCAGAAACTAAATCCATCTCTTATATGTCTGTTTATGCAATATTTGATACACTTCCAGTAAAATTGCTGATCAATTGCAAAAGCAGGTTTTTCTATTGAATTTGAACTAAAGAAACCTACCTTAGGAATAAAAAATGAAATGAGAGAAAACAAGCTCTTTCTCATAATACTTCGTGGTTTGGAAAATTTTGTATTCAGGAACAAATCTAATAAGAAATCACTTCAACTAGTTTATGTTGTTGTATTGGCAACTCAAGCAATATTTTTACCTGTAATGATTTAGGTTCACCAATTTGAGATTTCTTGGCTAATGCAGCAATTAATGTGGTGGGTTTCAGTGCTGGCCAAATGAAAGTGCACCCACAAGAATATACTTACTCATTTCTTGCTCAAAGGTAGGATTAGGAGGAAGGCAAAGCAGGTTCAAAATTTTAAAAGGATATAAAGAAAGCTTTGTTAACAGTAACTAAAAGAAAGAATAATAAGAATCAGAATAAAACCTTTAGAACACCCCTCCTCCCTCTAGCACCTTTTCTTTCTTACTCACAATGTATAGCAAAAATTCAGTCACTTTATTACCTCTAGAATTGTCTTTCTTCAGTTTACTTAGGAAGAGGAGCCCTCTGGTAAATATATGGAGACTTCTCCACAAGAAAACAGTCCTCTCATGGCTTCTAATTTTCATGAATAGCAGCCACCCAGAAAAAACTACAATTGTGAAGTTGGTCCCATTTTTCACAGCTTTTCCCACAGTTGTGTTTATGGGCCATGTCAAGTTATGGGGTACTATTTTAAGGATGAACTATTCAAAATCTGAGGTTCTCTTTATTTATTTTTGAGATCATCTTCATCTCTGAAAACAGAGGTCCTCTCTCCCTGGGGCCACAGGGTTTTCAATACTCTTCTCTCTCTCTATTCAAACTTCTCATTAAATTTACAGCTATTTCATTTGCCTGCTTCAGCACAAGTTTAAACAATCCATCCCCCTCTATTCTTTCAATGAGTTATAGGGAAAAAAGTTTGATGCATAAATTACATTCTTCTCCATAGCTTTACAAGAAGATTTCAGCCCCAAGGTCAAGGCATCTCCTCATCCCTCCCATCTAGAACTTGACTTCCGCTTTACTCACTTCAATATCTTTATGTTGCTCCTCTATGTACCTGCACTTTGTCCTTTTCTCTCACTCAAAGGAAGATTGAAACACTAAAAGAGTTAATATCTCACCCAGGGCCTGCAGATCATCACTTGACTTCAGCCAAGCCCGGTAGCTTGCGGCAAGAACTGTGAGAGCTGCAGCTGGGCTGAGGAGGGCGGATAAGATCTCAGCATCCAGGCTAGAACTCAGCAGCCAGCACACCGAGGGGGAGGCTGATGGCTTCTCCTCCCCCTGCCCGGTAGTTGTGGTCAAACCCTAACGGCGGCAGAATCTTGGTCTGTTGCAGCTTGAATTGCTGCTAATCAAGTCCAGGGTAAAGAAGCCAAAAAAAGCTTTTGCATAATATCCATAGATGTTTAATTCAGCCGCGCGGTGAGACGTTCTCTCGTCTCACCCACACTCCCCGCCCGAGGTCCTGCTCCCTCCCCCACACAGGCCTTCCGGCTGACCTTCGTCTCCAGGCCCAATCAGGTGAGGCCCAATCAGGGAAAAGGGAGGGAGAGCCTCAGGAGCACCTATGTTCAGGCATAGGAACAGAGGAAGGAGCCAATCGGGTGTAACTTAGGAGAAGCCCCTCCAAGGCCTCCACATCGGTCGAGCCGCCCTGGTCGCAGCTCCTGGAGCCCTGCAGACCCTGGCTCAGCCTGGGCTGGCAGCAGGCAGGGTTTAATAGCGGCCAGATGTCAGCAGGTGCAGCCCAGCCCAGCCCCAGCCCCAGCCCCACGGCCTCCCCTCCACCTGCTCAGCAGCCAATGGGGCCCGGCCCCATGGCAGAGCCCACCTGGCCCGGCCTGGCTGAGACAGGGGAGCTGGGCTAGCTGTGTTACCTACTCTCAAGGTAGAAAAAAACCCGGCAGAATTCCCAAGATTTTTCATTTTTAACATAGGTGTTCACAAAAGCGTATCAGCTTTCTCAGTAGTTTAGCAGATTGTCAATTCTCAAAGCTAATTACTGATTAGTTTTTTTTGTCAGACACAGAAGAAACTGCTGACAGCTTCTCTTAGAACATCACTTCCGTGATGCAAAACCAACACATTATCCTATAGACTCAGGTTATATGTCAAAAGAAAATTTAATGCTACCAAGTACTGCACATTCTCTCCAGCTGTTTCATTAATAATTCTTTTTTTGTTATCCATCAGTAATTTTTTTATTTTTTGTATCTTTTCTGCACCCTAAAAATCAAAATTCTTTCTCTTCAATCACTAGCAGGAGGCCTTACTCAAAGAGAATGTCTCTTTAAAGGCAGTGAGGCTCTAAGAGGATCATCAGCATGTGTATACATATATCTGCAAGTCTTGCTTCAAACTACTCTTCATATGCCTGGTAAGTATGATAGAAGCTGGAAACTATTTTCTCAATTTTTATCTTAACAATTAACCCCATGAAGTGTGAAAAAATCCCTACAAACTCTCATTTGAAGGACATATTCTTTGCTTCCCTACTCTGAATTTACTGTTGCTATGTATTTTTTTTAATATTTTCTCCTTTCCTCTCCTTGCATTCTCTTGCAATCCTGAGATTCACCAGCACAAAATTCACTTACATAATATTCTGTCATTCAGTAAAAAAAAAAAAAAAGAGACAATAATCATTGCAATTATTATAATAATTTTATATTTTATTGCATAAAAGGTACTTTAGTGTCTCAAACTTGTTGCGGTTTACTGCTCTATCATAGAAAATATAGGTTAAACTCTGTGAAATACTTGGTAAGAGAAGAGATTAATGAACTCCAACCCTTCTTACTATCTCCACACTTCCAGATCCCTCTGGAAAGCTTTGAGAAGCCAAAGGAAATCTCTGAAATGCTTCTGGATCTTTTTCCTCATTGGTGGTTTCCATGTTGTCTACCAAAAAGAAAACACATAGTGTGCAGTGCTCTCCCATTAAATGTTCGCTGCTGAAACACAGAGGGAGCACATTGCCTTGCTGCTGTTGTGTATTTGTGCTCTCCTTGAACATGGTTCTAGCTGACAGTGCAACTGTTGACCCACATGAATAAATACCCCCAGCTCATCCTCAAAGCAACTGACAGCAGAATTGTTAATTTTGAATTGCATCGGTTCTTGTAATACAGAAAAAAACCATGACAAAAAAAGGCCACATGATTTTAAAGAATGTTAAAGTATTGTTTTAGTGAGAAACGTTGACTAGTTCTAGGAAAAAATGCATTAAGACTGAGACATTATCAAGATATTTTTTCACACTGGAAAGAGAGATATTTGATTTTTTTCTACCATATAAATTATTTCAGTAGCTTTGTTTTTCTTCCCAGGTATGTGAAACACCCTGAACCCATGCCAAAACTAACATTAAGAAAATACGAGTAGTGTGATAAATTAGTGGTAGAGTTCTGTTCCATCTGTAGTAGACCTAAAAGCTGTGTAAATGCTGAATGAACAGGATTTCTTATTTTGAGAGTGAAAGATATAAGTTAACTATGTTGTTTCCTTCTGGGAATGAAAAGACACTCTGTAATATTTTCTCAGGGAGGGTATATTTTAGGACATAAAACAAACTTTTTTTTTTTTTTGAGTAACAATAGTAATAGTGAAAATCAGATGTTCCATTATTATTTATATTTCGTAATGAAAAAAGTAAAGAAATCCTTCCTTGAAATAAATGCTTTGGGTTTATTTCCTCAAAAAATATTCAGTCTGTTAAACTTAATCTTCGTTCATATTCATGTTTATTACAACCCCAATGATTATACCTATTATGAGGAAGATTAACATCTCAGACATTAGCCATATATACTGTCTATGGAACTAAGTAAATCTGGTGCAACTTTTCCAGGCAGATCATATTTTTCCTTATATAAAAAACTTGAATATGTTTGGGAGGTTTGGGTAGGGAAGGGGAGAGGGTAAAATATTCATTTTATTGTCTATTACCTATCAATCTAATTTTACTCAAAAAAGGAAGCATTACTAATATACTTTAAAAGATGTGACTGACCTATCTAACAAGAAATTGTCAGCAACATGTTCATAAGAACAGATAAGATTAATGTCATCAACATAAATTTAAAATACATCATCTTGAATATCTTGTGGCTTAAACTGTTTTCTTTGTATGAGGTTTTCTGTAGGAATCTCTTCAAATAAACTTATTTCTTTTAAAATTTAAGACAGTTTCCATTAATTAAATAAACTATAGATAAAAATAAGTGGTTATTTATCACACATACAAATGCCATAAAGTGGTTTATATTTCTCCTCAAGAAATGCTAATACCCAGGAACAAGTTCTTTGGATACTCAGTCCATTAATATTTTTTATTATGGGTGAATGGATAGCATTTTCTGGCCCTTATCCACTGTCCTCAAACCAGGAGGCATAACACAGGACTCCAGGATGGCTGATGCTGCAAGGTACCTATTAAGATCATTTAGTCCAAGGCTCCACTCAAGCTAGAGTCAGCGAGAAGAGGTTTCTCTGGATCATGCTCACTTGGATTTTGCATCCAAGGATGGAAGCTTCACCACCTCTCTGGGTAACCTGTGCCAGCGCTCAACCACCCTCAGAGGAAGAAATAAGTGTTGCCTGATGTTCAGAGGAAATGCCTTGTGTTTCATTGTCTGCCCATTGCCTCTCGTCCTGACACAGGGCACCACTGAAAAGAATCTGGCTTCCTTTTCTTCACCTGGGAATTCACATACATCAATAAGACCTATCCCACCTACTGAAACTTTTTTTCTCCAGACAAGAATCTCAGTTGTCTCAGCCTCCCCTCATGTGAAAGATGCTCCATACTTAATGATCTTTGTGGCCCTAATTTCACTGACTTCCTATGGACTTGTAGCAAAATACTTAATATGAAGCTCAGAACTACACACTAAAGCAGTGCAGAATCTGAAAAATAATAAAAGCTAAAGCTTAAGACATCATTTCAATAGATTTTTAACCCATTTCTTCTGTTCTTATAGTAGGCCTTCAATTATATTTCTCAGTGCTTAGTACTTTCAGGTTTTTTTCAATGATAGGCCATATATTTTGTTTTCTGATCTTACTTTGGTCAGTTACGCAGCTTGGAACAGAAAAGAATAATAATCTAACAAGATAAAGCAAAAGATTTAGTTTATCTGGTTTAATAGTCTCACTGGACTGTCAATTGCAAAGTCACTTCGGGGTGTTGCAGCCTTTTAGCTTCACTCTGATAAGAAGGAAGCAGCAGTACTTTAAAGGCAAATGTGAAAAGATATAACAATGATTTATAACATGTAAGATTTTGTTATTTTTGAATTCATATGGTGCTGAGTTTTAGTCACTTGGTGCTGTAGTTGGGACAACTTAGTACTTAAACCAGTTACATGACTTATGACAAGGCAGTAATTTTTGTTTCGCTTATTTCTATCCCAGTGTGTGCAAGTGACCATTATGATAAGTAGTGCTGGATTTGAAATCCTGAAATTTGAAATTGTATTTTTGCTTTCTTATAGGTGTAACTGTATACACCCTGATAAACTTTCCTTTGCATTTATTTCCTCAAAATCAAGCAGACAGATTTTACCACTATACATAATGGCACTTTCATACAGGACTATGATAAATCAGAAAACGGTAAAGCCTGCTGAACATAAGTTTCCTTTGATTTTTTCCTCTCTTTTTCTAGTAGGAATATGGTCTCTGTTTTTATTTCTATGCCTTTGACAATATTTCCGTCAATCCCATGTTGTCCTAAAGTCCTTATGAACGTCATGCAAATATCTACGTGGGCAGTTCTTGAAAGGCAAACTACTTAACAAAGTGAGCTTTTATCAAAGCATTAAGCTGTTAATAAATGAAGAATGTTTATCCTCAGAAGAGCTTCAAAGAGTGTTTTGATGAAGATGAGCTTTCTTTCTCGCAGCTGTCCTTGCTTGCGGATGGGAGCTGGCAGGCCAGATCAGGCCTGCTGCCAGTGAAGAATAAGTAGGAGGAGGTGGGCAAGGTTTCAGTGCAGGTGTTCCTTTAGAGCTTGCTGTTTGATTACATCCTAAACTGTGCCTGTGAAAGTGAGGCTGCTTTGTTCTTTTATGTCTGCACTGTGCTATTTTTAAATATGATAAAACCCCCCAAAAACATTTGCATTTTTTTAAAGTTACTAATTCAAAAAGAAAGATCCAAGCAAACAAAGACATTGACCAGCAATAACCTATAACAGATGCAATCAATTTTCTATCTTTTCAATCATGGTGCTGAAGAAATTATTTTGTTTAAACTGAAAATATAATACTGATTAGGAGATTCGTCTGCAAACATAACTATATAAAGATGGACAGAAAGACATTAAGTTAAAAAAATTCTCATAAAAATGCAGCTTAATAATCTTAATAGTTCTGTGTTGATAGGAGTTTTTCAATATATAAGTGTTTAAACCCGTAAAGAGAAATTGAATGGGTATTACTCTCCAGTGTCTGGCTTTTTCAGATTTTGTTATGAGTATAGCTCCTGAAATGAGGTCCTCACTCTCTTTTTTTTTCCTTTTTTTTTTTCAGTGTTGGTGGTGTTATTATTTTGTTTGCTGGTGATTAATGTTTTTGCCCTTTCTCCCACATACTTAACACGTCTATTTCAATCTGGCTGAAATTCCAAGGCAAGCCTTTGGAAAAACATTTTTCAAGCTTGAATAGTAATCATTCCCTTTGTTATTTATAGATTTGATAGACAGAAGAGTAAGACAGATGGCCTGAATATACCCCACATAAGTACTTAGATCTGTAATAAATCCAGTTGCCAATAAAATCTTACTAACTCTGTAAATGATATCACAACATCCATATAAAAAATGTTTTACATTAGATATTTCAAATCCAAATCTTTGGAAGTACTAAATATCATCACAAAACATTCAAAACACAATCCAAAATATAGCACCAGGAGTATTATGAATATTACAGTATGCATCTGGATGCAGAATTTTCTAGCTCTGTTTTCTCATTGTGTTGCCAGACTAGTTTACCAAGAGCAGAAAGTTGTCATGTTCCTAAAGCTGAATTTTGTTCTGCTATGATGAGATACCTGCGTAGCATAAAATAGATTTTGGATTCTCTTTCCAATTTTTTTTTTTTAAGTGAGCAGGGGAACAAAAATGTACTTGTAATACAGAGAAGGGATTCAAGTAGTTATTCTACTTGATAGTAACGTGTTATTTAGTTTATTGTAAAACCATAAGGCTGAGAAGAAAATTCATGGAGGATGACTTATATCCCTTTCTTTTTATCTGAGAGCAATCTTGTCCAATATGTTTCTTTCCATTGTTTCTGGCAATAAATATTGAACCTAAAATGTTTGAAATAAAACCACAGGACATGAAAACAATAAATTTGAAATCAAAAGCTTTCAGTTTTCAGGCAGTGGACAGACACAAGGGTAGAAAGTTCAGTATCTAATTCAGCATCATGAGACTCAATACTGCATTTCCCAGTGTCAGACTATACCCAAACTTTACGCTATCTGGAAGTAACTTAACTCTGTATAGGTTAGCAAGTAGTCTTTAAGTAAGGACTGAAAACCAGATGCAAATATCCTAACAACTAAGACTCTAGTTCTATATTCTGGAAGCTAGCAAAGGTGCATGCTACAGTGCCTTGAAAAATTCTCCACTTTTATGAGTAAGTACTAGAGAACAAGAAAGAGCCTACTTGTTACGCTCATATGACCTATGCCTTACATTTAAGAATATGTTTGGCTCTTAAGGACCACTTAAGTACTCCAAAAAAAAAATAAGGATGCCATGATAGAAGAGACTGAAAGAGGTCTTTCTTGAAATATTGTGTCTTCTCCTGGAATGTGCATAAAGTGAAACTTCTTTTGTGGTCTCTCCTCAATGAATCTTTATCTATAGGAAAATGTTAATAGGAATAATTTCATTAACTCACTTTATTTCAGGAAAGCCTCTAAAGCTTATAAATTTTGCCTTCACTAACAGTCAGTCTTTCTACTGATGGGTTTTTCTTCCCAAAACCTTTCCACGCATATTTTTCACTATTTCTTTTTTAGGGAAGCTTTATTTTTTAATTTTTTTTTAATTATCACCAATTCTGTCATGAGATTATAGAAGTCAAATGATAGAATGAACCTATTGTCACTGACAGCATCTAAAACCAGTAAAGGTAAAAAGGACCTTCCCTTTGGTGATATTTCTACACCATTCTACTTTGCATTTGTACAGACAAATGTGAACTCCATGTTGTTATGTCAAAAAGATAACTCCTCTTAAGACATGCTAATGGCTTTTTTAGCTCTTGGTGTAAAAGATAATAATAAAAAAAACATAGAATGACATTATAACAGAGACAATATCCTACCTTTTCAGCAGAACAATTAAGCACAGAAAAGCTAAAACATTTTATTTTGAGATGTGCTTATTTTTCAGTATGATTGTACTGCAAATACTGTTTGTTATACTCTATATCATTTGCATCTATTAGCTTTACTGGTAGAGCTGAACAGTTGATATTCTTTTTGAGAACTGAAAAAGGCAGTAGATCAAGGTTATGTGTTGCCATGGTCATACATTAAGCTGTTTCAGAAAAGATAAAATTCAAATAATAGAAGAATTTTTAATTTGAGAAATTCCAATGGCTGCAATATGAAACTAGACAATTTCAAATAAAAACTGAGCACACATTACTTAACAAGGGAAAAATATATGACAAATCTCAAGTTCTCTTCTAGTACTGCAGTACAGTAAAATTTTAAATTACAACCAGGTTCAAAAGTTAGAGGCACTTATTTTCCATAACTGGAACTATGTGGATAATGATATTTTCACTCTGATAAAAATCTATCTGATCTGAAAATTTTCTGTTTTGTTCCCTGAAGAGATTTTTTCTTTTGTTTCTATTTTCAGAAGAAGCACTTCAACAGGTAAAACAAATAGATTTAACTACTTATGATAGATTCAATCTTGTTTAAAGCAAAAAGTCCAGGAATTAAACCATTACTTTGAAACTGGAAGAGGTAGGAGCGTCAGGTAGAAAGTAGCTGAGAAACTGGGTTTTATCAATAAGAACTGTGCTGTTGAGTATTCTGAAATGAGTTTCTCATGGTCAAAATTTATTAATTAATAGATAGAAAAAATTCAGCGGAAATATTGTAAGGAAAATATTCCCATCTTTTGTCCTGCCTTTACAGAGTCCAAAACTCTCTATTATGTTTTGTTCTCGTAATGAAACAAAACATGAATCTGTGGGAAAACATATAAACCCCTTTTTGTTATTTAAATTTTTTGGAAGGATAGGCTGAACTGAAATGAAGTGAGGAAAGAAGTTGATAGTGCAAATAGTCCCACTGCTCACCAGCTGGTTGGCAGATAGAACAGGGAGAAATAGGGACCTGAGCAAAGACCTCTTTTTAGACTCCTTAAAATACATGAGCTTACCTATATCTTATGAGCACCAGGAAGAAAGAATTGTGTTAGAAAGTCCAGCCACCCAAGCATGCACATGATTTTCAAGTTTCCTCTAACTCATGAGACATAAAAATACCATTTATATTTTAATGACTGTTTGAGATATGCCATGTACGTATTTAGCAGTTTGTACAAATATCACAACACTCTTTTAAGGAAAAAAAAATTAATAACAGCTTGGTTTTATTTTACAATCTTCCTACTTTGACTCTCCACCTTAAACTGGGCCAATTAAAGACCCCTACAGGTAGCTTTTTAGAGAGGCTTCCAGCCTGAAAGGCATATGTCTTAGGGAAAACTCAACAGGAGGTGAGTAAGGTTCAGAATCAACAGTGTGTTAGTAATAATGTGGCCTTTAATAATAGGTTTACCTAAAGCTTTAAATTCAGATATTTTGTGTTGAAGAATTAATATGTTATTCCTATTTTTTTTAAATGAATGCCTCTCTAAGTTTTTCTTCAAAAGTGCAGTAAGTAAAGAAAGGAATTCGAAATATATAATTCCACTTCTGGGCTGTATAATCATAATGGACTACTAAGATATTTCTGCTCTCCTTATCTCGTCTCTCTTAGTGCGTTTGAATGCACAGATCTTTGAGATCTTAAAAAAGTTATATAAAGATAAAAGGAGTACCCATTAGTGCCCTGAGGGAGAAAATATACCTGCCTCTTCTTTAGCTCCTATAACCTGGCTGACAATTAGCTATGTTCATTTTGGTTTTGAGTGCACCACAATACAGTGGATGGTTTTTTCAGTGTCTAGAGCAGTGCAGTGCAAAGACAGCAGCATGGCATCCATGCACTGAAATAAATCACCCTACTTTCAGGAAATTTGCAAGTGTTTATAGCCAAGCAATATCTTAGATTTTCAGTTTCTCTGCTGAAAAACTAACATCAATGATGAAAATGTTAATATTTTACAGACTGCATCTGAATTACAGTTAACACAGCATTGAAAAAAACCCCACAGGGCTCTAAACTGGGTCATTTGTGTGTTCATGCCTTGTGGACTGACATCCTGACTAATTTATCATTCCCCTGACCATTGCATAATTTTCAACACCAGTGTAAAACATTGGAATACAACAGAAGACTGCATAGGATCTACATAAGATATACACACTGTAGGAAACATATTGCTGCATTTTAAATTATTAGTTAAGACTAATTTATTTGTATAAACATCAGTTAGGAGTAAGAATGCATGGAAGCAAACTGCACAGCTGGACAATCAGTGGCAAGCAGTAAGAGTCTCTAAATCTCGAAATAATTTATTAGTAGGGTAAAATTCTTATCTTACAGAGTAAAATTTTCTTTTATTTCCTTCCCTCTATGAAGAGAGACTGCATAAGAGCTGGAAATCAGTGCCATTTAAGCCTTACTTCAACATTTTAGGTAGTATCTCAGTGGGGCTTAGACTTTCTGTTAGTTGCATTGGGGAGGTAGGATGATATAGATAAAAGAAGATAAAATAATGTTATTTTTTGAATTATTTAGTGGTAAGAGGTAACATAAATAAGAGAGAAAGATACAAAAATGTCTCAGGAGTTCTGGTGTGTTTTAAAGAAGCTCTTCTTTCACCACACAAAATAAAGGAAAGCAACAATTAAACTTCAATCAGCAGAAGTCGTTTGCCGTAGATGCTAATAAACTTTTTTTTTTTTCTTTTTTCTTTCTTTTCTTCTCTAAAATCTGGGAAGAATTATTCACAATCTATTCTTAATTAAAAACATGGTCAGTAAGGTTCATTTACTTGGTTGCTAACTGCTCATGTACAGACTTTTTTTATTGGTATAAACTAAAAATAAGAAACTTTATTTTGATGTTAATATATGTTCTTGATGGCTTCCACATTTGACACTCCTGACTTCTGGTTAGAAGTCTGTATTCTAACTGAAGTTGAGAGTTTGATTCTTTCTGGAAGAAATATATAGTCCTTTCTCTTTGCCAGTTGAATGCAACTCTCAGCAATGCAACCGGTTTAAGAAGTAAGAGAGAGACACTGTAAGTCATTGGTTAATTCAGGATGCTTCCAATATTGTTAAACAGATATCATGAATATATTTCTCTGTAAAAAAGACACAAAAGCCTTCCACATCCTTTATATGTTTTGGTAAATATTTCTAAGGGTCTTAAATTTTGCAAACAGTGTAAGAAATCGTGCACATTTTTTTATTTAAATATTTCCTATTAAAACCAGGAATTATTTTTTCCAGTATTAAAGAAAAATCGTCTTCTATGCTTAGCTTCTGAATGTTCTGAATACATGTCCTGGCTTGGTCTGTGTAAATGTAATTTTAATTAGTTCCCTTAAATTTTTCACACCTGAAACTTTTAAAGCAAAAATGCATTGAAATATATATTTTGCTTCTTCTATCTAGGTCAGCTGTGTTAGTGTCTAGGGTGATATCCCTCACTCCTGACTTGAAAACTAATGCAATGGGACAGAATTGATGGTTTCTTTTCTGACAGATTTCAGTGGTGCTCACATATTGCCTACTTATACAGGAGGACATAGATAAAGAAGGAGATTTTTGTGGAAAAGTAAAGCTGAGAGGCCTCACCTGGTTTCACCTGGATTCTGTGAGTCTTCACCTCAGCTCACTGATACCCAGCAGTGAGCTGTCTTGTATACCCGATTTCAGATGGTTTAGGGATAAGATGAGAAACAGTTTTGCTTTGTCCAGTGCCTTCACTGACCTCTGGCCTTGAATGGCTCCTCATGTTCCTGGGATTATAATTATCCTGGGGATCAGTCCTTTGCTCACAGTACTATGCCGATGAAGACAGTGAAGACTACTCCTGATTCCCTCTGAAAATGAAGTGTATGCCACTTTTTTTTCCTGTGATCCAGGCACCCAAGGAAAATACTTCATACAGAGGTTGTCACCTCCCTGTTGCTGCTGATTTGGAAGCAGTATATCCAAGAAAAGTCTATTTCCATCCCATCCCTGCATCCCTGAGCATAGGTACTGCAGAGGTCAGATTGCACCAGCACCTCTAAGTGTCAGCTGTGGAGCAGTGAGGGGTCTAGGAGACAGTCCCAGGAACCTAAGGAGAAAATCAGTGGGCACTGAAAAAGAAAATATGAGTGACCCATCTTTTCCTACTCATATTCAAAGGGATGGAAGTGTAGACAGGGATTAAGGAGAAGAAAATTTTATCTAGCAAGGCAGAATAAGGTGAACTATTGTCAAAAACAGGAAAGAGCAACAGTCCAAAAGTTTAATCCTTCATTTAGTCATATCCTCTTCGATGCGAGATAAAAGTGAACAATAGATGCTATAGAATAATTTACAAGTGTATATCTCTGAGGCCTGTAGGTGAGGCAGTTCAGCAGAGGTAAACTATTCTTGTAACCTGAAGATATGACCTAACAGCGCAGCATATATGAGAATATTTAAGCAGAAAACAGTGAAAAGGAGGTATAATGCCTTGTATTGCACCAGATGTAGAGAGAAGACAAGTGAAGATTGATTGTGTGCAACACATTATTTTGAGAAATGCTGCTGCATAAATAGCTGGGCAAGCAGGCTACATTTGATTGCCTCCACATAGGCTTCAGAGCCACTTGGGAGACCTTAAATATCCAAAGTGCTCACATGGAACACGAATAAAAGATTTAGCACCCGTGGGAGACCCAGGTTCTTCTGAAATGAAAGTGAATGCTTATGTATAAGGTAGCTGAATCCTACCTTGTATTCTGAAGTGAAAACTATTCACCAGCTGAAACAGAAGTCAAATCCCTTCAATAGATTAGTTTGAAATTAGATTTACTTAACAATTCTTTATTTTGATGGTTTGATGGTTGTGTTTTGTTGGTAAGTTTCTTTTGTTTTGTAAACTCCTTCCAGAAAACCCTCAAAACCAAACAGAAAGATGTTTCCAGTGCTGGATCAAGAATGGTTGTTCAGGTTGTGCCAGTCTTCAACATGAAGGACCTTTTATGTGGTGGTCAAAAGGGCAACCAGAACATCCTTTGGGTTAATGTCCTGCCACAGAACAGGGTGGCCTTATCTATACAGGGGAGTAGCCTCTGATGTGTGCTGTCCCTCACTCTGCCTTCAGCCTGCATTGTGTGGGAGACAGCTGTTGAATGGAGCCAGGCAGCAAGAAACTTTCTGACAAATTGACATTAGGCCTCGTTGCCAGTGCAGAGATCTGTGCCCCAGCCTTCTTCACTGTGCAAACACAGGCAGCCTTAAAGAAAAATACTGCAGGTTTACCTCTGGTTTTCTCAACTCCTTCTGTTGGTTTTAGTAATGAAGTTTTTGTCCTAAAATCTACTCTGGAGATAAAGTAAGTTGGTGAGGTTATCCATATATGTGTCGTGTTTTGTGCTTAAAAGCCTAACTTGCTCTAATGTAGTTTTTTTGGTCCATGTAGGTTCAGCAGCTTGTTAATACACAAACTAAAGTTAGGTAATTTTCTTATAAGGCAAAACATGAAGCTAGAACTGGTGTTTTCATTAGCTTTATTTTTTCATGCTGAGTCAAGAATACTGTTGGTGAAATACATGATTTATAGCTTCTGCAGTGACTACTGAAAATACTGTTACCTATATATATCAGTGCTTGTTTCAGGGGTAATTGTTATGCCTTTAGCTACCCAGGTAATTTATGTCTATATTTAAATAACTGGCTGTGTATTTTAACTGTTACTCTTAGGAAATATTTGGGATTTTTTACTTTCTAAAATGAATAGACACTATAATCCATAAAATAATTAGCATTTATTTTTCCAAACAATGCCTTCCACATCAACTGGTTCGTTACTCAGATGGGAGAGTCTTTCAGTATCTAAATATAGCACTAAATAATTACATCCCTTTCTGACTGGCATTTTCCAACATGTCAGGCTTCCCTTGAAAAGCGTTTGGACTGAAAGAGAAAATTTAACCAGAAACCTTCAAAATTATGGGTATGTCCTGACTTTCTTCTGAACAGAGTTTTGAATTTCATATTAAAATTTTTTGACCTTTCAAGACCCAAGCAATTGTTACTTCCGAAAGTAATATAGCAATTCAGAGCAATCCTCATACAGACTGGCTCCAATTATGTAGAATTTATAGGTGTGCAATAGTGATATGGTCTTACATCAACAAGAGTGTGTTTCCAGTTACCACTGAAAGAGCAGCTAAATGTCACAGTTGGGTTTTAAATAGATTTTCTTGACAGATTAGTCAATTATTTCCACTTTCAGGTTAAAGTACATTCATACACAGTTTAAGTAGCAAATCCATCTCCATCTCCCTCTGTCCCAATACTTTGGATTAAGGATTAAATGAAAAAGCATTAGTTATGTTTGATTCAAATTTTCAGATAATGTTCATAGCACATTCTTAGTGCAGAACTAATGAACACTTTTTTTTCAAGATTCCTGCTCTCACAATTACTGACTGTTTCTATCTACATTCCGGTTGATGCTTCTGAACAATCAATTAAGGTCTAATTTATCTTCCTTCTTTTTTTTTCCTGCTGAAATCCCTCTTAAAAATCTGAGTTTTTAATCTCTCTGCTTGACAACTCAGCTTTTTCTAACAACATTTTCTGAATCAAATGAGCTTCAGCATGCCTGTGAATTTTTATTTGCACCATAGACCGTCTTTCTCATACTGCTGTATGACTTCATCTCTGAAAATTTAGGAATTAAGTAATCAAATTCAGACTCCCACACGATGTAGACGTATGATAAAAAAAAAAAGAGTTATTCTATAAATATCTAAAATATAAGTCTTATTTTACATGAAAACACTGCCATTTTCTTAGTAAAATGTCTTTAGAGGACACATTCTGAAATACTTGCACCTATGCAATGTTAATCTTTCAACATGTGGATAATACATCTCTTTATGGGGAGCTGTTGAAAAAGTAAGATGCTTGAAAATGAGCTTGTGCAGAAAAAAAAATTTTTAGACACGTTCTTGTATTGTCTATTTTATTTACTGCTTGAAGTAGGAAAAAACCCTTAAATTCCTTTTGCATTTTGATTTTCCCACTGATTCTTCTTGCCTGAAGACACACACCTCTTCTTTATCTCAGAGCTTAATAAGAGGGCTGCCTTGTTACTTAATCCTTAAATCATCAGCCATGATTCTCAGATTCTCAAAAACTGAGGTCTAAAGGTAATCTCCCCAACACAGACTCATACACAGACAAAAATATCTATTTTTCAAACATCAGTAATAATCATGTAGTAATAATTAATAAGACTATAAAAATATAAGCTATCAAGAAAATGCAGTTTTTTAAATGCTGTCAGGTAGAGCATTTCAAAGTAACTAAAAGGACACAACAAACTTTGTGGTCATTTTTTCATTTGGTTTGGTTTTGGGTTTGTTTGTTTTGTTTGTTTGTTTTTATTTTACTGATACTTTTTACATGGTCATTGATTTGGACAATCAGTTCATAATACTGCATCTGCACAGAAGAAGGTTTGTATATCTTTCTTTCTGAAATTTCTGATAATTTTATTTTCCCTGGATATTGTTTTATTAACACAGAAAGAGGAATTTTACAGAAAGCACTGCCAGTGGTAACAAACACTTCTGTTTTCCTGCAAATTTTTCAGTCACGAAAGAATGAAAAGCAAAAAAGAAATTAGTTGAAGTAGTTGATTTTCAACTATTAGAATATTTTGTATATTTATTTTTTCCTTCCTCTGATTCCCAAACCCACTTCATTTTAGTTGGCTAAGAGATGTTCTCTGAAGAATCATTTGCAGAGTTGACTAAATCCATTGCAGTGAGCAATGTGACAGTATGTCAGGGAAGAAGGGCATTTGCCATCATGCTGACGTCAGAGTGTGACTGATTTGGTTGCACAAGATTTTGCCTAAAGAAATTTAAACTGTCAAAATGGAAAATAATCTACTCCCTCTCAGGAGTAGTAAAGAAGTGCTGTCTTTCCCACCACAAAAATATTTGGGGATAACTGTTTATTTTGCAAAACAATAAAACTTTTCCCCTAATGTATAAAGTGCAATTTTTTCCTTAGTTGTGTATCAGAACTTAATTACTAGTTGCATTAAACTGTTGTGGTTTGACAAAGAAATTAGTTACAGCCTGATCAGCCGAATCACTCTAGTTTGTTTGTTTGCTTGTTTTTAACTTAATAATAAACTGTGAAATATTTTCATTAGAAGAGGCTTGTCTCAAGAAAGAATAGAATTTTAGTACCTAATATTAGCAAGTTTTCAATCAAGAAAAAATACATCAACACCAAATTTTGAATTGTGTTGGTCTTTTTGTTGTTTTTTCTTTCAGCTAATTCTTTTCTTAGAGTGATATCAACAGCAGTTTTATTACATTTAATTTCAAGCAGATATTGAGTATAATATATATAAATCTAAGACTACTTCATGGCTTTCAGAGATAAATCCTTGACTAAGCAAAAGCTCCCTTAGGTAGAACTAATGGAAAAGATGGTTATTAAACACATTTGTGATGTACTGACCACATAGTGTTCTCAGACTGACTCAGATTAGAGAACTTCAGTGCTGTAATGAATTGACACTCCTCACCTATACTAACAGTTGCAGTATTTGAGGAATATAAGAAATTATTAGGAGAACTTTAATCATTTTCTCTCAACAACAAAAGGACTCACTGAGCCTGATATATTGGGAAGAAAAGTGTCTGTGTCTATGCTGAGCACCTGCAGTTCTGTCTTCCACAACAACACATTTTTGTTCCATACCCCTGCCGCTGTCAAGGCCATCTGTGACCATAGACCAGATGGGATCCACATAAATTGCTGAATTAAAAAAAAAATTAAGTTCATAAATTTTGAAGATCTTAAAACCAAAATGGCAATCTTATACTTATTGATGGCTGGGGAACAAGACATTCCAAAACATTCATGTTTTATACATAGATGTATGAAGTAGTGTAACAAGGAATATGGCTTTGTGTCATATGGGAATATAAGGCCAGCTCTGCTCACTGCAGTTTCATTGCAAGCAGTAAAAGGTGGCACATTTTGTGTGAACCTTTGCATGCATTTTTACACATTTTGCAAAATACTATATCATTTGAAACTGCTAGCTTAGCTTGGCATGGCTGGTGGCTATCTTGTCACATTGCATTACTCCCAAATCAAAAGAAGACTGCTCACAAAGATGTAGAAAAATGGAAGGAAGATAGAGTTTGTTAAAAATACAAACCAATTCTTGTTATCTCATTGCTTGCTATTTTAAAGATTTTCAGGCAAATACTTACAGGTAAACATGAACATATACTACTTATTTTTTTGGGTTTTTTTTCCTTTTTTGCTTTTAATATGTAGTTCTGGTAGTTTGGATAAACTCAGGTATAACATCGTTTAAAATATAATCATTTGCCTCAGCAATAAAATCCATGTCAACTCAGATAAACATCTAATCTTGTCTGTGGTAAATAGAAAAAAGCCCAAATGCTAGGCAACCAAAAATGTTATATATTCATATTTTTCTGACTGCATATTTTGTCTCTGTACTTTCTGTCTGGCTTGGTGAGAAAATTAAATGTTTCCATCTATTGTAGATGTAAGCTTAGCATTTTTTAAATGTAAAATACATTAAATATATTTAAATCAGAATCACATAATTCCATCCTTAGGCAAGGTTTAGAATTTTGTGACCCTGCTCTCCCTTGCTCCTATGACTTTTACATTCCTATCTGCATGTTAGCTGAACAACAGGAATGAGGTAGAATATGCCCCAGTAGTCTGAGATAGCATTTAATCCCAAATGCAGACAGTTGATAAAAGCCATTTTGAAGAAAGAGATGGAAGACATATCAGTGGTCACTCACCTTGAAGAACTCCCAAGGTGTCTCACTACTTTGGATTTGGTCAGGCTTTTAAGTCTTTCATGCTTAATCCCCATATGAACTCTGTTATCACTACATGCCTAGCACTTGTCATGGGCCCTGTAGACCCTGCCTGGTTCCAGTCCACAGAAATGGTTCTTATCTCAACCTTGGGGCTGCCCTGTGACCATTGTCTTTCCAAGGAACCACTGGCCTTCAGATTATCCATGGTCAATGTCCCTAGCCCAGTTCCAGCCCTGTTTCCTTGCTACATGCTGTAGGATAGGTGTCCTGGAGTGAGAACCTACCACAGCTGCCCTTGATGACTGCCCTGGTGGGCATCAGGCCCCTGCCATGGATGACCCCAGGTATGTCCACATGAAATAGTAGTCTACATTTCTAGACCAAGCATATAGCAATCCAGGTTCTGAGTCCATGGAATTCAGAGATCTTTTCAGCTGAGATGCTTTTGTGGTTCTTTAGTTTTTCACTAGCTCTGCTAACTTCTCCAACTACTCCATGTTGATATTAATAATATAAGCCTAAACACCATCTTACCTGTTGATATTCACATGTGCCTTTATTATTGAGCTGAATTCCAGTTTTCTATTGTAAGCAGCTGAATCTGAGATTGATTTAAACCCTAAAAGCAGTGGTAGGAGACAGAACGTAATGTTCCTTTTTTTCTGAGGAATATATAGAGTCAAGGAATTGCTTAATCTTTTATGGAAAGTCATCCTCGTGAACATTATAACCAGGACATTGCTCAAATGCTAGAGAACACCAAGGAGCACTAAGGAGGGTTTTAGAGTTCTAATTTGCAGATTTCAAATGGTCTCAATTCAGTTTCTCCAAAGCAGATATCTAGTCTTACTTAAAGGTGATGTTCACGTGTTTCTGGTGATGGCTCAACATAAATGTCTAAGGTAATCTCTGGCAATGGTGTTGATGAGTGGAAAACTTTTTCTTTGCAAATATGGAATAGGTTCTATGCTCAGGTGATGCTTCCCAAATGGCAATGGTGTTGATGAGTGGAAAACTTTTTCTCTGCAAATATGGAATAGGTTCTATGCTCAGGTGATGCTTTCTCTGAAGAATCAAGAGGGTAATGATCACTCTGTGGGTCACTAAGTTCTCCTTTTTCCCTAAGTGCAATTGTTTGCATTAGTCAAAACCACTGGGAGAACTGGGAGAATACATTTTCCCACTGCAGTGCTAGCTAAAGTCTGAGCAATGTGAATAAATAACATTTTTCAAAATGTTATCAACAGTTTTCAAAAAGAAGAAAATAATTTCTATCATTAAATTTCAGGTATGATAAATTACTACCTAATTTATTTGAGGTGAACATCCTCAGTAGAAAACTGAATTAATATAAGATGAAGTGAGAAATGTGCTACGGAACTACTTGCAAAATATCAAATAGTCCTTAGTACAACTTTCAAATTATAAAAAAATTTCCAACAACAAAAAGAACTAAAAAATAGTATCTTTTAGCAGGTACTACTAAAATATGGTCCCCTATTACTTGGGTAATTTCTACTTACATAATGAAGGTTTGCTCATTGCTTTATACTCCTGTAGCTGCTACCACAGCTACAACAGACTTCAATCTTTCCTGTTCTGTAGGTATTCACATTGTCTGTCTGGAGTATTTTCTTGTAACTTGATTAATCTCTGTATGAAAATATTTGGATGACTTCTTCTAGGGACTTTGAAATCACATCCATTTTTTAATGACTTTTTATGAGAGTAAAGGAGTAGCTTATGTAATGTGTATAAGTAAGCTCCTATACTGAGAGGGTCTTTAACAATTTGAAATACTCAGTGTTGTTAATTACAACTCTAAATCTTTGGTTTCTGCAGAACAACTGGTTTCCTTCAACGAAAACAATACCAAGCCAAAGAGGTGCAGGACTGCAACATCGATTTATTCCAAAAAGCAAAGTCTTGAGCTATATACTCTGGTAAGAGGAAAACCAAGTAAGCCCTGATTTTTAGTGAGAGCTATACAGCGAATCTAGATCTGACTGTTAGGATCTGCTTATTAAGAGATGTCTCTACTCAAACAAAGGTACAAATGAAACCACATGCCAAAGTCAATAGTACATAGTACAGATTTTATTTAACAGTAAAAGTAAGTGGAGTGTTTGAGAGAGAGAGAGAGAGAGAGAGAGGAAAAGAAAGGGGGAATGCAGGGGGAGGAAGTGAAAGAGTGAAAGAGAGTGAAAGAGATTAAAAGATAGAGAGAAAAACAGATATTAAACAAAATATATCACCAGCACATGGATTCTTGTGACATTCTGCTGGTCCACCACCCTGATCTGTTCAGTAGTAGAGGCTCCCAAATGTTCTTCAGGAAGTACCAATTTCTACAGTCCAAGTCCTGGATATCCATGACGCATAGGTGCCATTCCCATAACTTGGAATGGCATGTGTGTAAGCAGCGGCTTCTTTTGTCAAAATTTGCTGGGGGGGGAATTTTGTCCAGATAGGTCAGCCAGATCTGCCCCACTATGCATGAAGTCTTCCTGTTGTTGCATCAGCACTTTTCCCAGTCTGCATAGTGGAATCTTATCCAGAGTGCTAATTCCAAACATTCACTTCTGTTTAGGTCTGGAAATGCCTTCCTGTTTGCCATATCTGCCTATCTTAAATTCCTGTTATATGTACTTGCTTCTTGGACTGTGTTTGAGACAGTTCTTTGTTCTCTTTAAGTCCTCACACTACCTGCTTTGCAATGCATTTAGCTTTGGGGATGCCTGAAGGTCTCTTACCTTTCAAAGAATATATTTATTCCATGGAAATACATAGAAATGAAATGAATTTACTGAAGAGGAAAGAAAAGGTAGGATATTGTGTCAAACCAGGTTTGCTTAAAATGTATAAACACTGGAGCTTTCACATTGCTTTCATTTGAAGGACAGGATATCAATAAGTTAAAAAATGAGTTAATGAATTTTAGATAATTTATTCAAAGATATTTTAGAGTTTAAAGTAGCATCAAAATTCTCTTCTAAACATAGTTTAGTTCTAAAAATAGTTGTAACTAAGTAACACTGAACTCAACCTAATTTTAATTCACATGAGTATTTAGCAATTATAAACATTTAAAACACAGAAAATAACTTTTTTTTGTGTGTATAAGTATATATGTAGTATATGTACACACAAAGATATACATACATACACATTTATAAATACAAAAGACACTGCATATATGTACTCACAAAACTAGATATGTAAAGTTAAGTCAACTGTAAATTATGTGAATTATGTACCAACTGAAACTTAATGAAAGCAGGAGGAATTTCAGCAGATATTTATTTACAGTATTCATGGTTTTTGTAGACATTGACAGCCACATCGTGCAGAGGGTAACTTTCCACTGGAATCAGAAATGAGCGCTGTGATACTAACCTATGCTAGTTTATTCTGTATGGACTGTTGAAACCCTGATTTTCCAATATATTTCTTTTTCTATTCTGTTTTCCACTTTTGAGGTACAATTACTCAGAATTCTGTATAAGTTCCTTGTGAGAATGCTCTGAAATTGAGTGGGCATATTGAAGTTAGTGAAAGTAGATTGACTGATATTTTGAGTTCATATTTTTGTAAATATAGTCTAACCACCATTGTAAAATAGATATTTTTCAAATATTATCTTTTTTTTATTAGCATCATTGCTGAATTTACTTCCCCTCTCATGGGTTAGTTTTGGCCAACAGTCAAACACCCACCCAGATGCTCACTCACTCTCCCTCCTTGGTTGTAGAAGGGGAGAAAGATCTGAAAACAAATACATTGAGATAAAGATAGGGAGATAGCTTAAAAATTATTATTGCAGGCAAACCATATTTGACTTGAAGAAAAATAATTTAATTTAGTACTGACTAAAATAGATTTGAGTCATGAGGAACAAAGATGAACAGTAAAATAACAGCTTTCCAAATATGCTCCTCCCTCTTCCAGGATCAACTTCTCTTCTTTATTCCACATGACTCTGCCTCCACCCAGAGGTGCAGGGGGACCTGGGGGACTACAGTCAAAATACAGTCGTTTCTCTCTGTTTCTTTTTAGATGTCGTAGTTTAAACCCAGACCACAGATAATACGCACAGAGCCACATGCTCATTCTTCCAGCTGGAGGGATGGGAGAGAGAATCAAAAGCATAAAAGTGAGAACACTCGTGGGTTGAAATAAGGACAGGTTAATAGGGGAAGCAAAAGCTGTACATATAAGCCAAGCAAAACAAGAAATTAATTTCCCACTTCCCATCACCAGGCAGGTTTTTAGCCATCTTCAGTAAAGCCTGGCTCTATCCTGAGTAACAATGACTTGGGAAGAAAACACCATCACTCTGAACATCCATCTACATTCCTCCTTTTCCTCCTTCCCCCAGCTTTGCATGCTGAATGTGATGTGATATGGTGTGGGATATCCCAGGGGTCAGCTGGGGTCAGCTGTTCCAACTATGTAATCTCTCAACTCTTTTTGCATTCTTCTTGCTGGTGGGGTGAGGTGAGAGGCTGAAAAGACTCTGATGCTGCGAAAAAATGGCTCAGCAATAATAAAAATATTTCAATATTTCAATATTTCAAATATTTCAAAATATTTCAATATTATAAACACTGATTTCAGGGAAGCATCCCAGGCCCATACTAGCTGTTGTGAAATAAATTAACTCTACCCCAGGCAAAACCATTTGAACATAACAACATTATCTCCTTTTCTCCTTCTCTGGCACTGGTTTTCCATGGGCCACAGTTCCTTCAAGAATATCTACCCAGCTGCTCTGCTGTGGCATTCTCTGTGGACTGCAGTGTAGGCATCTGCTTTGTCATGGTCCCCATGAGGTACAGAGGGACAACCTGCTCCACTGTAGACATCTCCATGGTCATCTCCAGTGTATGAAGCACCTTCTCCCACTATGACATTGGTGTTTCCTCTGTGGTTTCTCACTCTTTTTGTTCTTTCTGATGACATTGTTTAAATGTATTTTCCCAGAGATACCACCAGTTTGGCTGAAGTGCTCAGCTGTACCCTGCAAGCCATCTGGAAGCATCTGTGTCCAGCACAGGGCAGTCCTGGCCTTTACTCAGAGACCAGGCTATGGACTCCCACTATCAGCAGCTGGTAACTTCAGTATACTTCCCAAAGCTGACATAGTCTGATAAATGCTAGTGAATTTATAGAAGTTTTTAGGCTTCCAGTTCATGTAAATTACAAATTTCTTGATCATTGTCAAGGAAGATGCAAATCAGCTGGTTGAAAGTAAATAAAAAATACTGCCAGTATCTCTAACCACAAAAATATAAATTACCACCTTTCTGAGATGCAGTTTGCATTTTACCCTCCTCCATAGGAGTCTTCCAGCTTAGGAAGAGGACACAGAAGTTTATTATTATAAGGTGTTTTGCCCATTGTCCTTGGTACTTCTCCTATGTACTGGTTACAGTGACAAGTTGATGTTTTTTTGGACTTGATATGAAGCCATATCACATATAATAAAACTAAATCTGTAAAAGTCTTTGGTCTGGATGAACTGCTGAAGTATTCCAGAATCCATTACAAACCAGCCCCTATGACAGAACTAGTGACTTGAAACAGAGCTTAAAAGGATATTTGTGGAATATTTTGAAATTCTTAAACCAAAATATAGGTGGAAAAAGCACAGCTGATTCCTGTAATCATAAATGGAAATAACAGGGGATGACATACATAAATTAGAAACTCAGTTGTGTGAATCAGGCTTATTATCTACTTGCAAATCAATACTTTCCTGGAAAAAGGAACTTGGGCAAGCAACAATTCTGATGTAAAATGGGATATGCATGAGGCTCCAGGGATTTTCATACTGTAGCAGAGATTATGATAGATGCAATTATGCTGTGATGGGTTTCAGAGAATATTTTTAAGCCCTTTTGCTGCTTGAATATCTATCTATCTATCTATCTATCTATCTATCTATCATCTATCTATCTATCTATCTATCTATCTATCTATCTATCTATTTCTGACATTGCTATACTGCAGTTGAGACCACATTGTTGTCTTACAATCCATTTTGTGTGTGAGTATAAGAGTAATCCCATCTTTGTAACTTTCTTATGTCAAGCAGAATTCAGCTTTCAGGAGCCAGAAGCAAATCTGACTCAGTAGTAATCACTGAAGATCAAAATTTGAGTCCAGATTGGGAGCAAATAGACATCTCTGTATTTAGTTGAAGTGTAAAGTTCTTGTTTCTGTATTCATATGTGTATTTAGTTGTCATACATAACAACATTCACTACCACGAAACTCTCCAAACTAGAAATATTTGAATTCTTACCAACTTTATTTTTTTGTTTAACTTCGTACAGTACAGTGTAGTGTATAAGGCAAGATAAATTTCCTTAGCCAAAAATAGTGAGAAGAATAATAAATAACTATTCTATATAAAATTAATTATCCTTAAAAAAAGTCTGAAATAAAAACCATTAGTTCAGTAAAATGTCTAAACAGTTTTTCTGATATTCAGTGTGTGTTCTGGAAGCAAAAGTGTTGTAGGAGTAACTGTTGACCTTGTCCTGTGCACACCAAGCAGCTCAGTTTGCATCAATTTCTAAATTTGTGTTTTGTTTGAAAATTCAGCAGACTCTAAACTAGTCAAGTTTTAATAAAACCCTATATTTCATCTTAGACAGTGCATACACCACAGGTGAAGAAATGAAACAACATCCCCCTGGTTAGCTTGGAGACATCTGGAGAGTAAACAACACTTCAAAAGTAATAAATAATTAAGTCTCCCATTCTCTTCCTGTTTCTCTATTTTGTACTTCATGGAAGAGTCTTTAATACTATTTTGCTTTAATTTTCTGTGACTTACAAGCCAAAATATTATCTCTTGGGTCCATATGTGCTCTTATTTCAAACTCTGTTCCCCAGCCCATGGCCAGTTAAAAACCTCCATCTTGAAAACCAACTGTGTTGCCAATTCCCTTTTGTTTAAATGCAAATAGGTGTTGAATAAAACTATATTCATTTTTTATGTTATTCTATACTCTCAGGGGCCTTGTCAAATGTGGGTTCAGGAGCTGGAAAAGCAGGAAAGAAGCCAGCAACTGAAGGCTGATGAGCTTGCTTTTATTGCTGCTTCACCACTGGTTCCGGCTTCTCCTTCTGTTTCCTTGGAAACAGATACTGGGCAAGCGAAAACAAGGTAAGGATTTCAAAATATTGACTTTAAAATCTGCTGCCTATTCTGTTTCTGTTGGCTCCTGCTCTACTGAACAAGAATGGAAATACTTAGCAAACCCCCATTGTATGGTAACATGCCTATCACTACTGCAGCACGGGTACCAGAGAGGTCTTTGGAGTGTCCTTTAGCCTTGTTAGCTTATATCTTTCTAAACCACAACTGTATTATTAAAAAGAGAGAAAGAAAAGCACATAGGAAAATAGCCAAAGCCAACATCGGAGTGCAAGAGCTCTCTGTATCAGATTCAGCTGCTCTATGAGCAGCATTATTGCCACTGTAGAAGAATTGCCCACAGGCAGTTGGAGGCAATAGTTTCTGACACACAGAACTGAACAGCATTTCAATTGTATCTTTACTAGAAACAAAAGAACAAAGCCAGAAACCCCAAACTTATTTGTCTCTAATACAAGAAAACAGATGCTAAAAATATGCTCTTTAAAAGATTATATACATTTCTTTCACCCGAGATCAATGTGATTGGAGAATGATAAATGCCTTAGTATTTCAGTTCTGTTTTTGAAGTATATATCATTATCTGAAAGTTATCTGAACCTTGCTTCAACACCAGCTTTAACTGGAGGACCTGTATTAAACAAAATTTTTAGCATTTTTGGTTTTGATGCCCATCAGAAATACTGAAACAAGGCTATTTTTGACAATAATTTAAGTCCTGGCCAGAACTGAAAACCCATTGGACTAAAAGGGGGTAAATTTAGTTTAAATATATTAACATACTAAATATATTTCTTCTATAAAACATGAACAAGTTAAATGTTAATGCTTGAGGAATCTGATTTTATTTTTGGAACTCTAGACTTGTGTGTGCCAATTATAAGCTGACATATATCCATCTTATTGGCCTTTCATTTAAGAACATTTTTTTAGAAGAACATAAAGAGAATCACCTGCTGCTTTATAGCAAATAAGGTTGGAATCTCGAGGACAATGCTTGACAATGGAGGACAGCCTTTCTTGTTTAAGCTGTGTAAGTAGGGAGTGTAACTCTGGTGATTACTGATTCTTACACACAGCATAAGTTGCTGCTACTTAAGTGTACAGCATGTACACTTTACGTTCCAGAGAGAATTGCTCAGGCTAGGGATAACAGGAAACAGGGAGATCTCCTCCTCTGACTTCTGTGCTTCTGTTGTTTCTAGGTGACTTTTATCATGTTGTATCATTTGGAATTTTTTTACATTGTCCGTACTGGTTTTTTTCAGGTTTAGATTTTGATTTTGATTTTATCTTACTTTACAATAATTTCACAGTGCTAAAAATCACCAGTTGCATAGTAAATTAGCCTAATCTATCCATTTCAGTGCTCCTTAGGGAGTGAGAGGACTTTAGTGCTTTAGAGGGGCTTATGGTTGAAAGAAACGACACAGTAGAAGATCTTTCATTAAAAGATATCACAGTGTAAGAGATATATGAGACTGTGAAAAACAGAAATATGTTCATGGAATGCAAGTCAAGAAGCTTATCTGCCTATTGTTTGGTCCTTTCCCACCTCACTATGATACCAACACTACTATTTAAGAAAATTCAAGCCCTCATGAGGGGCTGAACATCATTCTTTACAGAAAGTGTGCAAACAATTACTAAAGTATGCTACATTCCACAACTTTGACTTTTTGGTTTATTTTTTTTTTCTTATATGCAATATAGTAAAGTGCAATACTGAGATATCTTTCATCTTTATAATTTTCCTTCTTCCTCTGCTTTTCTTAGTATCTGTCTTAAAAAAACTAAGTGAGCCTGTGTTTTCTAGTTTCAAAATGGTCCTTTGATCATGCATATTATTCCTTTAGTCATCTGTGTCACCAATATCAGTTTCTGCTTTCATCAGAATACAGGGGAGAAAAAAATAAAAGAACCCATATGAAAGTCAATATTGACAGAAAATCTTAGAAATCCTTCTGACAATGGGATTTTTAGTAAAAAATTTCCAAAAAATATTTTGGGCTCAAAACCCCAAGATGCTTAGAAGTGTCTGAAAAAGCTTAGGTATGTTTTCATTTTCATCTGTTCATAAATTTTCATCAATCAATAATTCTGCACTCTGAAGGAAAATTTCTCTATATATTTCAGATCCTAACTACCATATCCAGAAGGAACATGAAAATGATGTGCTGAATTGACCACGATGTTCTGGAGATTACCTTGTCCATGAAGTCTTCTTGAATCCGTGCGCTTGCTTCTACTGTTGACCAGCTCTGTTCTTCTTCTGAAAGAATGTATCTTTATTCTTTAGGCCAAAAAGTTAAATTACATGGGCTCACCTTTCCTGTTCTTGTTTGACTTTCAGTAGGTAAATACACTGCTTCATGGTATTTTGATTGAGTCATTTGGTTAATGACTATTAAAATAGGTCTTGGTTCAGAAAAGAGAGATTTGGGTTTGAACTCCTTTTCTTTTCCCCTAGAAAGTAGATGACTGAGCTAGGAATCATATTTTTCCAATGATAAAAAAACATGTTTTAGAATTCATACCAAATTCCAATAACACCTAAGACCATAAACACTTCAAATGGGAAAAAGCAGCATTCAGCAGTAATGGAGAGAGCTACAATATCTAAAGGGAAGGACAATGATATAGTTCTCCTGCAATGAATGAAGTTACAGCATGAAATAAAAGTCTTCCCTTTCTATTATTCTTGTGGATGTAAATTCATTAATCAAGTGTTTGATAGCTTCGGGCACAACCACTGTGTTAATGTTCTGCCTAAGACCCGAAACCTTTATTGAAATCATACAAACTGCAGATCTGGGCATGTTTATCTGATCTAAAATTAACTTCAGAAGTAAAGGATGATTGACTAAATAGCACTGAGGCATAATAGTTAAAGTACACTTGTCATATTCAATGCAAATTCTGAGAACAACAAATAGATACTTGTCAAAACTTGTCATTTGTATGCTATTGCACGATGATAAAATGCCCGGTGTTTTAGGTGCCTCTTGTCAACAGGATATAATTAACTGTGGCTACATTTAGGTAGTGTTTTTGCTGAGAAGATCAACAGCTCTGATTCTCTCTGCAGGGAGTGTGTTTGTTTAGAAAGGTTCTTAGCTTTTCTGAAACTCTGTCATCTGGTTCTCTCCAGGGGTTTCAAAGCAATCATCCCTCTATTCCAAGACCTAGTAACAAACCCCAAACTTAACAAATCAAAAATTAACACCTGCACAAACCCACTGAAACGTATTTGGGTTTTTCTATTTGTAAAAGCGTCTTCTGTTTAATGCAGTTTAATTCCAGGCTTTGTTTACTGATTATTGCTCTCTAGTTCATGCTGAAGCAAAATTAATATTTTTTTTTGTGAGAATATTTTATGTTTAGGGAAATCCAACTAGGGATAAAAGGCTGATTTTTTTTTTCTTTGTTCTGTCTGATATTTGCATAGTGAATTATAAAATTCTCACATACCTCAATACAGTATATTTCATGATCATTAAGAAATCTGACAACTAAAAGCGTACCTAAATTTTAGGCTTTGCATGTTTCTAATGAGACACCAAATCTTAGTGAGTATAATGCTGCTTTAGACACTGCACCTCAATATGCATTGAGATCTGTTTTTCTTGAGGAACTCAAGGTGACACATTTTATTACATTTGACACAGTCCACTGTTTTCAACAGCCCAAAAGTCAACCTTAAAGTGAAATTAGTGTGTGCTGTAGCCCCATTGTTTAAGTCATGTAAAACACTCTTTTTTTTTCCCCCAGGTGTACCATCAGTGAATGAGAATTTCCATTGGGAGAAGTGTAAAAAAGTTCAGTATTTTAAAAGGCTAACTTTGAATACACAAGGTTTAGTTCCCCATGCTTTCATGATAGTTATGAGCAGCATAGGTTTCTGTAGAGGGTAATTTAGGGCATTTATTTAACGCAAAGTAGTTTGAACGGACCCTCCAAATATTGTATCTCTGCATTATCTTTGAAGCAGAATATGGCTCTGTGAAGCCATAATGATTACATCTCTAACTTCCATTAATCATTTTGCTTTATCATCTTAAGAAAAAAAAACCCAAAGGAAATACCTCATATTTTAGAAGATGAATTTTATTTTCAGATTCTTAATTAATGAACAAAACATTTGTACAATCCAAGTAGATACTATGTGCTCCACTGATGTTTTTGTAAAAGGCTTGTGAACATATTTTACAAAACTATTTTGCACTTTTATTTCTTAAATCACTGCTTTGCAAATATTTGTATTTTTTCTATTGTTATCATGAAGTGGCCCTAGAATTCAAAGCAATTTTTTTCAATATTTAAAAAATTATTACCTTGGCTACTTAGCTAAGAGGCTAAGTAAATGTCACAATCCTTCCTCCTCAGCATTTTCTTATCAAAAATCTTCAATAGAACAGATTTTCATTTAACCAGAGGAGCCAAAGACACACAGAATAGGCTTTTGGAGAACTATTTTTGATTCTTTTAAGAGTATAATAGTTTCCCAACAGAAATGTTATTTATTAACAGAGAATGTAGTCAATTGTGATTTGTAAGTAACTGTCCCAGCAACTTACTCTCGAGAGAATATGCCTTTCACCCAAAGCTACAGAGAATAGCTACATGCCACCAGTTTTATAATTTCATTGTGCTCTATATGAATGCTAAGAAGCTACCAATGAGTTTTCAGCATTTTGTTATTGTTACTTATTTTTTTGAAAGAGTTGCATTTTTATCTTGCAGCCCTCTTAATGCAACATAATAACATATATTTTTTAACCAAAGCGTTACATTCATTTTAAAAAACAGAAAAATTGTATTTAATACTTTTGAAGTTGTGACGAAAATGATTAAAATAGTTTCTTTGCTTTTATATTGATTTGCTTTCCTAATTCTGCATCACAGTGACAAAAAAAAAAACCAAAACAAAATTAAATTATGCAGTTTTCCCATCATCATCTCATTTGTCAGTGTTTAATAACTCGAAGCTCTTACTTCCTTTAGCACATCAAGCTAACCTGCCTATTTTGTCTCAAAAATGTGAAGAAGCAAAAGGGAAATGGAGGACATTGATATTTAACAAGAGAAGGTCAAACTATATGGCCTCAACAAGTCACTGTTGCTCACAATTTATTTCTGTAAGGACATGAATTTTTGTTTTAAAAGTACTACTTTGATCATCATACTTAAAACATCAGCCTCCTGTGTGTGATCTTGGGGTGCCATTTTAATACTTTGAAAGACTGCTTTTGTGGACTGACTTGAGTTTTCTATTTAAGTTTCTTAATATAAAAATATGAATGCTGGTGGTTTTTGTTCTGTCAGAACAAAAGAATGACTCACCAAAGCAATACATCATTAAAGGGGATATTTATAGGCAAACTGATGTTATTTGAAGTAATTGTGTACTTACTTAATGTAGTTCTATAGCATTTATCTTATTCCCTATCTATTTTTTTTCGTGTCCTCTATATACAGACTCATAGTCCACTTCATATATCAATTTCTTTATTCACAGAACCTCTGTTTCCTTTTTCTGTAGATCCAGGTCCAGAATATTTATTAAAAATAGGTTTAGTTGCAGAGCTAATGAGGTAAGGATTAAAACATGGGAAAGGAAGAAATTTTGGCATTTCCTTTTTTGTGGCTGAGATAATACTTTTCAGTGACTGCTGCTAGTTAAGAAAAAGGTTTCAGCAAACTAGAAATTTTCATTCAATTTTATTTTTCTCTCTGTGGGGATTCTGCATGGAGTATTTAATATAAAACAAAATAAAAACAAAATAAAAACAAAATAAAAACAAAATAAGTGGTGAGAGCTAGTTTCAGAATTGGTCATCTTTCCTTGGATATATTAAAAAATTATTATTAATAATAAAAAATCTAATATTCTTAAGCATTTTCTAGATATCCATTCAGTCTTCCAACTTCTCTTTTTATTTTTATTAACTACACTATCACTGACACTTTAGAAGTCAACAGAAAAATTACACCTGAAATTTAATTTCACTGTAGTTGCAAGTAGTTTTGGATTGGTTCTCATAGTATTTTATGGGCTATTACTTAGAAGAACAGGTTTTTCTCTCAAATGTATTAAACTCTCTTCAGAAATCAATGTCAACATTAAACAGTAACAATATAAAAAAATTAATAGAACTTTTCAAGATAAGAACTGAACAGGTGCAAACATGACAGAATTTTGTCATAATTTAATTTTTGTTAACATCTTCACATATAAAATATAATCATTGTTTATTGTGTTGTTTCTTGGCTCGTTGGGAGTTCTTGCAAAGTTGTCAGCCTCCACTTTCATGCTGCAGTGAGTTTAAAGCTGTCCTGAGAGCATAGAGCAGAAGAAATGAAAATAATGTTCTGTTCTTGAGCTTGATAGACAGTAACAGATAGGATGAGCTGAGTACTATACTGCAGCTCAGACATGATCCCTGCTTTTTAAATTTCCCATCAGTAAAGCTTTGAGACATTTTTCAAAGAGAAGAAGTCCTGCCACAACCATGCTCATTTCCTGTCAAGCACCTGCAGATCACAAATGAACACAAAAGACAGCATTCCACTCAGAGGAGTTTTTCACCTTGAAATGGACCTTCCCTGATGTCATGTTACTGAAAGATCACAATTTCCTGTGTTTTCTGGGAAATGAACAAAAGATCACAGAAAAAGATCAGATTTATGCCCATTAACAAAGCCAATTGAGATAATTTGGTTTATGTGGGAGTATTTTTTATTTATTTCTTCTTATACTTTCATTTTCTTATTTCTTATTGTATTTTATTTATTCAGAAATTGGATCATTTCAGTAACTAGAAGACAGGGCACCAGTTGTGCACCACTTAGCATGGCCACTTCTTGTTCTAGGCATGCCAGAAAGAAACCGGCGCTGTATGCGTGGCCCTGAGCTGCAGATTAGCATCTTCATGGATTTTATGGTAAGGTTACTAATGCAATCGCTCTTGAATCCATTTCAGTTGGAATCAGTCAGGGTAGCTACTGTCTAAATTATTTAAGCTAGCCCATTTCTTTGTGACTGAAATAGATTAGAGGACAATTGCATACACACCTCATAAAATATTTGAGGACAGGAGTAGTAATTTTTCATTTAGAAAAGCCAGAAACAGAGTAAAACTTGGGTACACTCTGATAAAAACTAACAAAATAGTGTGTTCTTCATCTCCATAGTGATCTATTCTTTCGTGGGACGGAGGTTAAAAGGAAAAGGAAAGTAGAGGAAGAACTCTACACTTATGAGATAAAAACTTCAATGGATATGTAAAATTAAATGAACATTTAATGCACATTTAACTTTCCAATAATGCATGTGTCACAGTTTGGCAAATGTTAATGTGTTTCTGCTTACTTAAACTAACCATTATCAGGTTTGATATGATCTACCCCTGTGTCACATGAAAATTGAGTGTTCAACTACAAGAGAAGAAGAAGTAAAAAAGAGAAGATAAGTAAAAAAGGCAGGCCCTAGGTATTAGCAAGCCTGTTCTAATTAAAATGAAACCAAAACAACCAAAAAAGACCCCATCCCAAGCCACTAACAAGCCAAAAAAACACTAAACACACTAAACAGTGTTGAAAGGTGATTTTATAATAATGATTAAAGCATATAACAGCATATACATTCTTCAGAATGTGATCTTCCTGCAGAAGTGAGCAGACCTACTCATAAAATTGCTCCTGAATTCATTTCAGATGAAACCACCCAGACTAGCTAAATTATTTAAGGTATAGAATTTCACTTTTGTCCAACAGCTCATTTATATTACAGCATACTTTAAAAATAAAAAATTGCAGTGTGTCATTCATCAGGTGTAGCAATGCTTGCTTCCAACACAAATCTTTCTTCCATGGTGTTCCTCATATCACAGATGTGGATGATAATAATATGGGTCTGTTTTGTGTATCTATGCATCGTAGAAAGGAAATGCTTCAAGTTCTAAGCTTTTGTAAATTAAAAAAGTAAATTAAATGGAAAAATCTATTGGATATACAGGATAATCTACTGCTGACTATTGTTATATTCTTCCTAGAAACAGCTTATATTTTTGTGGGAGATCTGTGGCTTTCTGTTTGCTTTGTCTAATTTTTGTTTATTTTTTAAATAGTCAAATAGTTACATTTAAATATGCATGACTTTATGGTTAAATCTCAGATATAATCCTATATACTCATGTTAATTTTTTTATTCTCTTGACTTTATGGGACAATTTTGCAACTGACTGAAACAGTAATTAACTCAAAAG
Organism: Pheucticus melanocephalus; assembly: GCA_013398405.1. Lineage (NCBI taxonomy): Eukaryota > Metazoa > Chordata > Aves > Passeriformes > Cardinalidae > Pheucticus > Pheucticus melanocephalus. Next base: position 455,371 of record VZSJ01001666.1, on the reverse strand, counting down.
TCACTCTCTTCTTTCCTTATCATTGCTGTAAGATCCCTTATTACATTAGGTCATCTATTTCCTCTTTTTTCCCCCCTTGAAATAAAATATAACCTGTAATAAAATTATCACATGTTTACCTATTTCTTTATACTGTGCAATTAGGTGACAAAAGATATTTAGGATACTAAATATAAGAGAAAACAAAATTAAAACAAAAATTCAGTATCAGATGGAAACATCAGCATTTTCTGCATAACCATTTTCTGAAAAATTTTTAATTCTTATGTTCTTCAGGTATTTTTTCTTGTGTACATTGAATAGGCTTTCCTATCTTCCTGAGAATTATAAATGGGATCATGATCCTGAGCAATATTGTGTTTTACACACGTCACTGTGCGTGAAACATTTATTTCTATGGCCTTGATGTGTGTTTTGGTGATGTTCCAGGTCAATTTTTAGCTTACACAATGATATTTCTCTTTTCCTATACTTTGAATTGTACTTTATAACAAAAGGAGACTTACATCATTTATTCATCCTCTTCAACAATTTCTCAGAAGGACAGCATTTTATTTGACTTCCTATGCGTGTGTGTGTGAAGATTTCTAGCTTTATTTCTTCCATAGAAAATGTTTTAAAATATATCTCTTAATTGTTAGTATTGTTAATTGCAATTTTTGAGCAAAGGCCTGGAATGTTTATTCTGGAGAACCCCTAAAAACAAGTGAAAATAGGATGAAATCAGAGACACAAAAATACTGTCAAAAAGACCAAGAATTACCAGTTACAGTATGGAAACATTAGAACTCCCATAGATTTGTATGTTTCTGCATTCTCCTTCCTTAAGTTTCTGTCATTGGTACAATTTCATCCACAGGGAATCTCAAAATGATTGTCACTGTTACCTCTGTTGAAGTAGTGGTGAAGTCTAAGTGTTTTACAGTTGTATAGCAAGGAAAATTCTTGTACCTTATATTACATGGAAACAAAAAAAAAGAAGGAAGAGTTTAAAGAAACCTTCTTTCTTATCTTTTATCTGTACTCTTAGTAGTTTGCACTCCACTTCTTTTCACTTCCCTTTGGTTTTTTGAGACCCTATCCTAGACATTTAAGATTAAATTTGTCTTACTGTCTTATGTAGGGTAGCTGACCATGGACATACATCTACACACACCCTCAACCAGCCTACCTCCCTCTCCCCTGGGGTTGGGAGATAGTAGAAAGCAGCTGAGAAATCTTACGGAGTGGGATAAAGTAGTTAAATAGGTGAGGCTAAAACTGAGCACAGAAGCAAAGCAAAATGCAATTAATTCACTACTTCTCATTATCAGACATATTAGCCAACTCTAGGCTGCAGGACCTCAGCACATGGAATGGCTATTTGTGAAGACAAATGCCATAACTTCAAACGTCTCCTCTTTTCCTCTTTCTCTTTTATTGTTAAGCAAGACACCATATGGTATGAAATATCCTGTTGTTTAGTTGGGGTCATCTGCCCTGGCTGAGTCTCCTCCTGGTTTCTAATGCACCCCCAGCCTCATTACCTGCTGGGTAGGAGAAGGGTGGGGACCCAGCCATGATGCTGTAAAAGCAGGATTCAGTAACAGCCAAAATATTGGTACCTTGTTTTAGCCACACACCAGAACATAGGACCATGCCTATGGCTATGAAGACAATCAGCTCCATCCCAGGCAGCCCCAGTAATATGTGCAAATGCATTACTGCAGCTTTACTGAAGATGGGAATGATAAACACTGTTACAACCTAAAATCATATTTATGTCCTCATTTCAGGTAGTCCTCCAAATCAACATAAAATACAAATGAAACTCCACAAAGAATAAGAAATTTCACCACTGGACACATTTTCTTTTCTTTTGTATTTAAATATGATATATAACCTGCTGGCTAGGCTTTCTATAAATACTTCCTTTCATTAAAATAGACAATGTGATGTTTTTCACATTGCTTTTAGGAATTATGGTTTCCAAAGTAATTGAAAAGCAATCAGTAGAAAATTTACACTGAGAAATCAGGGAAGACTCTATAACTGCTGTATTTTCAACGAGATACACTTGGCATATCTTCTGTAAGTTGTTCAGTTTGATTAATAAGCTTAGAATTTTACTGGTAACAGAACAACTAAATGGTATGCAAAAATTTATGCTTAGCTCCTATGCAGGTATCAAGGGAAGCTCTATAAAATACAAAGAAGAATTATGAGATTTAGATGTGGCCCAGTTTAACAAACTAATTTCCAACATACTAATTTACCGCTCCAAAAAGAGTATGACAAACAATTCCATATAATTTCTATTTAAAATTCATACTTGGCAGAATTTCACTCCACAGATCATCACACATGACTGGAAGCAAAAGTCCTGCTTCTTCCTCTTCAGAATCCTTAGGAAGAGCTCAAAGTGATAAAGAGAGTGAAATGAATCCAGAACAAAACAGGAAATAAAAATGGTTTCATCAAGTGGAAAAAGTATTAGTGGATAATTTATGGCACTTGATCTTGTATCAGCATTGTCTTCTACCTCAAACAGATTTTTGCCTCTGTGATATTATTCCAAATATCTTTTTAATACTGAACAGTCATATCCTATCAGAGTTTTAATTTTTCTGGATGAACAAGCCAATTTTTAACACATTCTCTAATACAAAAGGATGTCCATGCTTTTGACCATGGTAGTAGCCTTCTCCACATTTGTTTAATTCTTCATTAATCTTCCTATCAGAAATAATCAAAACTGCATGTAGTGTTCCAGATGAGGTCATCTTAAGTACTTATATAATAATAGAAGTTTTTGACCATATCTACTGAACATATTTTATGGCTTGCACATCTGATAGGCATTTGTTCCTTTTCCATAATCACATGAGTTATCTTCTAGTCATAGTAGACACAGTATTTTCTTTTGCTAATTGTCTTTGTGATGATCAACTCCTTAAGTCAATCAGTCATTTTAAGTTACTAAGGGCAAGGAAAAATTGAGGAAAAATTATTAACTTGATATAAAATCTTAGAAAGTAATCCAACAGTTCCTACCACTTCACCAGCTTTCTTTCTTTCTTTTTTTTCTTCCCTATAGAATCACAGCCTGTGGGTTATAAATCTATATACATGATAATAAGTCATATCAGGAACTACCTACAAAAGGAAGTTCCAGGAGTCTGTTATTCTCCAAGTATTAGCAGGAGGATGTAAATAATTTTTGTGGTTTAAAAATAATATATAGATATTTTTATTTATAACCACATTATAATATCTATGAATAGTATACTATGCATTTTATATATTTTTCTATGTATATAACTGTTTGTATTCATGTGCATCTTTACATCTAAGCAATCCTTTATTTTACATTAAAATATCTTTTTCTCCACGCACACAAAAAAAAGCCAAAACCAAAAATAAATTCCTTTATATAGCTTCTCTATAAAAATACACTAAGAAAGAGAAATTTATAATTGTAGGAAATGTAGTAACATTCACTAGCTCAAAATGTGAGAGACTAAGGGCAAGATGTATACAAAGTTGAAGCTTAGAAGTAGGAAGAGACTTCCATGCTTTTCCTTTACCTTCTACATTACCAGAGAGAGGCAATCATAAAACATAAGAACACAGGTATTGTACTGATCGGTCCTACAGCAGTCATGGATGTAGTGATTTTATGTTTTCATCCCTTTCATGCTCAATTTCAATCATTTACAGTTAAAATCTAAACCCTGAATCCTGGTGTTCGACTTTCAAGTGTAATATTGAGACGTTAACTACATAACTTGCTATCTTGTTTTCAATAGTAACCTAATAACAAGCAGTTCAGTTGAAAATTCAATTCCTTTTAACTTGTATATTAGTCCTTCACAGCAATGGCAATGGACCAATTTCCATTTTCCAATTTCTAGTATTGCTAAAACCTTGTTGACCATTTTGCAGAGTAAGCACTTTTTCTGTACTTAGTGAAAAGAGTTAGAGGAGTTGGAAGAGTTCCAAAACAGTAAGTTGAAAGGGATATAACTTTTTTTTATGGCTTTATCCAAAAGATCAGAGAGGCAATCTGCATTCCTGCTGTAGCTGTGATGTAACTAGGCCACAAAGCCAGCTGAGATTGGGTTATTTCTGCCTCATCAGTCAGCATCTTTGAATGAGGAGGCAGATATGATTTATGGTGGAACAGAGGCTGACAGAGCCCAGCTGGAAATGCTCATATTATGGTAGCTGAAATGCAAAAAACTGGGTTAGTGTTGAGATTCAAAATATAATCTAGGTCACATAAACAAAGATAAGTAATTTAGTTGCATAAAATTGACAGGCAGGAGCTCTAAAACCACAATGTTTATATCTTCTGTCTTTGATTAGTGATGCCACCAATACATTTTTAGCATAAAAGTATTCTCCTTTATTTCTCCTATCTGCACAGACTAAACTCAGCTGCAAAAAAGAATCTGTTGCTACCTGAAGGTGATGACCTATGATAAACAAATTAGCAGTCTATCCCAGGTGGGTGTGGACTCGTGTCTGAACACATAATGTTCACTGCTGGTATTTATTGTCAAGCTTGTTGGCAAAATCAGCAAACAGATCATTTCTATCATTCTAACATTTAGTACTCAACATTTCTACAAAAAAACAATAGCATTCAGATCTAATGGTAGAAAAAGTACTTGAAAAAATCCTATGCTTTTCCATAGACATTAAAAATTAGCCATGGTGACTGCAAGGATTTATGTTTTCTGTTTGGTTGGTTTGTTTGGGGGTTTGGGAGGGATTTTGGGAATGAGTTTTTTGGCTTATTTTTACTGTTACTCAGTTTCTTTTAAGGAGAAAAATGAAACTACTAATCTTCTGGCTAAAAAGTAAAATGTCTCATGTACTCCCATCCAGAGCTAGACTTGAATCTTGTGCACTGGATATATTTGGAATGCATCTTTGAAGTCTGAGCACATTTTAGTTCCCTGTTTACCCTGCTACCATCTTGCATGTATGCTCTAGTGCCTTCTGTCTTGGTTGATCATCCTCTTGTGAATGTCCTGTGTGTACAGAAGCTGTGGTATATTAATCTCAGTCTCCCTGGTGAGACTACATAAGGCTTCTCCCCTCCTTCATTCTTTATAATACTGACAAAAAAAGTCCCAAAAACTTGGGTAGAAGACCAGATACTGACATTATTGGTGCATTGACTATTTAAAACTATTTAAAAAAAGTTTCTGATCATAACATAGGTCAAGTAATTTGAACCAAGCAGAAATTATGAGAGTGTATGTCCCAAAAGGCTCCAGAAGCTAAAATGGTGTTATGGCAGCAATTGCAGTACCAGTTATCCTGAGATGACACCAACCATTGCAATCCTGATTATACCATAACCCATTTCCAATGACTGAGGAGATGGAGAACACTTATGCTGAGAATACTCTCACCTGGTGCCTCTCAATCTATGTTGGAAAACTGGACTTGTGAATTTTCTTTTTTTCCCACCTGAAGAAAATGTAGGTCTTTGTCTTGCAAATGTGTGCTGTGTGGTAGAGGAAAGGCCTGTAAAAGCATATTGGGAAAACGTTGCAGCCTTGAACAACTGAAGATGACTATGGTAAAAGTAGTACTGACTGAATAATAAATATCCAATTGAAGAGGGAGGGGAAAGCAAGATTTGATTTAAAAACATATATCTCTGTTTCATAAACTATAAGTTACATTGAATTTAGCCTATTCCTTGTAATACACAAGAAATTTGCATGGTTACAGTTTCAGAACTCACATTTCAGGTTTCATACAGAATTTTAAATGTGTATGCCAAAGTCTCCCATAGATGTTGAGTGAAAACTCCACTAGCTCTGTTTGATCTCTTGTAGCACAGAAAAATGTCATCTTATCCTTTGCATATCATTACCATACCACTAGCTTGCCTTCCTTAAATCTTGCTTCTTCCTGATATACTGATATTGCATTCTATTTGTGCTCCATTTTTAATCTTGTATCAGCATTTCATAGTACCTATATTTACTTAAAAATGCTTTTTCTTTTTAATTCCATCATAAGATATCCTAGTTTTAAAGGGTTTTGTCTGTTTTTATTATGTCTTTGCATTTTTCTGAAACTTGAATCTTTCTTGCCCACATTCTCTCATTTCTTCAGGACTGTTCCTCTATTCCCTCCAACAAAATTTTTTCTGCTAATCATATCCTCATGACCCTCTTTGTTCTCTGATTTGTGCTCATTATTTTTCTCAAATTGTTCAGTTCTTATGTTTGTTCCCATCCTTCTACTTTCTTGGTTAAAGGAAGGTATGGTGAGGATATTTCAAGATGGAAAGATTAATTATTAAAATTTAAAAAAGAAATTGAGGAAGGTTTTTTTATATCTTCAAAATTTAAACATCCTATCTTATAAAATTTACCACATGGTAAGTGCACCTTTCTTAAAGAAAAATAGAAATAAGTGGTGATTTACATAATGTAGAAATGGAGCCCAGATTTTTATTTATCAGGCAATATCTGTGTACAAAATTTTGCTCATTCTCTATTGGAGCTCTATATAAATAATAATATATAATATTATATATTATTATTAATTTAACTATAATATGTTTAAGATGCACAGATTTACTATCAATTGGATTTGTCACATTTATACTATATATTACTTATACTAAAATACTCAAAATATAGCATTCTATTTTTAATACTTGTTATTGAAGACATAAAAGGTACCTTAGAAGCAATATTGTTGGGTTATCAAATTTTAATAATCTAGTTTAATTTCTCTGAACTCTTTTTAAGAAATCGTGTATTATTGTATAAATTGCTTATTAATTTTTTCATTGATAGTAAATACTTAAATTTTAAAAAGAAACCATATATGTTAGGTGGCTTCTTTAGTTTTTCTTCATATTTTAGAAACATTTGAAAAAACTTAGCATTATTTTTAAAATGAAGATCCACTAAAAATCCTCCTAAAATTTTGGTTTTTATATTCTCTCTTAAAAAATACATTGAAGTCAGTGAAAGATGTTCTGTTGCTGGAATATATTCAGAATCTCCTATGGCAGTTTCCAATCAGAGATTAGCTGTCAAGTCATCCGAATCAGTGCAGTGAAATCTCACTGATAATATTGGTAACCTTCCTCACTGATAACAGTTTTTAGGGCTCTTTGCATTTTTTGGGGAAAGAGAATTGTGAATAACATAAGAGTCAGAACTTGTAAAGCATAAACATGCAGCATCTCTCTTCTATTCTATGAAGGGATGACATGCTGTGCTTATTTTGAAGAACTGTAAAAATGGGAATTGCAATGGGAAATAGAAGAGAAAAATGGGAAAAACATACTTCAACAACTACTTACATTAGGCTGTCACTTCTTTATTGAGGAGAGCAGCAGGTTAAGATTTAATCTGAAAGTTTACAGCAATATTTCATAAAACAGACCTTTCTCTCCTCAAAGTGTATCACGGTATATTTCTCACTTTATTTCTGTGAAATCTTTGGGGTAAAAAGCAGATGAGACATAAGGATACCTACCAGGATTTGGTTCTCTTGGAATAAATTTCATGTAACTTTTCCATGCTGCTCACTGCCTACCTTTGAACCTGTGCTATTTACTTCTAAATCTTGCCAGCATCAAGGATCCAGAACTGTTTTTCACCCCATTAAACTGAAAGTTTTTCAGGTCTAAGTACAAAATTAAGAGTTACGAAAAGCAGAAGTTGACACAGCTTGTGTAACACCAAACTTGATTTCAAAGCAAAATCTGAAAAATGTAAGAACTTGAGTAGGTGGGATGTATGGCACATAACCATAAGGGACAGACAGATGCCACTTTTGCAGTAGGGAAATTATCATCATAGCAGCAATTGAATTAATATAGAATGTGTAGAAGCTCTGCCCTTCCCTGACCCCACTCCCAATCCTGCCACAGTGGACAGGTACCAATAAATGTAAAAATTAGTGTACATGGTTATTTTTTTCTTTCACGGCTCTATGTATGTTGTGGCTTTAATTCTGAATGATATGTTGATTAAACTACTTTTTATAAATAAACTATTTAATGCTACTGATTTTCTTAAAGTACTTTTTGTATGTGTGTGACTTTCCATGTCCACTATTAGTTAACTATCTAATAAGCCTGAAGTCTGACACCTTTGGTGAATATGATCAGACATGTAACTGCGATCACACAGATCTTTGAAAGTTTAATTATATGACAAGGTTAATACTAATGAAAAGTGTAAACTCCCCAGTTAGAATGCAGAATGTATTTTCAGTCAACAGTTTTTGTACTCGTAATCCTGGGAACCTAAAATAGAGTTACAGCACTGGTACCTCTCTAAAATTTTTTCTTTTTTTTTGACTAAAGGTTTTTTTAAAAAGTTTAGGTGCATTCTGCATAAATCCCTCCTAAAAAGACCTTTTTTTTCCTGACAAAAATCCAGACCACTCACTTTTCTTCACTTACAGATCTGTATTTTTCCCAACTCCAAAAATTTCTATCAAACTTAGGTGTAATAAGATATCCTGGACAGACAGGATTGCTTCCCACTTTGTAGCCCAACAACTGACAGGAGTGCCTAAACTATTTCAAGTCTTAGTAATTCTGACCATAAATAAGCTGCTTGCTGTTATGGCCCCATAGAAAATCTTTATTCAGTAGTCTTATAAGTCTTACCCTGGGTTTTGAAAGCTTGAGTTTTATGTTCTCGTTTTGAGAGCAAATGGTCACAGAACTCTAACTTGCAGAGTGCCTCAGTAACTAAGGTATTTATTTCAGGCAATATCATACTCATCTTTCTGTGATGGAGTCATAAAAGAAAGGATTATGGGTTATTTGTCTCCTTGTCTGAGCTTTAATATGCTCAGTTTGAAAATGTAGAATAACTAACCATGACCCACATTCATGTCCACTGTTTCCAGGAAAAAGTGAAACCTATTGCCTGTACAAACCCATCTGCTGTTTGGTTGAACTAGTGCTTTGTAGGCAGACCTTGTTAGTCCATATATGATACGTACCACACCGCAGAAGCTATATGGTTTGGATTTCTAAGAACTCTACTGGCTTTGAATTCTGTTCCATATCATCATACAGTTGTATTGAAAAACTATTTTATCAATCCCTTAGCATTTTTAAAATTCTAAAAATCTAGATCTGCTGAATGGGCAGTCCACATATTCACTTAAAAATACTTAGCAAGTCAGAATGGTTTGCTTCTCAAAACACCATTTTACTTCAAAAATAGTAATTTATTTCACATATACTCCAGAATATTTTATCAGTATTCCCATATTCTTGCAATTGCCTATTTAAATAAATGATATAAATAAAAGAATAATTTTCTTTGTGTTTGAAGATTAACATTTCTTAGATTCCTTCCTTTTTTCTCCAGTCTATCTAAAACTAGCTTAGAAAAATCTGCTTGGGTTTCTATTCATAAAAATTTAAAGAGTGTATACCTGGATATCTGACCTGTCAGTCCAAAAACATGAGAAAGCCACTATCACTTTCTAATGCAGTCCTCTAGCTTAAATTTTCACTTCCTTCATTGTCTTTCTGGGTTACATAACAGGTAGTGTGAACAGTACACTTCTGCTATGTTCATCTGACTAGCGCCTGGAATCAGACATGGGACCAATTTTTGGTGCCAATTCTAAAATTTGTTTAGCTTATGTATTACTTGAATATTTCTGTAGTCCCTAGGGAATATTTGATAGTATGTTTACCTTTAAGTCTTTCTAAATACTTGCTTAGAATAGGTTTAGAATAGCCTAAATTCAACAGAGTTGAATAACTTTTTTTCACACATATGTGTGCTTTTTAAAAAAATAAATGCATTTTTTTAAACTGTTTTTCACACCTGGATTTTGGCACTGTCTAGTTCTACTTCTACAAAGTAGCCAAACAAGGCACAACAGTGCTGACTCTTTAATACTAAAAATTTATTAGAACATTTGGCTAAGCATCTGTCTGCTAAAAAAATGTCCACTTAAACTACAACATCATATTTCTTTTGACTGTTTTTCTTTTTAGCCTGAAGTATGTTTAGCTCCTGAATAAATTGACTATTCTATTACCCAGTGAGTAGGGAAAAAATGGGGATGAACATAAGCTGCAAAGTGGATTGGAGCACCTTCCCCTACCGACTTACTGCCAAACAAGTGGGACCCAAAACCCGTTTACCTACCTTTATCTTAGTGAAAAATAGCACTCACAAATATTTTTACTCCAGAACTCAGTCAGTGTATTCAGCATGTGCCCTAAGAAGAAGTATACATTTGTGGAGGTCATTTGCCTCAATGATAGGACTTGGATTTAGTTGTCTATAGTTGAACTTCTCCTCCTAAATTATTTATAGTCAATGGACATTTTGAGAAGTATTTTAACAGACCTGATGAACTTGATTTCTAACTGAGGATGAGTTGACTTATATGCTAAAATTACCTATTTTCTTCACTTGATTAAAAAAAGTTTCCCCACTCTTCATATAGTATGTAACATAACTTCTAATATATAAAAAAAAATTTTGGGGGTTTCTTGAAGCTCAGTTCTTGAAGCCTACAAGATTCATCAGAATTTTGAAGTGAGAAAATGTGGTCTAAATTCAGAAATTAAAGAATGGGATATGGGTTTTTGTAAATGCTTTATTGACTATGGAATTTTAAACAAAAGCCTCAAAATTCCAGCTAAGTTCTCTTTAAGGTGTAACAGACACTTATTGGATAGAAGTCATTAATTTCTACAAGTGTAGTTCTAACCATGATAATAACATTTTATAGCTTTTCAGCATACCCTGCATTTTTTTTTTCCAGAAAAAATAATATAGTTAGAGCACCACAGAGGAATAGTAAGACATTTTGCTTCAGAACAGTTGTCAGCTTTGGTCTAGATGCTGAGTTATTGATGTGTCATTATGCCTGTACCTGCATCTTCATGGGATTACTTAGGACATACACAAGAATATTTTAGTATTTCTAAATACTTTTGAATCTGAATGTTTATCTCAGCTCTTACAGAGAGCGGCAACCTGAGACCCCTTTTACCCTAGGCCATCCCAAAAGGATTACAGGAGTACTGGAGCAGACTTTGGGCTTTGCATGGGGCTGCAAGACACAGAAAACTTGTCTGTAAAAATGAAAAATTAGAACAAAATGCCAGCTTCAGAAGAATATGTGCATGGGAACAATAAGGAAAAGACCTAAAGGAGACCAGAAGAATTGGACAATGACTCCATGAGCTACAAACTTCATTTCAAGATAAGTGTCACACAGAACAGGAAGGTAGTAGTTGCTAGGATCCCCCTTACCCCAAGGAATAAATTTACTGATTTAAACAATAACCATTCATCTTGAATGCAGAAAAAGAATTATATTAAAATCATGTTCGTATGAGCATCATTAGAGCCCAAGCTCTTGATAAACGCAATTATCTCTGCTTCTACAAGTTGTGTCCTAAGAAAAAATATAAAAATTGATCCAAGATTTTTCCAAATTTCAATTAAGAACATCAAACTTTGGCTTCTCTATTTTAATCTCTTCATCATTTTCATTTTCGGCTACAAGATAAACACCTTGTTAGTTTTTCATATTATGGCCTACTATAAAACATGACTTGACTGAGTTGTATTAAAATAAAAATATCAATTTCATCTTTCAGTATTGACTGATTTGTTGGAAAATTTCTTCAAGGTAATGTTTTTGTTGTGATGAAATTTATGAATAAGGTAATTTTACATATCAGATGATCAGAAAATTCTTTAGTGCCACACTATGTTAAAATTTTCTAAATTATCTGTATCCCTATTCTAGACTACGTCTATTAAAATAATCCACAAACACTTTCATTGTAGTATTTTTATGTAAATTCACAAAAATCTCAAATTCCATGTAATTTGAGATTTCCTTCACAGTGATGCACCAATGGACACGAGTTGTTAATGATGCAGTTTTATAAACAAAATATGGTCTTCAGCATTTCTTTAAAAGTGCTGAGATGGCATGTTACTTTCCACAATGTCAGGAAATAATTCTGCTGATCAGCATAAACTATTGCTAAGTCTGAAATTCAGTTTTGCATAGTCTTTCTAGAGACAATTGTAGGAGTAAGTTCCACAGATCTGTTCGAACATAGGTCTGTTCAAAGATTTCCCACTGGCAAGGAAAAGCAGGAAACTGGCCAAATGCTGCTTTTTTATTTTTTTTCCTTTTTTTTTTTTCTTTTGGAAACATTCACATAAGAATTTAGTACCTATTCACAAAGAATGGTCACATTTTTATTCTCTAGATTTTCACTATTTTCTAGGTGCTATTCTACCTAGAAGTGGATACGTCATGATCACAAGGGCAGGTTGGCCTGGTATTGTGTGCTGTTTGTGGTGCTAAGATTTTGGGGATGCAGCTATGGTTACCACAAAAGAAAGGGGAGATAAATTCTCTTTATCCTACAAGATCTTGCAGCCAGCTTCAATATGTAGTTAAATGAATAGGAAAGAAATACACAGACTTGAAGAATGAAATGAGCTTGAATTAATTAGCCACTGATTTTATCTAGAAAGAAATGCCCTATGTATAGCTGTATATAAAGTTGTAAGTTGTACATAAGTTTTTATGTACAGCTTATAGCTGAAAAAAGCCCCAAGAGCAAACCAAGCTAACCCAACACCTAGTAGGTAGAGAGATAAAAGGAAAGGCCACCACTAAAGAGTGTTTCAAGTATTTAAATTTTCTTGGCTTCAGGTTCTGAAAGGCAAAGGTATTCCCTAGAGAGGCTCAACAGGGGCTCCTCAGCACAAATCCTGGCAACTTTTTTCTTGGTGTAGCAGAATAAAAGGAGGATGGGAACACCCTATAATAATAAAGATTCTCTATATGAAATAAAGCGTTGCTGAACTGAGCAGATTAAGCAGGCAAAGGCATGTTGCAGTAGTTTCAGATTTCTCAGCAACAGAAAAGCAGGGCTGTGGGGGGTTGATTCTAAAACTGAATGCAAAGCCTAGAGTCAAATTTACGTATTCCTGTGACTGGCTCTTTTAACCAAATACAGCTTTTGATTAATCTGTCACATCATTCTGATCCATATCATGCTAACTATGACATGACAGACTTATTTACCTCTTCTGGTACATTATTCTTCCACAAGAAACTATATTGATCTTTTAGTTTTCTCTAAGTGATCTGATATTGGAGTCCTGGATGCTGAGAATTTTAGACTTTCTGCGCTGACAGACTCTGACCCCACGGAGAGCACTGCATTTTACCTGAGGTCGTGGGGAAGGCTTCCAAAATGGAACGATAGTACTGGGATTACGGATGTGTAGTTTGATTAGAAATGTGCAATATCAGGTGGTGGAAAACTTAGAGTTTAAGGTTTTAGAATATAGTAATGTATATGAAGCAAGATAGAGGTTTTAGGGGAGAGGCTGCTCCTTCTTCACCTTCTTCTTCACAGGTTTCGGTGGTATTTTGTTATTGGAAGAAAAGTCCACATAGCGGGACATGAGTGGTTAGTTATTGCATTAAAAGTAAAAATAATTAAGGTGTCATTTCTTAATTGGATAGTTTTTCCTTAAAAGACTTTGTAGTGATAGATATGGGACCATTTTGTAGCTTGTCAGTGAAATACTGCAGAACTCACTGCTTGTGAGACTGTGATGTAGATAAGAAAAAATAAACATCTGAGTCTGAACACAAAATATCATCCCGGGCACTTTGAACCGTGACCTTGCCAGAAGCAGAAAGAAGAAGCCAAGAACCAGCAACTTAAAATATAAGAGCCAAATGTTCTAAGGGACACTTAAAACATCCAGAATATGAAGGAAACAAAACCAAACCAACAACCAAACATCAAGGAAATAAAAAACAAACAAAAAAATAATCTCCCCCCCACCCTCAGATACTATTCAAACCATCAAAATTGCAGATAGTTAAAAAAATTTAAATGTTCCTAAATGGTCATTGAACTGTGGAAAATTATTTTTGTACTGCATGTTTTAGGAAAACTGAGCAATTTTAAGAAAGAGCATATTGGAGAAGAAGTTAAAAGAGACAGAGTTAGAGACTGTGTCTCTAGCTCTTCCAAACCCAGGGGCGAAATAATATTTTACCAATTTCAAGGATTATGAATATGTTCTGGCTCAGTTGTGAACAGCATTGGTAAACTCGATTTTAGATTTGATCTACCCTGCATATTGTATCTTGATTTAACTTATGGAAAGATCTTTAAACTGTAAATGTTACATCAACATTTTCATTACTGTACATCTTGAGTTTTTCCATTCTGAAGTTAATTTTAATGGCAAATTTTGCATTTCCTTGTTTAAAGACCAATCAGAATTAAAATGAGATTTGATTGAAAGGAGAATAGGATAGAATGCAGCTGTTCTGCTTGATAACTTTTGAAATGGATGTTTATATATCTAAATTACATCAGGTCTTTCTCAATTTTCTTGACTTTTCCAATGGTCACAAAGACTCACACACTTCAGAGGGACAGAAATTAAATTCAGCTAACCATACACTGTTAAAGAATTTAATGCAGGTGCTATTTGAAAAACATCATCTTGCTCTTCCGAAGAAGGGAGTTTTAAGAGGTGGAAAAGTTGTTGAAATCAGCTTTCATTACAGATTGTTAGTACGTGTCATTGTTGTCACATATGTGATTTACCATCAGTGTCTGTTTCCAACCTTTAAAGGCACAAAAATAAAAAAAAAACAGTCTCTCAGTTTAAAGCTCAACACACAAAGAAATATTTGAGAGCTTCATAGAATCACTAATGCATTTGTGAAATGTGAAATCTTCTGCTTTGGAGCAACTCAGATGTCTTGTCAACTGCAGCTTTTTTAGTCTGAATGGCAGCCACAATTGCAAACCAGCAACACTTTTTAAACAGGAATGCACTTATGTATAATGAAATTATTGCTTTGCTTTTTTTTCATGTCTACAGGTTATAGAGGCCAATACTAACATGCAGAAATATGTGATTACCTGATTTAACTTTGAGAAACAGAATGAACCTCTACATAAGGTCAAGATTTACAGCTTAGACAGTGGAATAGGTTCTAAAAATGTGCCATTGAAGGAATTCAATACAAGATACAGCTTTGTTCCTTAGTGTCTTGAGAGAATATATATCAAATATGTCTTTATTTTCTTAAGGCTAAAGCTTCTGGGTTTTGTAGAACAATTTTTTTGGACAGTAACCACTCCAGTCTGTTGGGAATGACTTCCCATCTGTGAGATGTTCAGTGTTTGAAATGTGTCAATGCAGTTCTGGCTGTGCATGAAATCAATGTCCATCTTTTGCTTTCTCCTAGCTTGCTTTAGCAAGGTGTTGATTAAACTATGATGAGAACTGCTGTTGCAATTAACACTAAATGTGATTTGTTAATTGGCTTCTTTTGAAGCAAACTAGGATTTTTCTTGTGCTACCCTCTGTGCTTCTTGTGAATTGATCTATGGAGTAAGTGTATTGAAAATGGACTGTGGAGGCAGTGACATTTCAAAATTCAATCTAATTATGACAATTACAGCTGGCATTAAAATTTAAATAAATGAAAATTAAAAGATGTAAAAAATGGCACTTAAGCTAATGGTTAGCCAAAACATCATTTGTAAAGTATGTTTATTTTTTATTATTTAGATGTATTAAAATTAGCATATGGCTTAAAGAAAAACAGACAATCAAACGAGGAAAACAAAACAAAAAAAAAACCCAAAACTGCAGCAGTTCGTGTGGGCCCACATCTCAAGATTTCTCTGAAGCTCTGAAATCTTGTCCAGATTTCTCTGAAGCTCTCAATGGCATCCCTTCCTTCTGTTGTGTGAACTGCACCACTCAGCTCCATGTTATCTGGAAACTCACTGAGGTGGCACTTGACTTCTCTATGTCATTGATAAAGATACTCAAGAGCAGAGTCCCAAGACAAAGCCCTGAGGGGACACCACCTTTTACCAGTCTCCACCTGGACATAGAGTCACTGACCACCACTCTCTGGCTGCATCCATCCAGCCAATTCCTTCTTGAACAGCTCGCCCACACTTCAAATCCATGTCTCTCCAATTTGGAGATAAGGATGCTATGTGGGACTGTGTTGAACACCTTACAGAAATCGAGCTAGGTGACATCAGTCTTACCTTGGCAACTATTGCCATGGAAGGCCACCAGATTAGTCAGAAACAACTTGCCCTCAGCAGAGCTGTGCTGACTGCCTCAGAACACCTCCTTGTCTTTTATGTGTCTTAGCATATCTTCTAGGAGGATCTGCTCTGTGATCTTCCCAGGCAGAGGTGAGGCTTACCTCTCTGTAGTTCCCAAGGTGTTCTCAAGGAAGGAAGGAAGACTAAGGAGGAGCTGGAGCTAAACTTGACGAGGGATGCAAAGAATAACAAGGACTTCTGTAGGTGTGTCAGCCAGGAGAGGAAGGTCAGCTAAAACAAACCCCCTGATGTATTTGCCAGGCCATTCTCCATGCCATTTGAAAGATCAAGGCATTCAGGTGAAGTTCCCAATAACCAGATGATTAACATTACTCTGTCTATAAAAGAGAACACAGGAGAACCCTAATAACATGTCAGACTCACCTCTGTGCCTGGGAAGGAACAGAAGGAACAGAAATTCCTAGAAGATGTGCTAAGACACATGGAGGACAGGGATGTGATTTGAGATAGCCAGTATGATTTCCCCAGGGGTAAGGTCTGTCTCACCAGTATAATACCTTTCCACAATGGAGTGCCTGTTTTAAGTGGACAAATGATGGGCTACAGACATCATTTATCTGGACTTCTGTAAGGCCTTTTTCATAGTTCCCCCCAACATGCTTCTCTCAAAATTGGAGAAAAAAGGATTTCATGGGTGGATTATCTAGGTTAGGGGTTGGTGGGACAATCATATCCAGAGGATAGTTGACAATGGCTCATTGTCCCAGTCGACATCACTGACAAGTGTTGTCCCTCAGGAGTCCCACAGGACCAGTATTACTTAATATCTTCATTAATGACACTGGTATCCTGTGATTCTATATTTCTCAAGGTGCTTATCTAATATAGTGGAGTTTCACATTTAGATTGCATTTCCATATTTTAGTCTTCCTTCTTCTGTGTTTATCTTAGCCACGTTATTCATACATAGTCCATTTGCAAAGCAATCAGTCAATTGGACTAGATTCACTGAGTCTCCAAAGAGCATGACACTCAACAACAGAGGAAATTTTTCTGTGCTATGAAGAGGATTGTACAAATACTCCTCATGAGTCCGTTATAACCTCAACTACTATTGGAGTCATGGGAAGGTAATTCAGCTACAGGAAAGGAATAAAGATACCTTCAAAACTGTATCAAAACCCAGTAATAATAACAAAATTCTTAAGAATTTAAACCTTTCTAGAGACTACATTTTGAACTCCTTTACACATTGTTAGGGGATTTACATTTGAAGTCCTTTATATGCATCTAAGAATTTTTCAGCTAAAATGACTTAGAGTATTGTCATCTCAGTTAATAGAATCCACACTTTTAAAAATAAAGGATCTTATTGCCTAGGTTAAATTGACTGTAATGATGAAAAATAACTTAAGATTAAATAAACAATCTCACATTAGTGAACTATGTAGTCTGATTATTATACACAAAGTATCTGACAAAATGTAAATATTTAATTACTATTACAGGGAAATAGTAGTTAAGGGGCTAATGTCCTTTCAGAAATTTCAGCCTCATTTTTTTAGATCTTTCTTGATGATTATTGCCTTAACTATTGAGAGGTTTGGATATTTCAAATTTAATTATACTTAGTTGCAATAATACTACAAGGAATAACGTTTAGGAAAATGTTGCTTTGGAAGAATGGCACAAAAAAAGGAAATTCTTGATCTCAAAGTTTCCAAGCTGTTACATAAAATGGCTAATTTTTAGTCTTTTCTTAATAGGCAACTAATAGCTGTGTAGAGTGAGGTAGAAATGATAATATGCCAGCTTGAAGGGTATCTAGTATTAGTAGTATAGTTACTAGTATGTTGCAATTATCAAATTCAATAGATCTTTTCTTTACAATTCTCATATAGAAAAGCAGTTGCCACAGTTTCTTATCTCTGTTCTTTCACAGTCCATGTATGTAATGAGATATCTTTGTTTCTGATAAACTGGAAATCACAGCAGTAACTGACGTGTAAGTATTATAAGGACAATTCCATTCTTTCACAGTCTTTCTATCTTGCATGTAGTTGTTTTGTAATTTCCCAGTCTTGATCTTTCATTTTGATTGCTGTGCTGCTTTTGAGATTCCCATCCTATGATCTGCACACTCTGAGCATGCAATTTTATGCCTCCAACAAGTTCAATGTGGAAGATCTCTGCACAGCTTTTTGTGAGGGTTTAGATGAAATCGATAAGTTTGTGAAAAGAGGATATATTGGGGCTGGTGATAACATTGCCAGAGATATACTGGCAAAGATATAGGAGGGAGCAATGATTACATAACAATCTAATGATGAAGATTAAAATTTCTACATTGAGCAGTGTAAAATCATATCATGCAGCCACCCTATTTTTTAAAGTGGGACTGAAATATGTAGGATTTTCATTGTTCAATTAAATATTAAGAACTTTGGGTTTTCCTAATAAGATAAATCTTCTCAAAGTATAAAGAAAATGGAAAGTGCTCCTTTAAGATGTAGAGCACAATAGTTACTGAGATGTATCCAACACAACATATTTTTGCTAAAGATATTTAAAGGACTATTATGGAAAATAGGAATATGAAGTACAGAAATGTTAATCAGTATTTATTTTTACTAGAGCAAGCAATAAAAAAAATCACAACCAATCTTTTTGACAAAAATTATTGGATAGTATAATTAAAGTTGCTTAAAATGAGAGATTTAAGAAACTAAAAATTTGAAATCTGCCACAGACTGAACCTAGTCTCTCTCTCTCTCTTAAAAACATAATTGAGATTGTGAAAATTCAGTTAGAATATATTGGTACATGTTCCTGATTTCTCTTTTAGAACTTAAGTTTTATATGAAAGCAAAAGAGCTCAAAATTTTTACTTAATTTTACTTATACTTTTGATATGCCTTATTAACAATCTAAAAAGGAGAAAAAAAGAAAGTCAAATAGCAGTATAGAAATTACTACAGACAGCAGAAAAAACCCCCAGTCCTTTCACTACAGAACTGCCTCCATTTCATACTAAAAGACAAAGTCACTGTAATTCCTCAAATAAGGAGCAGGGTCAAAAACTGTAAAAATTCAAACTAGATATTCTGTAATAGAAGTATTCTACACTTAAAGAATCTAAAATATATAGTAGAGGTCAGCCAAAGAATAGCTTGTTATGAGGTAACTTGGAGTAGGTTTCTCTAATCTAGGGATGGTCCAGGGAAGTGACTTTTTAAAATTAGTTTTCAGATGGAATGATTTCTTTTATTGATTTTTTCAGATAGAATAAAACTAAACAAACTATTAGGAGAGATTTCTCAGCTTACCAGTGGTTTTGGGAGCTATGGTTCAGGTAGATGCTCATCTTGTGTGGGGAGGTAATTATGGCCATGAACACCCCCTGCTCCTTGGGCATGAGCCTTGCTCCTACTTCCCTCTCCAACTCAGACTGAGGGGCCCAGACCAGCAACCTCCACCTCTCCCACCCCACCTGGAACAGTGTGGTTGGATGGACTTTCTTCAAGACTGTTGGTGTTGTTAATACAGACTGAACAAAAGAGAATCAATGCCCTTTTAGTAATCTGAGCAGTCCTTTGGTCTAATTTTTCTCTGATTCTGGAAGGAACTGTTCTCAGGAGACCACCAAGTAAGGTCAGATAAGAAAGTTTCCTATTCCTTCCTCATCATTCCTGGGAATAAACTGACATGACTAAGAAGAAATAAAAATAAATATTATTAGACAAAATGGGAATAATTTGAATTATGTCTTTTTCTTTTTTTTTTTCCTCTAGCTTCCAACTTTCAAGCTAATAAGAGTAAGGATAAAGATAAAAAAGAGAAATGTAGATTTATGTTACTGTGAGAAATAGAGGGTAGATGAAGAAAATGCAGAAGATAAATTGAAAGCTACATTTAATTTTTTTCCAAATCTGATACAGTTATTTATTCTGTATCAGAGGTACAGAAAACGAAACTACATAACTTTAAAATTAGCAACTGCCTTACCCTGTAAAATTCAGATATTTTTATGGTGCACATATTTACAAGGAATTCAATTACTTAATAAAATTTTTAAAAAACATTATATTAATGAAATATGGTCTGTATTTTTTCCATATAAGCTTCTTGATTTGCCAGTATACAATATTTTTCTTATCCTCTGTGTTTTGTTACAGAAGTGGCTACCAGGTGAGCTGGCCACCTATCCTAATTTGGTGAGATCAGAAGAGATTTGAAGGTGACGAGTAAAAAAGTGCAGAATAAAATTTCATTGATTTATACATGAAGATGACCCTAACAGCTGCATTATCAATTGAGAGTAATCTATGCTATTGTAAGTGATTAGAAAACTAAGGAGGCTTTTTACTTCAGTGAAACTGTGCTTTTTGTTTTTATCCCTGATTAGATTTTTGCCTATTATGTGTAGGGAAATTATCCAGGGAGTTGTGTGTTAGATATAAAAAAGATCCATAACAATTACAGGATGAAACAGGAACAATAGTTTCTCAGCACAGAACAAATCAGCAGTCATTAATTTGAGCTATTTTAAATATATATAAACAAATAAAAAGAATATTCCGTATAATTCCAGGAGTCAGATATTTTTTCAGATTTTCACTATAGAAAAATCCTTTGCACAAAGGTCATATTATCAGAACAAAATGACTGAACATTGCAGTTTTATTTGAGATGGAGATTTCTGAAGTGATATCCTCTGTGATTAATTAAAAGAAGCAGTATTTTTGTCTTAAAAGAAACAAAATCAAAAATTCTCATATTAACATGAATGACATCTTGAGTTCTGTTTTAAAAAGATTAATGGCAGTTCCAATTTTTTGATATTAGATAATTATTTCATACATTTTATAAAGTGTAGGTTTTATTTTTTAAAAGGTGGGCTTTTGAAGTATGCATTGCAGTTTTTCCATCAAGGAAGCAAATAATGGCAATTGTTAACACTGGTGCTAATCACTGACCCTTAAATCTTTCCTTGAGATCATTGGACTATCTGAGTCTCATTCTTTTAGTGAGTCTTCTCTAAGAGTGAGTTATAATGATTTATGGAATGCTGTAGAGTGAGTATAAGATCAAATACTCCAGCTGTGTATATATTAGAGAGACAGCCACACTGTACTGCATAATTAATCTGCTTTGTTCAGTATTCTGTGTCAGACTAATCCCTCTTATTGTCCAGGAAGTTAAGAAATTTTTCTACAATGTGAGAATTTGATGTTATCTGTCCAAACAGGGAAGCACTTTTTTGGGTTATCCTGAAGTCCAAGAGATTCAGGGCGAATCCTCTCTACAGAAGGGTAATTGTCACTGCAAATGCTAATATTTTCTACACTTTTAAAAATGAATTTATTTTGTTTCTATATTCAGTGAAGTATCAGAACAAGAATTTTCACAATGCTATATTGCATTTTTAAAAGATGCTGCTGTCTTCTTGTTCGCAGCTGTCATGCAGTGTTCTCCATAATTATATTTTTGTTGTTCTAGTGTTCTCTGTAGCTCTTTTTGCCAATATTTTGACCATTGCAGCATTGCTTTTCTTTTTAGGTGCAGCTGTTATTATTCCTGAGGTTAAACATGATGGAATCCTCAAAGAAGAAATATTTCAAAACCTGTTTATACACATTGACAAGAAGCTGTAGAAACCAGCTCCTTGTCAATAAAAACCAGGAAGCAAAATTCTTAAAGTCATGTAACTGCATGTACTTAATCATGTGTCATTAAAAGGGCTGTATAGAATGAAGTTATCATATAGCTTAATTGTTTGTCTGGAAATTCTAACAACCACATTTCAGAGTAAAATTTAGAATAGATTTTTGCCTTCTTTTATCTTTTCTCAAATACACTCTTTTGTCTGTTTTGTTTTAATGAAGCTTAGAGGTCTTTTCAGTCTAAGCAATCAGTACAGAATCCATACACCTGTAACATCTATATCCCTCAAGCATTATCCCCAATGCCTTGAAAGCCATCTCTCTTTTATGTCCCAGAAAAATAACAGCTTTCATTTGTAATCCAAAGAAAATAAGGGATGAAGAGAAGATTTCTTCAACGTTTTAAATTTATGACTTTTGGGAACCCACTAAAACAACTCCTTTGATGTCACCAAAGTTCCCTATGATCTACTGTATATCTAAATTACTATTTGGCCTCTGCAAGAGACTGCCAGAAGTCCCATTTGGCAGAGCCATTCTGTATAGTCTCATGCACTACACTATAACTGCATTTGCAATATATAAAGAATATTGTTTAAAAATCCTTAAAGATGACATAAGCCACATCTATAGAGGGTCTCATAAGCCTGCACTGAAAACTCAATTTCAAAACACATATTAATATGTTTAAATCAGCCTCATCTTTTCATCATTTCATTCATTAGCTAGTGTTTTTTAAGACAGAAAAATGATGCAAAGTAATTGTAGCAAAGTAATTGTTTCTTGAAGCTTTGTTATACTATAAAGTACTTTGTTACAGTCTGTGAAAGCTCACTGTGCTTAGATAGACCTGTCATTAGAAGAGCAATGAGGAGAGCATTAAACACTAGAAACTCTTTGAGAAAGACTGAGTCAGAGTATGGTTTATGTTTTTTGCTGGTACATAGGTTAAAGCCCTGACATTACTCCATCATATTTTATCCACACAATTTTATAATATGACAAAGAAATGCGAGAAAGCTGTAATCTCTGTGAAGAAGGACACAGCTGTCAGGTATAACTGAGAAGCTGGATGAGATACCAACTACTGGGAGGCAGAATTATGCACTTAATGAAAGGGCTTACATTTGCTGAAAAGCAATTAATGGAAGAATATTCAGTTCAAATGCCTGCTAATTAGAAATGAGAGATGTCATCAATGATCCTTCTATGCCTGAAAAAAATAATTATGCAATATCATAATTTTTATGGTCCCATATTGTGACTGAAACAGAGGAGAAACTGAAATTTGACAGAAGCTGGTATACAGAACTTATTTTTTAAATACTTAAGTGTGGAAGATTCATCGCTGGTTTATAATTTAAATTAATATCAGCAGGGTCTGAAATATGTCTCTTTGTGACATTCACAGACAACATCACTGTCTTATTTTGCATGAGGAGTTAGATCTTGGAATTGTGACTACTATTTTGTGAAATCAAGTTAGCTTCTACACTGAAACCTTGTTTAAATGGATGCATGGATGAGCTCGAGGTCCTAACTGAACAAAAACAAAAGGGAGGCTCATGGCTTAGTCACAAGTCAGACAGAGTCCTAAAGAAACCTTATTACTCTCCCTTCTCTGATGAAGTGACACTTCAGAGAATTCAGAAAGTCTGCTTTCCTCCTGATAAACCAAAAATAACTTTATCAAGAGGCCTGTACAAGCCTTCCAATAAAAAAAGAAAATCACACAATCGAAACAGTGGTACTATGCAGCTACAGTGAAACTATCTGACAAAATAATAGAAAAATGGAAAATACCAAATCCTCTGTGTATGATGTAATACTTCATTTAATAGTTAGACTACAGACTGCACAACATCAAAATAAGATTAAAACTCCATCTTCCTGAAATGGTGAATTCAGCTGCTGGGTGGTGTTGGAAGAGCAGCAGAAGTCTGGAGGTTTTTAAACTGACTTCAGAGTAAGAAAATCCAAATGCAGTCCCTCTTTCATAATCAAGTACATATCAGACAGAAAAACTGAAAACAAGAGGTATTATTCAGGAAAGCTGATAAAAGATGGTATTCCAAATATCAGTTACATGTATTCTACAGGTCAGTTAAAGGCTTTGATTCCAGAAGGCATCTAGCTGTCTAATAATGAAAAGTAAATTATACCTGAATTGTACCAAAGCCAAATGGGTTTTCTTCAGCCATATGCAAAAGATAAGATTTACTCACAGAAAAATACCAGTGCAGCTTTTCCTTTAAACTACCCTCAGTCTAACATCAATATTAATAAGTTCATGTTTAATATATTATTATACATCTGTTTTCTGTGAATATTTTTTTCTGTAGAAATGAGACTTGTTAACTTTTAGGGATCATCTGATAATCTCTAATGCCAAGATATTTTGTTCCCTTTTCTGAAATTGTACAGTAATTCAAAAGAGATGGTGACTCTTTTGGGAAATACTATTTACTGACTTTGTAACTTGTAACTTGAGCTTGTAACTCCCAAGCAAATTAGTTGCTTCCTTATCAAGAGAAGTAGATTGCAGAACAATCAAGTAGAGTTAATGCTGCTACTGCATATTAGGAGGCTTTAGGATTGATCCTGAGACAGACACAATCCCACAACATCAGCATGGGGCTACTGCAATAGAGTAAGTGTTCAGAAAACATGTCAGTGGAAAGGCAGCTTTATAGTTGATAAAATATCAGAACTACTAGCCTGGAAATAAACAGAAGGGTCATAACCGCCATGCCTTGGCTGACTGGCATAATGTGAAAATGTACAATAGAACAACAAGAACAGTTGGAAGAGATGTTAGGAAGTGATTCTTTACTGAGAGGACAGGAAGGCACTGGAACAAGTTGTCCAGAGGAGCCCCATCACTGGAAATGTTCCAGGCCAGGTAGGATGCAGCCCTGAGCAAATTGATTGAGTGGCTGTTATGCAGGCCCATGAGTGTCCCTGCACAGACATCTTTAAGGTCCTCTCCAACCAAATATGAATCTATGAAGAAGTTAGTTTCTGTGTTTGGGTTTTTGTTTTCTTTTTTTCTGGCAGGGTGGAGAAGAAAGAGAGCATTTTTAATATTGGCCTACTTTAGGCAGGAGGCCAAATCATAGGGGAAAAAAGTCATTTAAATGAGGCATAGAAGTTTATGCCTTCTGTTGATTGCATTGCTACAAAAGAGAGATTTTGCTGACAAAGTTTAAAAAGGCAGTAATCCAAACTCCTCCTGGTAATAATCATGAGTAATTCCATATCAGAATGTGGTTCTAAAATTGACTACAATGTATAAATTATGATGCACACAATATTACTTCAAAAGGACCAATTAAAGTAATTATACAATCACTTCATTGTAACTTCCCTGCTGGTCAGTTGATAATGTAATGAATGTTTTCAATATTCCATTTATGCTGAGGGAATTAAAGTGTTTGGAATATAAGGTTGATAACAGTGTTCTAATAAGTCTACATAAAGATGCATATTAACACATCTACTTGCATACAACTTCTTTTAACTTGCTGTAGCATGAATAATTGTTTCATTTAGCACAGACTTGAGAATCTCTCTGAGATGGATATAGACCAGATTTTTTAACAAAATACATGCTTCTTAAGTGCCAGAAAAATATAATACAATTGACCTTTCAGTACAATTTTTGAGCAACATAAACAGTGATTATTAGCTGTTTGTTATCAGTGGATTCTATTTGTGTAAAATCCTGTTTAGTAAACATGATATAATCTCTATTTAATCTCAAAGAAATTGGTACACAAAATTACCCTTTGTTATCAAATAAAACATAGAGTTCCACTTCAAACCAAATAAAATTTCTATTTTAAAATCAGTAATTTTGAATACTGCTCTAACCAAAGAATTATTGTCCTCTGAAATAAAATACAATGAACCCTTTAATCTTAAAAGGAAAAAACAGATTATATCCTATTTCTTCCTATATTCTAAAATTGAAACAAAAAATCATTTTCAGCAATTATCTTTAAGAAAATAGAAACAATACAAACTTCTTGTTATTATTTAAAATTTAAATGTGTGCATTACAATTTGTTTATTAATTTGGCTGGACTTCAAGAAAAGTAGCTTGAAATCTCCCACCTCAATATGGATTAACAAAAAACTGTTAATACAGGTAGTATTCCAAATGCTTCTGTCTGTCCACTTAGCTCCCCACAATGTTTTCTAACAAGTGTCTGAAGACATCTTTGCCTGGCTTGTGACGTTAGTTAGACCCATGAGAAAAAAATTTGAAGAGAAAAGAAAATGAAAGCATAGTATCTGAGGAAGCTGGACAATTTTCTGTTATGGTTGCCATATTAGAGGGCTGGGCAATCAGCTACTATAAAATGTTTACTGTGTGCCAACCGTATAAAGTTTAGCAAAGACAGGGGCTGTATTCTGCACCTGGGATGGAGCAACCCTGGGTGTACAGACAGACTGGGGAAGGAGAGGCTGGAAAGCAGTGCCAGGACAGGGACCTGGGGGTCCTAGGCTATGGCAAGTTCACCATGAGCCAGCAGTGCCCTGGCAGCCAGGAAAGCCAACCCTGTCCGGGGGGCATCAGGCACAGCATGGCCAGCTGGGCAAGGGAGGGGACTGTTCTGCTCTGCTCTGAGCTGGGGCTGCCTCACCTCAAGTGCTGGGGGCAGATTTGGGTGCCACAATGTAAGGAAGACATGAAACTATTAGAGAGTGTCCAAAGGAGGGCAACAAAGATGTGAAGAGCCTTGAGGGGAAGCTGTATGAGGAGTGGCTGAGGGCACTGTTCAGCCTGGAGAAGACGAGACTGAGGAGAGACCTCATCGGAGTTACAACTTCCCCATGAGGGGAAGCACAGGAACAGGCACTGATCTCCTCTCTGGTGATCAATGACAGGACCTGAGTGAATGACCTGAATTGTGTCAGGAAAAATTTATGTTAGATATTAGGAAAAAGGTCTTCACCTAGTTGGCTTGGCACTGGAACAGACTTCCCAGACAACTGGACACAATACCAAGATACACAGAGTTCAAGGAGTGTTTGGAAAATGCTTTCACAGATATGCTGTCATTCTTGAGGTTGTCCTGTGAAGGGTCAGAAATTGGACTTCAATGATACTTGTGGCTTCCTTCCAACCCAGGATATGCCACAACACTGCTTCATATTTAAAAAAAAACAACCCAAAACCATCATAGCAGAGAGCTGAAAGTTTACAAATATTTATCAAATAATTTTAAAATATTATTAAAACTCCTTATTTCTTTCAAAGTGACAGACTTGGATGCTTTAATAAAAGTTTACTTTTTCCTAGATCTGTGATTGCAGGTACTCTCCTACTTAATTCCACGATATGCAAGTGTTCTGCCAACAGGACAAAGAGGACAGGGCTATACTCCTTCTTGTTGTTTTCCTTTTTGTTTCTAGTAATGGAAACAGGATATGCATGACCTGAAATTGAAGCAGTGTAACTTTCCATTTCTAGCCAGCCAACAATTCTTATCATTTGGCAGATAAAATTCACAGGTATTATTCAGAAAAGTAGCAACAGCTTTTTCATTCAAGTTCTATAAGATGTCTCTGGAGTGAAAAGTAGCTTCACCTAAATAACCTAAATATGTTTGATTAGATGCAAATATTTTGTAAATAGTAGCCTTAAAAGACATGTGCATATTTTAGTTTATGCAGTCTCCTTAGCCTCTCCTAATTTCCTCTAAGAAAGAAGAAATTTACCCAATATCTTAATTTCTCCTAAAAAGATGAAAGGGAGGAATAAAACAGTTTTATTCAATTATTTAAAAGTCAAAACCAAAATTCTGTGCCTGGGAAAGTGGGGCCTCTGCACAGAACGGGAACTGGGCAGCAGCTCTCTGGGAAAGGCCCTGGGGTGATGGTGGGCAGCTTGATGGACATGGGCCCATGTTTGAGCTAGAAGAAAAGGTGTCCAACAGCTCCCAGGGTATACAGGGAATTTCACTTCCCAGTAAAGAAGCTGAGCTTGATCTGACTAGAGAAGGCAGGGCTTTGGGGGCCTAACACCTCCCCAGCCTTTTTGAAAGGTCATCAAAGAGATGGATATAAGCTCCTCACATTGGTGCAAGATGAGATAGTACATATCAGTGTGTTCAAGTTGAAACAAGAGTGGTCCAGGCTGAGTATAATGGAAAAAACCCTTTTTACTTCAAGGATAATCAAGCATTAGAGCCGATTGCCTTCATAGATTGTAGAAACTTCAAAAGTCAGATTTTTAAAAAATTTAAAACGTGTATTCAACTCTGTAGACAATAAGTTCTGTGAAAATTATTTTTCCTTATAGTATAAAAGTTTTGTAAAATCAAAGAAAAATAAAGTATTTAAAATCCAGTGTATACCAACTCTGTTAAATTTCTGAAGAGAGATTTCAATTGGAATGAAAACTGAAGTCCATCCACTAAGAGATTAATTTGTCTTTGTAGCCACTCTCAAATTGTTTTTCAGTGTCATGCATTGGTGTTAACAAAATTAAATTAAGGTTTGTAAAAAAGTAGTTTTAGTTCAAAGGTGCTAGATTTTATTTTATTTGTACCCTGCCAAACTACTTTGTGAGATAGTAGACTATAACTTCGTTGTAGCACTTGGAAAGATTTACTCACCTAAAGATTTGCTTCTTAAATCCAAAATGTTTAAAAGATGGTAATAAGTGTCAAAGGAGTACCTATCTGATGCACACTAGAATTTCCTTGCAGTTTAATCTCATGATAACTTATGCTGTATAGCTTTCTACCCATAATGTGTAAAATTATCCACTCTACAAATTTACAAATTTAAATTATGAAGTCCTATTTCATATTCAAGTGGAGCCTATGTGCCTGAATTTCAGCTGTAATTGTAAAAGCATAATTATATTCTGAACTTTATGGTTTTGTTGTTTTTTTTTTTAGTTGGGTGATGCATTACTTTTTACAGCTCTGATCTTCCTGAGATCCTTGCAACTAATGATTTGTCTTACAGGCATGTGTTTAAACATTAAGAATGGTTTTAAAATGATGAATTAGGGAGACTGTCTGGTAAGTGGCTTTTTACCATCTAATTCTGGGCATCCCTAAGTCTCTTCTTCTCATTTATTGTGTCAATATCAGCACATGAAGACCAATGAACTTCTGGCAGTCATCCTGGACTCTGAAATGAACAGATGCTGGCACCTGAGGTAGATGTTAACACTTCTTTGATGTGGGGTATTTCTTCCTCTATCCTATGGCAAATCGTTCTAGTTGTGCTAATTTACATGAAAATGCCACACAAATAGTTCAGCACAGAAAATAAATGTCCAGTGCAAGGTGCATCAGACAAATATTTGGACCTTAAAGAACCATCCCTGAAGGGAAAATAATCCATTTGATCTATTAATAATGAGAACTTACTCTTTGATCCTTTCTGTTCCTGTTACATCAGAGAAAAGCATGAAATAAAACATCTTGTGATATGTGTCAGGTGTTGCCAAAACAGCAAGCAAAGCACTTATAGTCTTGAAAACAAAAAATGTTCGGCAAGATCTAAAATAGATTCAGTATCAAAATTCCACAGCCCAAAACAATGTTTCTCAGTGCCTTCTCTCTCTCATGCTTTAGCTCACATAAATTAAATGCTCATGAAAGATAAAAATACTCTCATAATAAAAAAATATAATAAAAAAATTAAAAAGACTTGGTGGATATTTCATATTCATAGTAAAAATAATCTTCTCTTTATTAGGAGAGGAAAATAATTCAGGATTCACCAAAGAGTATGATATTTTCTAAGCTGTAGCCAACTTGACAATTGTGTGGCAGAATTCATAAAAACTTTTCATAAACATTTCTTGAGATAGCAAGTGAAGACTTCACATCTGTTGGCAAGTTTTGGTTTTTCTTAAGACTAGCCAGACACACACATCTGTTCTCTGGACTAGGATAAGCTGAATATGGATCTTGCAACCATATGTCATAGGGCATTGTGCCAATACATTTGAAGTGCAGGTCCAAGATCAGCACCAGAGAAGAAGGGCAGCTGAGGGCAGCAGAGCTTTAATTGCAGAGAGGGTTGTGAGGTAGATTTTTTGGATATCACTAAGGAATAACATCATTGCTTAACCAGAAATTTTAATATAATGATGTTCACATATTAAAATTTGATATGAAATGTCAAAATCACAACTTTATTTGGATTTCTTTTAAGATGTTGGTTGCTTAAAAATAATGTACACTTATTATTTTTGTGCAAATGTGAAACAAAGAAAATATCAGAATACTGCACATTTTTCATGGATGAAAAGCCCAATCACTGACCCTTTTGCTCATATTATAACATTTCTCTCATTAGAAAGACATATACAAAAATTATTTTGATTGAATCTATATGGTTCTAATGATGTATATAGACAAACTTAGTGTTACATGGAAATTTTTTATTTATACTTCATTGGTCTTAAAATTCCCTAGGAAGTGACTGGGTACAATGGAAGATATCTCAGTAAGTAAAGCTTCCTGAAAAGATTTTTGAATAAGGAGCTATATGACTGAGTCAGCATAGTAAGAGCAAAATGGGGCTTCCTAGAACACTATTAGATCATATTGACCTGCCCTTTGTCATGTATCTACATGCAGGCTGATGTGTAAGTTTAATATCAAAGAAAACAGAGATTAAAAAATTGGTTAATTCCATACCAATTTTACAATTGTAAGTTAAACTTACTCAGTTTATGCTAAAGAAGACTAGGTGTGCTTACATGATCTCTTTTGTTCTATTGACTCACTTTTCCACGTCATTGACCCCCAGCCAAGAAGTTGCAATAAATGGCTATGGAAAGGGAGGAAGAGATTGGTAGCACCTTAAAACACCATCATGGTTCTGAACAAAATACCATAATCTTTCTCCATTAACAAAAACTAGGATCAAAACTGGTTTCTGTTGGATTACAAAACAGGTCAGTGTACTTCATGCAAGAAACATGCAACTTTATGAAATGTCATCTCTTTTCCAGAGAATGTACAAGATCTGTTGCTTCTATTTCATTAAAGCTACAGTTTTGAAATGCCCAGTGGGTGTAAGATTAGTGTAACACAATTTCTCTCCACAACACCAATGTGCCTGTTTTCATGCTCCAATTGTCTGTCAGATTTCCCTTAAGACTGGTAGAAAAATGTCTGTCAAAACTTGGACATTCCTCAAAGCAAATGACTCGCATAGAAAAAATTGAATAATAATCAAAAGAATAGGTAGTGTGAATAACAACACAGAAGAATGAAAGCAAAATCTGTGTATACCTTAAAAGAAAATTGTAGGGAGTTTAAAAATCACTGTAGGAAAATTAGCTCATCTGAAATTGCTAACTAACCCCACAAATCCTATGAGATACTTGTACATATGAGAAGCTGTACTTATTTTATTGGAAGTTTTCTAGCTAAGGATTTACAAATAATAATATCTATTCTTTTCTACATCTCTTTCAAGTAATATCTAATAAAAATTCAATCCAGTGTATTATATGCAATCTGTAAACCAGCATCTGTATGCTATGGAGGAGCAAATTAAGGACAAATAAGAGCCCAAGGCTTAAGGTGCATTATATTTTAAAATATAATTTATTAGAAGCTTATTTGTTTATTTTTAGTAAGTTATCTTTAGTAGGTTACTTTGAACAAAGATCCATATTTCTTGCATTTAATGTTAAATACTACAGAAAGACAGAGACAGAAATTAGAGGACTGATGAACTATCAGTGAACATAAAGAGACATATGCCTGTCTCTTGGTGTTACTGTAGATATTTATGCCTTCAATCTCCACTAATTGGGGGTTCCTAGAAGTAAATTTCTCTTTCTTATGGACATTAATTTCCTGTCATGGTCCAGGAACTTTTAGTTATCATTATCAAATCTCAGTTCTCTAAGAAGAACTGACAGCATTTGCCCTCATGACTGTAAATGTCTAATCAATACCTTCAGATGATCTCTAATCAACAGTTTTCAAATATTTTTCATCAGTTTTGATGTTCCATTCTTTCTTCAAATTTGTCATGGCTGAATCCTTTGACATCTTGATAGCAAGACTAAGTTCTAACAGTAAAGACTAGGTTTTTTAAAGGTTTTTTTCAGTGTTTTTTTCTGTTTGCTTTTTAAGGAATATTTAAATAAAATATAGGAATGAACCAATCTTTTGCCATATATTTGCCATATAACAACTGTTCAATGAAAATGATGCATTGTCTGTATAGAACTGCTATCAAAATGATAAATAAGTATCTGGCAATATAGTGACCCAACTAGTGTGAATGAACAATTTTCTTGCCACAATTAAAAGTTTACCATTTCCTTTAGTATGGTGTTAAACCTGGGATTAAGGAAGGATTCAGGAATTAGATTTTGGCAACAGCATATTCTAAGAGAAAGGCTTCAAGCTGAAAGATTTTGAGCAAGGGTGCAACATTCTGCAGGGTTTAAACTATAATATTAGATTTAGGGGGGTTTTTTGGGAATGTGAATAACATATTTTTTGGGCAATGAATTTCTGTTAATGTAGTTTGCATTAGAGGTGGAAATGGGAAGACGACACTTGAACATTCATCCCTAGTATATAGCTGAGCAGTGATGCAAGCAAGGAAAGCAACTTCTGCTTTATTCTCAGTTAAAGAGAGGTTTTGAAAATAAAATCACATTTGGTATCAACTGAAGATTTAAAAAAATGGGTTTGTAAAATTTTTCAGACTACATGGAAGACTGCACAGATGTGATATTGCTTTTAGTGTATTGTCATCTCAATTATCCTGAAGTGTCCACAGCCTCCTCTGACCTGGAGAAGCCTAACAGCTGAAGTGAGTTCTATGTTCCAGAGCCATTAGTAGCCACTATTGAATCCTCTCAAGACCATCACACTTTCACTAGACAGAATTTAGGCGTTGGAATCCATATGTGTAAAGATAAGTTGTCACACAGGAAATATTGAGATGGAAGTCTCAGCTCAACAGGTAAAACCAGAAGCTGAAAAAGAAGCTATTTCTATGGTACTTACTATCAAAGAGTTATGCTGAAAAACTGAATATCTTAAGATGTTGATTTCTATGTATACATTAACACACTATGTTCAATTTCTATAGAAATTAATAAATAGGTAGACTAAATGCTTCAACATGAACAGGCTGGTAGCTATGTAGGAAGGGAACAAAGACATTCACAAGTGGTGAAGTCACTGTGTTAATGTTTCAGAAGATTAACTTGAGGGCAATATTCCAAAGATGGTGTCACGTTTTTAATCTTCCAAATCTGAATAGGAGTGTAGGTAGTGAAGTGCTGACCAAAACACTTAGCTATTAATCAGCTTGTCTAAACTCACACTTTTAAATAAAATCAGCCTGAAATATTCCCTGACCTTCACTCCAGCTGCCACATTATGGCCTGTGTCTGCAAAGCTAAACTTGCTTCTTACATTATAGCATGGTCTCACCTATACTACTGACTGTGACCAGCTGCTGGCCTCTACTACCCTTCAAATCATTCCTGGGAATTGTTTGGAAGAGGACAAATTACTTGGGCTACAGCAATGTTAAGAAAAATGCTAAACATGAAAGAGAAATCCTCATTTAGTTTAGTGCAAGAAGTCAGCTAATTTAGACTCTTTGTTCAGATTGCATATGTTAAAATAAATCAGATAGATTTTCCTTTTGAATTGAGTGGTGGGCATCAAAGCAAAGTAAAAAAGGTGCTAACTGTGGCCATAATCTTCAGTGCTTTCAAATGTCTTGATCTCACCATTTTTCTGCTAGTCATCTAAACTGTCTGCCTGTTCAGCACAGATCAATATGATGAATTATGTCAAATGGAGCACAAGAAAGTAGCCACGGGTTGCATATTGTATGAAATATTTTATGGATGTGTTTGGCAAGCCCTGGGAATTCATACTGGATGGATGCAGGAAAGGTACAGAAAACAGCTCCAGGAATCTGTGGAATAAATGTTCAAAACTGAAATACATGACAACATGAAAGGTGACTCAAGAAACAAGCCAGACCTAATTGCTTGAGGTGGCTGTTTGTTCCGTCCATAATTATGGATTTTGTATTCCCACTGTTATCCTCACACTTCAAAACTGCAGCCTTGAAGAGATTTGGAGTTCCTCTGCTCTCAGACAGTGTCTGAATTGTATCACAATGTTACATTTAGATGTGATTTACGCAAATAGGTTTTCAGGGAGTTGGCGAAGCATTCCTAATCTGCTGTCAGGGAAGATACACAGTGACTGCACAAGAAAACTAAAATTTATTCCTTTATCCTTGTAGCTGGTTCTTTTAGTATCTGAGAATAAGCAACTGGGTGATTTTATGTATACTGTTGTTTGTATTTTACCTGTTCTACTGAGAGTTATGAGTTCCTAAGCAATGTAAAACATGGTATTCTGCTGTATTGCACTCAATAGCTTTAGTTTGCGCTGGTGATGGGAAGTTTGTACTGGGTACATGGTATCTCCCCCATACCCTACCTCCCTTGGTGGTCTGTCCCACGGGTGGTCCCTCCCCTCGCCCCTCCCCACTGTTATCCCATTGGTTGTGGTCCTCTTTCCCTGCCCCCATCACCTGGGGCATAAAACCCTACCACAGGTGAGGCTCCCTCTCTTTGCTTCTTGGGCGGTCGCTGACCAGAAGTGTCCTGTCTCAACCTAATAGACTGGATACTCGTCTCCCCGAGGCAAAGAGCGCTTCTCATCTTTTGTCTCGTTCATGCAATTCCGTGTGGGCTTGACTCCTGAGCAAGCCAGATTTGGACCCAGATAAGCCCAGAGAACTGCAGATATTTCAGTATTCTTTACTAACAAGGTGCATTCAGGGAAAATAAATTAGAGGGTTGGCAATTTCTAAGCAAATAACTTGCTGTTCATACTGGCCACTTAACTGTCTGCCCAAATGTCTAGGCTAGTCAAGACAACATCTGTGTCTGGCTAGTATTAATGGTACTTTCCACTCTGCAGCCATTGTTCTCTGACATATATGAGTCATCACCTAATAAAGAAAAAACACTGACTAGTCAATGGCAGTGATGTACCGTGACATAAATCCAAAACACAGGAGTCTTTCTCTTTTGACGTTATTATTCTATAGAAACTCCAATCAATTCTTAATAAATTACTTTCAGAAAGTGTGGCAATTATAACAGTTAGCTATGCATAGACACTGCAACAGGTTGTCTAAAACTTTTCAATTTTAACCCAGAAAAATTGCCAGAGGCCAAAAAGCTCTTTTCACTTTTATAAGTAAAAGTAATATAAAAATAATCAGAAAATGTCTTCAAAGAGACTCTAAAAAGCAGCTGGCAGTTCTGACTGTTGTACATGCACTCACCTCTCTTTTACCATCTAGTTTTTTTGCTTTTGCCTTGATTTATTAAATCTCATCTATTCCCACGTATTACGTGTCTGAAAATACTGCTGCATTTACTTAATCTTCGTTGTCATAAATCTATTCTGAATCAACTTTAAGCTATCAGCAAAAAACCCTCCAGTTCAAAAGTAGGATGCATGCTGCCTGATACTTTTCTAGCTTATCCAATAGAACTAAAGAACAAGGATTAAATAGAGCTTTATAAACTTGTAGCTTATATCCTCACTTATTCTTTAGTTAACAAATAGCAAGCAACTGTCTGAAGAATGAAAAAAGTCAAGAGCATTATTTGGCTACACTTAAGTAGACTAACTTAAACTATAATGGGCTGAAATCATACTTTTAGCCCTGTTCTTACTAGCATCTATAAAAATATAAAGTGATTAAATGTTAAATATTATTTGCTTCTCCTAACTATGACAGTCAAGCCCACAACAATTTTCTATCAGAGAAAAATGTTTAAATATAAAAAACCACAGATGAAAACTTTGAGGTGCTAATTTTATTTATTTATACTACATTGGAATCTCTGAGCTGCAATACAGTGAGTTATGCATAATAAAAGGCAAAAGTACCTGTCCCAGAGATCTTCTTGCTATAGCTTGCTGCCAACACTTTGAGAAACCTCTTGAAAAATCAAGATCAAAAAAAACTGTGGAGATGTTACTTTATCACAGCAATTTAATCTACAACACATTATGTGTTTATTACTGCTCCTAATCATATTTATTCAGCCTCTAAAATCTTAGACGTCTCTTAATGCTGAGAAGGAACCATCTGTGCACAAATGAAACTGGGACTGAATTGCAGTCCAGCTTTGAAAATTACAAGGCCTGAAATCTTCATTTACACAGAAACACTCCAGGCATGTGGAGTCAGGAATCTCTTCACATTATTCTCATTGCATGATCAGGATCCTATTAAAGGCATGATTAGATATAATTGATTCTTTTATTTCCTCTCCTGTCTACTTTAGTTGCTCTTCCTTCACCAAAGAATTGAGAATTCTCACTTTGGCAAACAGCTGATGAGTCAATGTTAAGAGTAAAATAAACAATCATCAAAGTTTTATTCTTGTAAAAGACAAAAATCTAATTTTATTAAATAAGAGTAGGAAATGGCTAAAATTGTTATTTAAATTTTCTCATTCTTAGAAGTCTTTAAATCTTGAATTTAAAATGACTTTTTTTATAGTACTGAATGTCTAAGGTTTTGGTTTTTAAATTTTAACTTAACTGGTAGAGTTCTGAATATAAACAAAAGATTTTGAAACTGTATCCATAATTTAAAAATTCAAAGAACTCGACAAAAACTTCTAGAAAAAAATCTTTAAAAATTCCCACCTTCAACATTTTATAAAAAGCTGGAAAAACAGTTCAACCAATCTGACTATATAATTAATCATTCTGAACTACAGTTGAATATATTTTTAAATTTATAAAATTAATTAATTTTATTTCAAATATACTAGCAAAAATTTTTCTTGGAAGCAACTCACCTGTAATATTACAGTTCAACCAGAAGTAGAAAGAAGAGCTTGTTATTTAAAGTACTAGATATAAAACATTCATAAACAAAAAGGAAATATTTTATTACTGTGAGTGAAGTTTACATGTATTATTGACATGCCTGCCACATTTTTTGATGCATTTTCTATCTAAATATTTAAGTATAAAAAGTGTGAGAAAACCTATATGTTTATTTTGAAATACTTTGGAAAATGTAACAA
This sequence comes from Pheucticus melanocephalus, assembly GCA_013398405.1. NCBI lineage: Eukaryota > Metazoa > Chordata > Aves > Passeriformes > Cardinalidae > Pheucticus > Pheucticus melanocephalus. The sequence continues at coordinate 418,476 of VZSJ01001666.1, read as the reverse complement.
TATCAAACTTTTATACACAATTCACATGCAGCCCTAGAGCTGATGAGGATCCCCTAATATTACAGCACCCAGAGTCCCATTTTCCACAGGTATTGGCATTTGGGGTTGAACAAAATACTGTAAGGATTTTCTGACTCCCCTAATGACAATAACTCATTCCATTCCATAACTCATTCCTCATTCCATCCCTTAAGACAGCAATCATCCATGTCCTATGACACCAAGAAGTCCTTAAGATGGATCAACCACAGAATGAAGACATCTGGTATTTAGAGAACAAGGGACTTCACAAACACTAGATGTCAAAAAAAAACCAAAAAAACCCCTACAATATGAATGCTAACAGACTACATGTTTAATAGGTAAATGCTAGCATGACTTAAGGCTGACTACACTCAAACAAATTATACTCCCATACCACTCCATTCACAAAAATAAAGTACATTCATTGCTTGAATGCTGCATTGTTAAATTCCAGTCAGGAATGTTCTACAAAAACTTCATACATCAAATCATTCCAGAAAAGTTAAATGCCATCTGGCACATTAATTAAAACATTAACAGTGATTTTGATTTTCAAAGAAGAGAGGAATATGCATATGGTTTCCACAATCACTCCAAATTATACTGAGATTTTCTGAAGAACGAGTTCAGGTTTTGAATTACTTATACAATATATTTTCTTAGCTGTCCTTTACTACTTTTTATATCTGAACCACCTTTCAAGATCATTTCAAGACTGGCTGATGTTCAACAAATTATAGTGATTGAGCAGGCAGATGATACCATATAATAAAGCCTGCATCCAAGCAGAAATATGTAACTATTATGCCAGGATGAATTGGAAAAAAAAGAACTTACTACTGAAAAATGTTGAGAAAGTGTTCTCAAAAAAATTACCATGTCCCTGCATAGTTGCAGGATGGTCAATCCACTAAAATACAAAAAGAGAAAACACCAGCTCTCTCCTGCTTACTGTTTTAACAATTGCTTTACATACCAGTTAGAAAAGTAGAAAGCAGATTTCCTGGAAACCCGTGAAATGAAAAAAATAGGTATGATTTCATATATCTTTTAATCTAACATTTCTCTGTGGGGAACTAAATGGAAGAAATGACACAGTTCTGACACTTTCACCATAGAAACTTCACAGCAAACAGTGAAACATCATGATTGATGATTACAAAAGCTTCCAATGCATTTGAAAAAGTACCATAAATACCACAAGACCATTAAACCATTAAATCATTAGCCATTACATCTAGATTAATGTCTATATTTTGTCCAGATTGCAAACCTAATTGGGTCCATAAAAAAAATAAAGTTATCACATAATAAATTATCTTAACATTTCTTTCTTAATAATGGTAGGAGTGGAGAGAGAAGAAAGAATGAGACAAGAAAATAAGGAATAAAACATCACAGTAGTGAAATAACTCAATATTGTGACATTTTCACATGCAAAATCTCGACAGTGTGATGAGGTCTTTGTGAGAAGTGGGGATCTCTGGTCCATCAGTTAGGAAGACATCAATGATCAATCTAGAGGCTTAACTGTCCTCTTTTGGTTTTAGTTGTCATTTGGGATTTACTTTACACAGGCCATCTCAGAATTAACAGCCTGAAAAGATGATCTCAGCTCATCGCTCACAATTTAGCTTACGGTACAGTCCACTCAGAAAATAATAAAAATAAGTGGATCAAGACTCACACCTTCAGTATATAGAACCTGCATGTCAATGGATAGACTTCTACATTAATAATTCTAGGAGGCAAAGACTACAATACAAGAGTAAGCTATTTATGTTTTTAAGGCATGGTTCTTTGAATTCTGGTATTGACTCTTACGCATAGGGGAAGGTTCCATCAGCTTTTCACAACAGACACCTCTGTAGCCACCCCACTAACAAAAGCTTGCTGCACAAACACAATAAACTGCATCTACTCTTGGAAATGTATTGGACTTTACCATCTTAGAAATGACTTCTAGTGTGACTTCTAGTCACACACTATTCTGTGTGACTTTTGGAAAGCCATCCATCTGCCAGTGTAACGCTGCTAATGGCAAAGCAGAATCTGGTATGGAAGCTACATGGTAATGCCACTGAAAAACAAAGGACTGCTGGGTGAAGAGCCCTCTTTGCTAAAGATGGGGATTGTAGGTGCTCGTAGGCACTTATCTGCCTTAAGGATCTCATCGCCTTTTAATTTTGTATCTTTGTAATTTTGCTCTCAAATACATACTTAAAGAAGGGTCCTTAATGTGAAGCAAACTTATTAATTCAGTTAAAGTGCTTCACACTACAAAATAATAATTAATTTAAAAATTAAAAAATAATGATTTTAAAAATAAAAAAATGCCATGAATCAATTATAGGAGGTCTATTTGTTTGGCTTTTTTTAATATAGGTATATCATAGTTTGTTCCTCTCCCTCTTAACAGGTTTGCCACGTTTTTTGTAGTGTGTTGGGTTTTTTTTTTACAAGACACTTTATAATAGTAATTTTTGGCAGTGACATCCTTCAAACGAAGAGTTCAAATTAGATAGCTGCTAAATTGGGGCAATTATGTGTTTTATTACATACTGATTTGACTAACTAAAGATAGGTAATTTTTACACTGTGACTGGAAATGCTAAATATCCAACCTATTTTTGCTACTTTATTTAATAATAATGAATTTTCAGAACCAGAATAATTCATCCTAATAAAATATCATTATTGTCAAAATTATAGTTTTCAATGTCAGAAGAAAGCAAATAAAACAAATTATTGAAGACTACTAGGAAATAATAGAAACATAATGTAGTTAGAACCCTCCTCTTCATAAGGAGAGATAACACCCCCTAGACCAGTTTGTCAGTCCCATCCAGCCTGGCCTTGAGCACTTTCAGGGATGAAGTATCCACAGCTCCTCTGGGTGACTTGTTCCAATGTCTCCCCAGTCCCATGGGGATTGTATGCATAGATCTAATCCAAGCCTACCGTCTTTCAGTTTAAAGCCATCACTTCTTGTCCTATCACTACATGCCCTTGGAAAAAATCCCTCTCCAGCTCTTGTAGCCAATACCTTCAGGTACTGGAAAGTGCTACAAGTCCTCACCATAGTTCTTTTCTCCAAGAAGAACAACTCCAGCTCTCTCATAGGAGATGTGCTCCATCCTTATCATGTTTGTGGCCTTACTCTGGATTCACTACAACAGGTTTTTGTCCTTCTTACACAGAAGGCCAAAGAGTCAGCTGCAGTCCCCTAGGTGGGATCTTCTGAGAATGTAGTAATGGGGAAGAATCACCTTCCTCAACCTGCAGGCCATGCTTCTTTTGATGCATTCCAGCATATGGCTGGCCTTCCTGGCTGAGAGTTCACATTGTTGAATTGTATCAAGTTTTTTACCCACCAAGAGCCCCAAGTCTCTCTCCTCAGTGCTGTTCTCAGTCCATTCTCTCTCCAGCCTGTATTTTTGCTTGAGATTGCCCTGACCCACATGCAGGACCTTACACTTGGCTTCGTTGAACTTCATGACGTTCACATCGGCCCACCCCTCAAGCCCATCAAAGTCCTTCTTCCCACCAGTGTGGGAGCCCCACCACACAAATTGATGTTCTCAGCAGACCTGCATGTCTCTGAATAAGGTGTAGTGCTGGTCCCAATGCCAGCTCATGAGGAACACCACTTGTCACAGGTCTCCACTTGGATGTCAAGCCATTGACTATAACCCATTGAGTGTGACCATTCAGACATCAAATTCATTTGTCCAGTACAGAAACAAGGATAGGATGTGGGACAGTGTCAAATGCTCTGCAAAAATAGAGGCAGGATACATCAGTTACTCTTCCCCTATTCACCAGTGCTGTAACTGCATTGTAGAAGGTCCTTAGTGATGCCGTGCTGCCTGCCCATGGCATCCTTATTTTTCCCATGTGCCTTAGGAGAATCTTCTCCATCATCTTGCCATGCACCAAAGTGGGACTGACTGGCCTGTAGCTCCCCAAGTCTTCCTTTTTACTCTTTTTTAGAAATGAGGATTACATTTTCCTTTTTCCAGTCAGTGGTACCTACACTAGACTGCCAAAACATCTCAAATATGATGGATATTGACTTAGACACCTCACCCACTGGTTCTCTCTTTCCTTGATACATAGTGGAAATTACACACTAATATTTAATGCATATACACACAGAGATAATTTTTTATTCATTTGATAAGGAAGAAATGAGGAGACACTCCACTAAAGCTGTTCCTGGGATTTGAAAGAATATTCTCTCAATTTTTCTTCTCTTTTCTCAAGATGAATTATGCTTCTAATTTCGTTATTTAGACTTAAATGATAGCTGGAGATTTTGGACATGGCAGTGTACTAGATCACAGAACAGTATGTACAAATACACTAGTCTCTAAATTCTGCTTGTTTCATTTTGCACAAATGGCCATGCATCATTAAAACAAATATACAATTCTTAAGAACAGATTTTTAAACTTTGAAAGCATAATGGATAAAAGGCAAACCTATGTATATAGATATGTATATCAAAAAAAACCCAAAAGAAACATTTTTCTTTTGCCTATTTTAAATTTTAGAACTGTTCCTATAATCAAATACTCACAAAAATAAATATGTTCACAAAATGAGCTAGTTTTCAGAAAGCCTTCTGTATTTAACAGCATAAGTAGCACAAATGAATAAATAGCATAAATAACAGGAAAAAATAATGTGCTTTCTGACTTCAAGTCCTTATTAGCACAAAGTTTTTAACTTGTAAGGTATTGAATTATTTTTGTGATTGAAAGCATGAAGTCCATAATCTTTGATTGCTCCTTTCTGATTGCTAAAAATTAATATATTTGTAAGTTTTTATAAAAAACACTAACTCCTCAAAATTTGGATATCAAAAAAAAATTTAATACCTCAGTACTACATCTAAAATACAAATATTATTTTCTAGTATAAAATCCCCAAGAAAATTATTTCTGTTTCTTACAGTGCTTTGCATGAAGACCAATGTTTATACCAAAACAGAGAGAAGAGAGGGTTCATTTTAGTAACATTGAAAAAAAGCTGGCCAGGCATTTGACAGTTCTTTATTTGAATAATTTCTTCATATACTTTTTGAAGGAACTACACAGATACTTCTGGCCAAGTCTACAGAGTCATGTAAATATTCAATTCATTACCTTGATATTATTTCCAACAGAGACAAACCTTTCTTGGTAGTGCCCAGTGACAGGATCCGAAAAAATAGGCCCAAACTGAAATGAAGTAAGTAAGTAAATTCTAATTGAACATAAAAAGTCCCTCTTTTATTGTGAGAATGGTCAAACACAGGAACAGATTTCCCAGTGAGATTGTGGAGTCTCCAATGTGGAGATTTCAGAACAAAACTGAATGAGGTCCTCAGCAGTGTAGTCTAGCTGACCCTGCTCTAAGTAAGATTTTGAGTTTACCAATCCTAGAGATGCCTTCCAGCCTTACTTATTCTAAGAGAGTCTGGTATAAAATATTACCCTTTTGGACAGCTAAAGCAATGTAGCTCTTCTACTGTAATGGACTTATTTGATGTACCTGCTCCTTTATCAGTGAGGTAGTTGAGAGGATCAGGTACCCCTTCAGCCAGATTCAGTGGGATCAAGTGCACCTTAGTCAGATGACATGGAGTTAGGCAGGAGTGTTGTTCTGCTAGAAGGCAGTCTGCAGAGGGATCTGGGCAGGCAGGATCTGGGCTGAGACCAATGATATGAGGTTCTACGAAGTCAAGTACCAGCTACTGCACTTGGGTCACAACAACTCCATGCAGTGCTCCAAGCAGGAGGAAGAGCATCTGGAAAGTGGCCCAGCTGAAAACAGCCTGGAGGTGCCGGTCAACAGCCAATTGAACATGAGCCAGTGTGTGCCCAGAAGGCCAAGAAGGCCAGTGGCATCCTGGATTGTATCAGTAGTAGTGTGGCCAGCTGACCAGGCCAGTGATGGTCACTCTGTACTCAGCACTGGTGAGGCCACACCTTGAAATCTATGTTCAGTTTTGGGCCTCCCAGTACAAGAAAGACATTGAGGGGCTGGAGCATGTCCAGAAAAAGGCAGCAGAGCTGGTGAAGAGTCTGGAGCAGAAGTCTTACGAGGAGAGGGTAAGGAAGGTGTTATTGTTTTGCCTGGACAAAAGAAGGCTCAGGGAAGACCTCATTGCTCTATGTAATGGTGGAGATTGACCCCTTGGCCCAGGTAACAACTGAGAGGACATGAACAAATGGCCTCAGGTTGCACCAGGTGTTTTGATTAGATATTAGGAAAAGTTTCTACACTGAAAGAGTTATCAAGCACTAGAATAAACTGCCCAGGGAAAAGCTGGATTCATCACCATCCCTAGAGGCATTTAAAATACTTGCTGCTGTGGCATTTAGAGTTTATTGGTAGACTTGGTAGTGTTGAGTTAGCAGTTAGACTTGGTGACCTTAGAGATCTTTTCCAACCTAAACAATTTTGCGATTTTTTATTATTATTTTCCCTGGCTTCAAATGTCAAAATTTAGGCTGAATGTGAGATAGCTTGTCCCATTACTGATAGAAAAAAGCAGACACCTCTGGGAGCATCTAAGACAGATTATATAAATAGTTCCATTTTAGGATGATGTGGATTGTTCTCTAACAGGGACTCTTGCTCCAGCTTTTAGTTATGTTACAGTAAGTGATACCACTGAAATAGTTCAGAATATGAAGCTGCACATTCTGCCACTTTCTATGAATAAATGAAACCACAAAAGGAATTTTTGTTTTATTATCTTCTCAAACCACTAGTGTGGCAACATGCAGTAAAGGAGTATAAAAATACCATCAGTGTGTTTTCACAGGCTTGTGTAACCAAAAATCCTACATCTGGGAAGGTCACAAAAATGCCAGGGAGGAACATAAGATTAGGACAAATCTGTATTACTTTCTCTTGTCTATGTTTCACATATTTTCATTTTTTAATTTATTGAGTTGACTTCTCAGTCAATTATCTCACTTCCTCATTAATTTCTTAATTGTACTTGTTTCAGTCTCTCTTTTAAACTGTGTGGTTCAACAATCCTTGACAAGGGAACACTGTGGAATCACATCCAGCTGGAACTTTGGCCTCAGTTGCATTTACAGAAAGCATCAATCTTAGGCCATGGGAGAGAGTATACTAAGGGGAGACATCAGGGGAGCCAGGCCAGGGTGCGAAGACTGGGGTCATGGGAATTAGTAGTATGCTAATGGAACCATCCTGCATTTGGTCAAGTTTCTGGTTCTTGTTCTCTGTTGGTTCAGTACCTAGTACAAATAAGGTCATGCTCTGAGTTCATGTTTGTGATTGGACCCTTTCCCTCAGATGTCCCTATACCTGTCTGCATTTCCATGCCCATGGACATTTGGATCTCACCTTCCATACCCTGCTGTTTCCACATTTGTTATTTTTGTTCTTAAAGTTTTTATTTTCTGGGCAGAATCATTGTTCTCATCCCTCATTTCACCAGCTCCTTTCAGCCAAGCTGAATAAAGGGGTCACAGAGAGCTCCAGAGTGTGATAGAACACAACTAAACTGTTGTTTTTTTAAATTAATAATCCTGTGCACATGAAATTAAAAAGAAAAAAAAGTACAAGAGAAACAGTTAAAACCTGACAAAACCAGTTTTTAATTGAGAAAGGAAAAGTATAAAGTTGGGGGTTTTTTAAAGAATTTTTACTCTTTCCTTTTTCACAGTTCAAAACTAGATGTTTTTCCTACTTTAATTTTGTTGTTTTTTGGAAGTGGCAGCTAGCGGCATTAAAATGCTTTGGAATTCATTGATACTCCAGATCCTACTTTGCCGTGCCTTAACTTCACTGCTTTAAACAGATACTTAAAGACCTGTCAGTTATCTTTCTTCACTTTTCATGTGTGAAGGTCCAAAATAGCACAGGACATGCTACCACTGCTACCCAATTCATCTCATTTTCTTCTTGCATAATATTTTTTTCTTCTGAAAAAGGAAAACAAAACTGTTCTTCATGTGCTATCACAGGGCACTCATTTTGAGCAGGTAGAAACAATTTTTTAAAAGCCTGAAATGATAGTATATTTTCTTAAAACATTATTTTAATCTTCAATGAAAAATTATTGAAGTAACACTTAAAACATGATAAAGATTGAGACCCAGTAATTTTTTTTCCTGTAGTAAGCTTATGCAAAATGTCTAAAAACTTATAAATGTTAAGTTGCATATGTTAATGCATATTGCAGTTGATCGAGTTTTCAGTCCCAAATTAAGTGCTCAAGATGCCCTTTGAAATATATGAGGGAATTAGAAGTCCAAGGAGATCTAAAAAGGGTTTGGTATGGAAGTGTTTTTGCAAGTTTTTGCACAGAAAATATTGAGAGAGAATTTTGTGCACAAATATTTCTTCATTGGATCCATAGATTATGGCATAAATTGATAGGAAACGTAAGTCTTACTTTACAGGAAGAATAAAAATACAAATTAGGTAAAGAGAGAGAGAGAGTGAGATAATAATAATAAAAATAAGAATTTAAAGAAAAGACTAGACAAAATTCAAAGGAGAAAATAAAGTTCACCCCAGTGGCCAATGAAGAAGAGATGCAACAGGCAAGCCTCTCTGTTGGACCACTCTACAGTCTAACAAGAGGTCACCCATACAGTTTTTTCTGTATTAACTTAAAGGTTTTTTTCAGGATCTGCCTAAAGTCCCTCATGATTGTTTCTGATCATTAATGATGTTTGGAGCAGGGTATGACACAGCCTCGAAGGAGCAAGGTTTTCGTAGAATGGCTTGGGTTGGAAGGGAGCTTAAAAACATCTGTCTCTGACTCCCCTGCTGTGGGCAAGGACACCTTCCATTAGTCCAGGTTACCCTGAGCCTTGTTAAGCCCAGTCTTGAACACTTCCAGGAATGGGGAGTCTACAACCTCCCTGGGAAACCTGTTCCAGTGTCTCACCAACCTCACAGTAAAGAATTTCTTCCTAATATCTAACCTAAACCTAACGTCCTTCAGTTTCAGGGCACTCCTCTTGTCCTATCACTACAAGTCTTGTGAAATGTCCTTCCCCAGCCTTCTTTTAGATCTCTTTTAGGTACTTGGAGGCTGATATAAGGTCTCCTTGGAACCTTCTGTTCCCCAGGCTGAATAAAGTCAGCTTTTTCAGCAGCTCTTCATAGAGAGAGGCTCCAGCCCTTGGATGACTTTTGTGTTCCTCATCTGGACTCATTCCAACAGATTCACATATTTCCTATGTTGGTGGCCGTGGAGATGGACACAGCACTCCTGAAAGGTGTCATAAGAGCAGATTGAGGGGCAGAATCACCTCTCTTTACCTTCTGGTAGCGCCTCTTTTGATGCAGCCCAGGATGTGGTTGGCTTTTTGGGCTGCAAGCACACATTGCTGAGTCACACTTAGCATGTCCCCAGGGTTAGTCTTGATCCATCCTCCTCCCAGCCTGTACCTGTGCCTTGGTATGCCCCAACCCAGGTACAAGGGCTTGCAATTAGCCTTGTTTAAGTTCATGAGGTTTCGTCATGCTGAATGATCAATAAATGTTGTTCCTGGATATTTTTTTATAAAACTGAAAAAAAAAGGGATAGGAAAAAGTCAAGGGGAAGTTGACACAATACTCAAGCCTGTGGCAATCTTTTCACTAATGGCAAAATAACATAACAATATCAGGGTTTGCAGATCAGGCCAATAGCAATATTAGCACAAGACCAACAGCACAAGAAAAGGAAAAGCTACATCAACTTGTGTGAAAGGTTACAAAGCTTGGAGGAAAGACACTACACATGGAAAACTCTAAGCATTACACAGTTTGAGACATTTAAGGCACCCTGTGAAGAAAAACAGAAGACCATAGGTCCCTGAACTTAAAAACCTAGCCAAGGACACAAACTTTTTCCATCCTAAGATATGTTGCTTAGGGTTTCATAAATTCAGTTTCATGAGCATGAATGCAACTGAGATTTTCCTGAGTTCACAGCAAATGCAGACCTTTTCTGCTCTTTGGTTTGGAGCAAAAAGAAAGATGAAAGACATCTTATGAATAATAATGGTTATTTCCAGAGAGGTTTAATTTTTCTGCATGCTGACTGCAAGGAGCTAAGAAGCATGAGATTTATTTTCTTAATGGGGTAAACACAAGCTGGGCAGCATTTGTCAATAGCTGCGTGATATCTAAAATTTGAGATTAGATTTGTCCATTAGTGTATTTATCAATTGATATATATATAAAAGTACTCATATGTGTTGATATACACCTTCAAAGGCACTGAAGGTGGTTTGTTCAATTTTTTTTTTTCAGGCAAATTCTTAACATTTCAAAGAAGTTTTGAAGCCATCATTATGAAACGTCTTTATGGAAAGAAAATGACAGGGAATTAAAATATTTAATTAGACAAAGAAATAGATATACTAGCTATATGACAAGACCTCACTATCTCCTGGAGTATGGATAAAAGAGAAAAAAATTATGGAAAAATACTGAGAAGTATGAAAATACTCCTGTTTTCCCCTAAAATTAGTGAAAAAAAATATTCATTATGCTAATCCATTGCTAGTGCTCAAATTTGTGGAAAAAAATTTATTCATTATGTTAATCCTGAGCTATTGCTCAGCTTCTTGAAATATAGATATTTTTTGTCCCATTTACCTCAGACAAACTTTTGAAAAAGCAGGCTCAGTAATGAGTAGCTTCAACAGTCAACATATAAATTCCAAGCTTAAAGAACTGACTGTTCCTGTTTTTCATATGGAGATGAATAGGATATTTTTCACAGTGCTGCAGCATACTGCCAACATCCCCAGAAGAAAATGAGCAGTCTCACACAGCTGATGTGTATGTGGGAACGAAGCAGAAGGAGCTGAGAGTACACTACTAGATTCTACAATTCATGTGTAGAGACACAATAACAAGTGTTCTCCCAGTTTCAGCTAGGCATGTATAATAAAATGACTTCTTGAAGCATTTGTAAGTCCTATGTTCCCCTTTTCCACCTTAATCAGATGGTGATCACATTCTGCTACCAGCATCTGTGATGAACTTCATAGTCTAGGCAGGGGCTTAAAATGCTGACAAATAATAGCAGCTGAGAAGGCTGCTAGAAAAATATAAAGCAGAGTTCTACTCTTGAAGAAAACTAGCAAGGCAATTGGGTGACATAATTTTGCATAGAAAGAAAAAATCCAATATGGTCAACCACTGAGTTAAACAGCATTGTCAGTTTAGTACCTTTGTTGACTCAAAAATCTCTCTTTTATCGGATATGAGGAATGGGTGAGCCATTTGGCAACAGAATCACACAAACCGACACAGCTATTCTTATAATTCTGAAACAAAATTTCATTACACAAAAAACATAGAAAATTTGAATATGTGTTTGCTAGTTCATTGCTTACCACAGTTTGCAAAGAACAGATTCAGTTCATTACAATGAATGCATATAAAGCAAGCAGAGAATTTAAAAGCTGGGACAAAAGCTGTTTGTATGTCACCAAGGTCATACACTTAATTTTAGAAGCATCAAAATATTAGGGAGACATAAATCATTATTATGTGTACGTACAAGATGTATGGGTTTCCTTGTCTTTGGACAGATTACAAGGACCATACTCCTGGAAGGAAAGGAGAACTAAAAATATGTGATGCTAGCTATGTCTTCTGTTAATAAATGGTGGGCTATTTCTGGCTATAGAATTTCAAAAAGGACTGCATTGTTCATCAAAAATTATAGTTTGCTTATGACCTGAAAGTATAATCATTGTAAAGTTTAAATTATGAGGACAACATTAGATGTGCTCAGTTGTATAGAGCACTATATTTTTAGAATCAGTTCAGGTGTGCTGATTTACACTTCAAAATTTGACCTTCTGTCTCTGCAACAGAGGTGACAAAAAGTAAAGCTCCTGAAGAGTTGTAATATGATTTTTTGATAAAATAATCTTCTGATAACATTTAGACTGAAAAAGAAATATGTTGTACTCCTCCCTCTATTACAAAATCAAATCACTTAATCTGCTTGGTTGAGATTCACTTCTATTCTGCAACAGATTTATGCACCCACTGAGACTGAACTTGAGGGGAAGTTAGTGATGTACAGACCTGAGTGAATCTACCCTCTTATTCAACTCCTGGTCAAAATCTGGAATAACAACTTTTTGACATGCAAGTTTATTTCAGTAATGCTCTTCATTCTTCACATGTTGCAGATGTTGGAGAGCATTCTTTGTATAAGGTTCATGTTCTGCTACAAAACCATGTGAATAATAAAATATAACAGATTAATTTATTTTAATGCAAATTTTAACAGAATGTACTGCTTAATTAAAGTAGTTTTATCTTGAGCCTGAACATGTCTAATCTCTGAATGTGGATACAAGCATGCTACTCAAAGCATTTTTAGCAGTATATTCTTGCTAGTGAAATCCTCAGTATTGTGCATCTAACTCACATGCACATTTTCCAGGTTGAATTGATACAATTTGAAGTGTTGCTTGAACTGTTGTGACTTGCCAAACTTTAAATATTCATTGTCTTCTCTGGGAACAATTCAAGGCCATCAGATAATGTGGCAGCCATTCATTCTGCAACAAAGCATGTGGCTCAGTAGCAGAGATAGAAGATTTAGCACAAGAAACTCCTCACATTCTTGAGGAGTAGTAGCAGCCGACTGCTGATATTACCCTGAAATGAATGTGCTGTCTTTCTTTATTCATTATTCACTCCTTTTTCTTTTAACTAAAGTCAGTTTAGGGTGGTGTGTGTGGGGGGAATAATAAAAAGAAAAGACAGTCTTCCCTTGATAGGTCTTATTTCATCACTGACAGACTTTGATTCAAACCTTTGTGTTGCAAAGTTTGTTATTTTCCATTTGATTTAAACAGGATTTTACTGTAACTTTATTAAGAATCCTTCTGAATTCTAAACTCTTAACTCTTCCCATGGAAATGAATTCTATAATATGATTTTTCACACAACAAATATATATTTGTTCTGTATTTGGTAATTTTTTGTGTATTCAAGGATTCCTTTGTTTTTACTATACTAGAATATTACCCCATCTACTAAATATGTATATCCCCATATCCACTCTTTATTGTATTACTTTATTAAGTTAGGTTCAACTGTTGCTATCTCTGGGAAACTCCTGTCCTTATCTACTTCTACTTTGAAGAATTTTCTTCTTATATCCAACCAAAATATTCATTTCTGCAAGTTGTGTCCATTGCCATCTGTCCTTTGCTGAGCACCTTTGAGTGGAATCCGGCACTGTGTTAGGTAAACACAAACTACAGTAAGATTTCCTTCTCTCCCCACTCTAAACAAATTTATATCCTTCATTCTTTCATTACACTCTTTCATCTTAAACAGAATCAGCACAATTTAGGGAAATAACTTTGATATCAAAACAGTATCACTGCCATGGATGGATGCAGAGAATTGAAAAATACTTGCAAAATTTTAATCCATTATGCATGTGTGCACACAAATGTACATACACACACAAATGTGAATCACTGTTCTGTAGAATGAATTTTCAATGATTATAAAACAAGAGTGTATGCATGGTCTGATCATTGAAGAAGAAGATACTGGAATACCCTGGGGCTACCTAAAAGCCAATCCTGGGAAAGCAAGATAAAGTATCTTAAAAAAGAAATGTTAAGACACTTTTGAGAAATTTGAATGTGTTATCAAGGAATAGAATCTTCCTGGATGCTAAAGTAAAGGAGATATATACAGAAATAATACCAGAGAACCATATCTTGAAGAGTGCAGAATAAAAACAGAAAGCTATTTTGGGAAAATCTCTCTACCATTGTATTGGTAATTCTCAACAAGATCAAGTATATAATAAATATTAGATAAGTCATACTAATTAAAATATTATTTATGAAAAAACTTGATGATAATAAATAAATATATTATTATGAGCATATAAACTTTTGATTTTTCAAAACTGATAACATAGATGAAAGAGTTTTTAGATTGCTTTTATGAGATTGCAACATAAACTAGTAACTGTCTAGGCTTTGCTGCTTCAAGACAGAGTAAGCAGAACTGATCATTATGGTTTCTTGAAATTTTACCTCTGTGTTATCTCAGAGGAAACACATGTCTATTACTTGTTTTTCATTTGTTACCTTAAAACTCTCACCTGATTGTACTTTTTTTGCAACTCTTACATAGTCTAGTTTCCTTTACTTCATGTTTACCTCCTGCAAAGTCTCTAATTTGTCAATCTTTCTCTTTCAATCTAGGGTCCAAAAGTGAATACAGCATCCAAGATGTGGTCTAAGAAGTGTTAAGTAGAGGTAAATAATCACTTCTCTTGACCCATGTTCTTGCTAGTGCAGCTAATGCAGCACACAGCTGGCCATCACTGAAAGGTTTTTGCCCAGATGATGTAGATGCGTGGTGTTGTCTGGGAACTCCCTGTCCAACTGTGAAGGCCTCCTGGCATTTTCACCTGACTTCCTCTTTGTTGTAATTTATTGCTCCTAATCTTTGTATATTAATCAGTTTCCCTTCATGGCTTTATTCCAAGTAACTATGAAGCAGATCTCTAAAGAGGCCAAAATCTGCTCTCCTGAAGTCCAGGTTAGTGAGCTTGCTCTGCACCGTCCTTCCTTCTCTAAGGTGCTTGAACTCCACCATTTCATGGCCACTGCAGTCAAGGCTGCCCTTGATCTTCATATTCCTCATCATTCCTCATGACCTTGGTGGTGAGAACAAGGTCCACCATAGCACCTCTCCTCATTGGCTCCTTTATCTCTTGGAGAAGCAAGTTACCATGAACACGTTCCAGGAACCTCCTGGATTGCTTATGTCCTGCTGTGTTGTCCCTCCAACAGATACTCAGGTGGTAGAGGTCCCCCGTGAGCAAGAGCGCTTACAAATGTGAGGCTACTACTATATTTCTATAAAGGGCATCATCTGATCAGTTTCCTTGGCTGTGGGACCTGCAGCAGATCCCCAGTATAATCTCACCCGATTCTGCCCTCCTTTTAATCCTGACCCTTAATCTCTCAGTCAGTGCCTTTTTCATTCTCTCATGGAAATCACTGTTTTCGTCAACAATAAAATTACTTAAAATCAAAACCAGTATTATGTTCAAATCCCCTCCATATAAAAAAAAAAAAATTGAGAGTAGTATTAGAAACCAAAGGAAACTAAAGTTTGTCTGTTTTATTTACACAAGAGTCAAATATTCCATGTGAATTGACAGAGAGTTCCACAAGTTTTATGTGAAAGGTTAGTGACCTAAATTTTTCCATCTTTTGTGTCAGAATAAGTACAACTGGTCAAACTTTTTTTTTTAAGTGCAACTACCTCTTACCAAGATAAATGAATTTCCTTCAAAAGTTTCTTTTGATGAAAAGAAATCTGAGAAAGTTTAAATTGCTGGGCAATCACCAGTCTTCAAGGGGATAACTAGATCAGTTACTGATTTGCATTCTAGTGCTAGCTGAAACCTGCTGTTTCAGAGCAGAGTACAAAAACTGCCCCTGATTTTGGATATATTTATATGGTCTTTCCCAGTAGGAAATTTGTTTAGTAACTCAAAATGTGATATACAAATTTTCCTACTGTGACTCCACAAGTGTAATAAACACTTTTCCAAATAAGGTACTAGTCATCCTTTCTACAAGAACTTCTTTAGGATTTGTATTATGCATGGGAATAAGCAGTTAAACTTTGCATAATTTGTATACCTTCAAGAGCAAGTGTGAGCAAATACTTATAAGCAGTAATAAAAAGCCACATACATTTCCTATAGCTCCAGCTCAATCTTTCCTTGCCTGTCAAAATGGATCAATTTAAATTTCAAATAGTAAGCTTTCCTTGCTTCCTGCAGCTCCTGGCAGAGGCAGCAAATTTCCAGACTGAATTAATGGAAGTGACAAAAAAACAAATGCCATTTTATCACTTTATAATCCAGTGGGTCAAGGATGATCCCTAAAATGGGAAACTTCTGCAGATATGTTGTTGCTAAGGTATGCTATATCGCAAAATAAATTATATTGTAAAAGTATAGATAATTTTGTGTACCGAGTACTGGAGTCTCCTGTAATTCCTGCAGTTTTTGTGCTACAGTTTTAATCCAAAGGGCAAGCAATTAGTCAACAGGAAATAGCTGAAGCTGTGTGTTTAAAATGAAGTTGGCATCTTCCTTAAGACGCACAGAGAGTTCAGAGCCTTACACCAGGCTTAGTACTTGGACAGATTGATTCCCCAAACTCCTATCCTTCCTAACATTTGTTCAGCTTTATTGACATCAGTGACCTTGGATAGATTCTTAATTAGGCATTAATTAGATCTGCTCTGAGCAGAATAAAATGACACCATATGAAAATTGTAAGCAACAGCCTCATTATGCTAAGGCTCCAAAGGCTGGCAGCACCAGTTAAAGGGAACAGATGTTTGGAGCAGAAGAATCTAAGAAAAGAAAA
>VZSJ01001666.1:381911-397022 GCA_013398405.1 Pheucticus melanocephalus | reverse complement strand
TAGGAAATTTCCCCTGAAGATGCTAAAGAAATTTACTGTGCAAATGACGAGCACTGGAACAACTTGTCTAGAGAGGTTGTAAAGTCTCCTTTTTTGGAGATATTGAAAAGCTGTCTGGACATAATCCTGAGCAATATGCTCTAGGAGACCCTCCTGCAGCAGGGAGGTTGGACCAGATGAACTCCAATGGTGTCTTTCAAACTTACCCAGTCTGTGACTCTATGAGAAGCTGGTTGCTATGGGTGTGAGTGGACTGGACCAGACACTACTCTGAGATGTGTGTACAGGATTCCTGGGATGGTGATGCCAGTGGCTGGAGCCAATGGATTCTCAGGGACACCAGCTGGAGGCAGGTGGGGGATTTGTCCTCAGCTGCATTGTTACATGGTGTGTTTTAGGAAAATCAACTGTAGGCAGGCCAGGTGAGCGAGGGCTGACTGTCAGGTGCCTGGTGCTGGCTGCTGGAATTGGAGACAAAGATCACTAACCCTGGTACTAAGCAGGGTCACCAGTCAGACAGCAGTGCTGAGCACCTGCATGTGAATCTGTGGGGCAACTAAGAGGTGCAATATCTATAATAATACCATGAATGTGCATGTTCTTGTGACTGGAGAGTGACAGATGTGTTTTGTGTCTGTGTGTGTGTGTGCACATGCACTTACATTCACTAGTGACCTACAATCCCAATCAAGACACTGTTAGCTGTCTGTACTTGTGTTAGTGTGAGCTCCACATTTGGATGCTGCTGGCAGCAGTGCCATGTCTGAGACAATATGTGCAATCAGACCTGTGTGTCTGAGAGTTAGGTATGTGTGCTTCCTTGGGATACATGCTCAGGTTTTCTACCAACTGAACCTGCAAACACCTCCCAGTCTAAGCAGAGACCCTGGCTCCCTGGGCATGATGAAATCCCAGCCTTGGAGTTACTGGAGGTAGTGTCAGTTACAACACTCCTTAGAACAAATAAAAGGAAGAAAAGGATACTTGTTAAAATTATGTTTTTCCATTCTTTGAAGAATTTCAGCAAGAAAAATGTACAAATTTTCTGACGAATGAATGAGTTAATAAATTTTAATGTGAATTCCAAACCCTAACTGCTGTAAATTTCCTTTACCCCTTGTTTTAATATATAAAATGTATAAATGTATAAAAAGTGGTATTATACATATACCTGTCTCAGAGACATCATCGTCATCGAATCATAGAATCAGAGCACAGCATTTGCTTAAAGGGGCCTTATAGATTATCTAGTGTCAATCCTTCTGCAATGGGATACCCTCTACTAGATCAGATTGTTTAGGGCCTGATCCAACCTTTAACACTTTAACACTTTTAACACTTCAACACTTCCAGGGATGGGGCATCCACAGCTTCTCTGGGCAACCTCTCTCTGTGCCTCACCACCCTAAGAATAGAGAATTTCTTCCTAATATCTAATCTAAACCTACCCTCTTTCAATTTAAAGCCATAACACCTTGTTGTATTACTGCACAAACTAGTAAAAAGCCACTCTTCAGCTTTTGTGTAGGCCCCTATAGATACTGAAAGGCCATAACAAAGTGACCTTGGAGCCTTCTCTTCTCCTGTCTGAACAGTCCAACTCTCTCTTTTAGTAGAGGTGCTCCATCCCTCTAATCACCTTCTTGACCCTTCATAACTGCCTTGAATCCATAGATTTCGTCTGATTATATTCTGCCTTAAATATACCCCAGAAATTATCACACTCTTCTACAGCGTTTGTCTTTACCTGTGATGGCTTATGTGGTCTCTGCAGTACTTCAGTAAATTTTACCTTCTTTTGTGTTTCTTTTTTTTTTTCTTTCCTTTTCTTTTTGCCAGCTGGCAACCTAACAGGGAACACAAAATATCTTCCTTAGAAAGCCACAAAGTGAAGGGGAACCCCCATACTTTTACTTTCAATTTTTAATGTATTCCTATTAAAATTGTGTTGAAATTTAAAAAATATTGGTAGAACTCCGGCACAAATTCACATGCAGTATGCTTTTATGTATCTTGACTAATATGTCCTCAATTCAAGTCTGTTTTGGAGCTAGTTGAAAAACCACTGTGTTGTGTCATTTCCATCACATGTAGGCAGATTTAAAATTTTAAAAGCAAGAACGTGACTCCTCTGAGGGATACAACTGTAAACAAATAGAGACAAAATATGGAGAACATGGTACAAGACATACCCGTTACTCTTTTCTCTAGGTGATATTTTAAAAAGCCAAATATTCACTGGCATGGCCTTGTCTTGATTGAACAACTGGAAAAAAAAATCAGGTATTTTACATTAAGAGTGCTTCAATCAAGAAACATGACAGGTTTGACATTTAAAAAGTGAATGATGTGACAGTCACAACAAGATACATCTTACAGCTACATCAGTGGTTTTATACATTTGCAGGAAGTCTGAATTATGTCTTCATGAGCAGGTGGTGTTTTCAACCTGAAATTCTTCCAAAGCTATCACTCACATGACAAAAAATGTATAATTTCACAGCTGACAGGTTTTGTAACAAGTGCTGCTTGAGAGCAGGTGAAGATCTGATAAAACATCATGCAACAGGTCATATCTAGGTAAACATATCTCCAGAAGTTTACTGTAGTAAACTATCAAGATGGTTTTATAAGTAGACAAAGTAAAGGGTTTTTTTGAGTGTATGTGTGTCCTGATTTCAGATAGGATAGATTAAATTTCTCCTCAGTAGCTAGTACATTGCTGTGTTTTGGATTCATAGCGATAATAATGCTGATAATACAATGATGTTTTGGCTTTTTGCTAAGTTGGATTTATCCTAAGTCAAGGACTTTTTAATTTGTTTGGGGTTTTTTTGTCTCATGCTATGCCATTTAGGAAGCACACAAAAGAAAAGTGGGAGAGAGCATAGCTGGGACAAGTAATCCAACTGGCCAAGGAGATATTCACAACCGTAGAACACCTTGCCCAGTATATAACTGGAGGAATTACCCAGAAGGGAGGCACATCTGGGTTCAGGAATAGGGTCTGGCATAGGTCTGCAGGTGGTAAGTAACTGTGTTGTGAATCACTTGCTTGTTTTTATTCCCCCTTCTATTATTATTATTGTTGTTGTTGTTGTTGCTGTTTTGTTGTTGTTGTTTTGTTGTCCTTGTTCTTGTTATCTTTATCTTTAATTAATAAACTATTCTTATTTCAACCTACAAGTTTTACTTTTGATTCCCCTCCTCATTCCACCAGGGTGAGGAGGAGAAAAGGGGGTTGAGTGAGTGGCTCTGTGGTTCTTAATTCCAGCTGGAAAAACATGACAATATGTTGCTATTTTATGTTAACAACATATTTTTCTTTTAAGGTAAGAAGAAGCAAGATAACACAGACTAGCTTTTCAGGTGTTTTTTTAATGTGTCACCAATGGGATACACATTCCATTAAAAAAAAAGAAAAAAACCAAAGAAAAATCACCATTTTCTCATTGTCATTAAGAAAAGAGTAAAGATGTAAGAACAACCAGTATGAGATGTCTGATCCCAGTAATGCAGTACCACCTAAACTGGATCTTGGACTTGAATTGAAACTCCAAATACCAAATTTTCACTCCAAAACATTCTCAATCATTAACAGAAGTATTTATATGCACTGTACCACCAATGTGTAGTGTAGTATACTTTGTTGAAGTTATTCCATCCTACTGCCAGCTTGGTACATAACTATCCTGCAAGAAAAAACATATTGTATTTTAAGGACAAACATATGTTAACTGAAATGTTTTTGTAATAAGTAGATAAAATTTAAGATGTTTGAGGCCTGAAAAGTGCTTTAAAGTGGACAAGACTGAGAAAGTGAATGGGAAAAATAGTAATGGAATTATATGGGAATTACTATATCATAACAGCATCAAAACAGAATACGTAGTTCTGTTGTGGAAGATGTAATAATCAGCTAATATATCTTCTGAAAGATGTGACACATGACACATCAGATCTGTAACAACTAATCTTATTAAGACTGTCAAAGTAAAGATGACATTATAACAGGATTATATAATTGAAGAATATTAAAAAGTATTTGAGAACTTGCCTGGATCTTGAAAAATGTAGGAGAAAAGAAGAGTGGATGCATATGGGAAGAAGTCATATAAACAAAGGTCCAGATTAAATATTCAAAAGTACTTCAAAACTATTTTTTAAAGAAAATGACACAGGCAAAAGGGTAAGTGGAATAAAACCTCCAAAACCCATAAAATTCTATGAGGGTTTCAAAGTTCATGCTAAATTTTAAAAGTTAGTTCATATTTTAGAGAAGAATGAATAGCATTAGTCAAATATTTAATCTCTTCATGGGAAATTTTAAGTAAGTCTGTGAATATGGGTATTGGCACCAGAATGTATAACACTATTGAAATTGAGGAACTGGAGACTACTGAGATTTCTGTTGGAAGAGTACCAGACTAGGAGAAAATATCTACTGGAAGTTTTCATGTATCTATTTTGGGGCACATCTTGCTTATTATTTTCTCACTGATTTAGGATCAACCAGAAAAATTCAATTTTCTTCATGACATAAGTTTAGGAGATACTACTAAAACAGAGGAAAACTCAAATGTTACACAGAAACATCATAATGAACTTAAAAACTGGAATAATATATTATGTTTTATATGTATAAAAACTATTTGAAAGCATACAGCTGTGGACTTAGAAGAGTTACATGGAAATTTTTAACACGGAATAAATTTTTTTGCAGATTCTCTCAAACTGGCCTTCAGAGAAAAAGAATTAACTGGGTCACATATCAACCTAGCATCAGAAAGATTTTTTTCCTACCTAAGGCACACCTTAACTGATAAGATCTCAGGAGGGCAAAATTTTGCATGCCTGATCTGTACATACCTGCCAACATCAAGGGTTCGTGTCTATAATATTTACATAAATGTCTAAAACCCCTTTGAATTATAGTCAAATGAAGCTGATTATGTCCCAGAACTGATTTGAATGCTGCATTTTATTACAGCATTCTAAGGCATGCAAATTGGAGGGGGAACTAGAAAAAGAACAGATTCACACACCTGTCTCTCTGTGAATATTATTCTGTTTGCTGGACAGCAAGTTATCAGCACATCTCCCTCACAGTCATGGTTGCAGTGAATGAGCAGGTTTTGTTCTTTTTGCCCTCTTCCAAAAACATTAGTAGCAGATGAGAAAGCTCCTGAAATGACATAGTCCTTAATCCCAGCTTATTTCTCAATATTTATACATTTTCTTCCCCTCTAATATTACCTTGTGAATATACTGCTACTGAGGGTTGTAAAGAAAATATAGACTGATCCCATAGCACACAAACATCCCTGCTACCGCTTTCTTGACACTTTCCCAAGCAATAGGCTTTATGTTTAGAGTTTATGAACTCTATCCATAAAACATTTTTATTGATCATGCCAGTCAATTGGGGGTCACTTGTTGGCACATTTTTACTGTGTTGTGGAATGAATCTGTAAAGTTAGCGCTAGATTTTCAGAATTAGGATTCTAAATTCAGATATCATGAGTAGATAAATTTATTTATCTTAAAAATGATAACTAAATATCTAGTTAAATTTTATCAAAAATAGGTGATAAAATGGTCCCTCTTTTTTTCTTTTTTGCTATGAAAAATCAAGTCTATTGATTTTATTAAAGGAAGAAATATGATTTTTAGAATTGTGCCGCAACCTAATTTTAGTTCTAAAAGTTTTTTAGAATTGAGTATATGATTAAATTGCTTGAGCAGTCAGGGTTGATAATTGGGTGGGGGGTGGGAGGGGCGAATATCTATCCAGAGCAATTTAATATTTTATTTTAAGAGAGAGAAAGATGAAACTTTTGTCTCTCATTCCTATGTTTATGTATTCCCACTAAGCAACTTTTCTTTTGTATTTAACTATAACATTTCAGAAAACTTCACTTACGCTTTAATATGTGTTCCATGTCTTTATTCATAATACCAATTTTCTATTGAATACAGACCACTGTGCCCCAAAATCCACTACCGACTGAAAAAGATAAGTAATGGTAGTGTTCCATTTTCCATTTGAAATACATGGGTTTCCACATTACCCATTCAGCCAAAGACAAGAAAATGAAATAACAGTTTTATTCTCATGCAGTTTATTTTATTTTAAATCTTGCATTTATTTTATTTTAAACTTGGTCCATTGCAGGGTACCTGTCCCTGAAATGTTTCCCTCACAAAAAAAAAAAAAAAAAAAAATTTCTTTTGGTGTTTTTTTTTCCTGGCCTTGACAAAACCAAAGTAAAACAGAAAAAAAAATAGAAGAATTGAACAGGTATAATTCTCTCAAATAATTTTGAAATCTTAAGCAAATCACTCGGTATCAAATTTCTTCACCAGCTGGATGTCTACTGCATTTTTCAAAATGCTAGGTTGAGGTTCATAACCATTTTGAAATACTTGACCCTACCCTAGAGAATGCTTCTATTTTTTTTTTTTGCTAGGAAATGTGTTTACTTATGAAATATGAAAGAAAGAAGGCTTACCAACCCCTGTGCCTGAACACTTTAATTGATTTCTGTCTTCCATCTTTTTCTTTCCTTTGGGAATGGGAAAATGCAGAGCATTTAACATCCTACCAACACTGACTGCTGCTGTAAAGCACTAGAAGGGTTCAGTGCAAGTCACTGGGGACAAGCAGCATTTCAAGTCTACATAATGTGCTGAGAATACACCAAAATAAAGTGCAGGTGTGTGTTTCATAGATATTTACTTTAACGTGTGTGTGTGTGTGTTTAGGCTTCAGGGAGATAAGAGTACAGGAGTTTTTTCTAACTCTGGAAATATTTTATTAATTGGGAAATTTTTATCAGCATTGAGGAAAGAACTTAATATATAAAAGCACCTTTTTCTAGGACCTAGCTTTTTGTATCTTCTGAACAACTACAAATAGCAATTATCATTGATAATAGAGCAGCATTTTTCCATTCCTTTACTTCCTAATAACCCTAGAAAACCCATCAGTCCAATCTTTCCTACTGATCATTAATTATGTTTAAAAAACATATAGCAATAAAACTGTGATCACATAGCAAAATGATTAATTTCTAGAACCCAAAAGACATACTTTTTAGTGACTGACTGCTTCCCTGATTTCTGTTTGAGAAGTCCAGGTAAAAATACAATTCGAAAGGAAATATCTGACTAAGACAAATGCATCAACTGATTCACTGAATAAATTAATCAAAAAAGAAAGCGTTGTAACTTCAAAATAAAATATTTTTCCACATATGTTGGATCAGGTGCTTTATGAAAGAAAAGTGGGATAGATTAGGTAGTACGTAGAAAACAGCCTAAAGATGCATTCTTGTGTTACTGTCTTTAGCACCATCTACTTTCACCCCTCATCTTCATGAATGTGGCAGCAGGCCAGCTAACCTGTTACAGCTGCTGTGAAGAGTTTGTGGTGTCCCATGTAATTAATTGCATCTCTCCCCTATTCTTTCACCCCCATGGCAAAATCAGTAATGATGTCCTGTTTTTCCCAGAGGTATCATCTACAGTTTTGTCAACTATAAATTACTTGTAAGTGTTGTCAAAACACTAAAATGAATAACAAGTTAATTGCAGAGACATCATATGCAAAAGCTAAGCATTTGTTTAAAAGGTGGGGTAAATATGCCCTTTGAGACCTGGTTCCCCAATTAAATAGACCCAAATAAAAAAAAAAAAGGCCAAATCTACATTAGTTATTCTGACAAAGCTGAAAGTTTGAAACACAATGAGCAGAGACTATTTCTTCACACCACAGAGCTAATATGAGGATCAAAATTTCATTTAACGTAGAGATTTTCATTATTGAAGCACTTGTCTTTTTAATAAAAGAAAATTCTTCAGAATTTTTGTTATTAAAGGTGTGCAAATTGCCTGTTTAAAATAATAAGCTAAAATTTGTTATTAAAGGTCTCACTTGAATCTGGTTTTTGGTCTGCTTTTATTTTTTTAAGCATTTTTCCTATGCTCCTAAAAGTTTTCTTGTATTTTAATTTCTCACAGGCTCACCTTGAATAGACTGTGGTAGAGTCTTGTCTTTTTGTGAAACAGATATAAATAAATCTTGCTCTCATTTTCTAGCAAAACCATTCCTTGTATCTGGTAGGAAGCTAGGACAGAAATGAAAGCAGATTCCTTTGCCTTTAATTAGATTGCTCTTACAACAGTAGATAGTGAATACATCTATTGACATGGGGTTTTTTAAATATTGGGTTTAGGGTTTAGAAGTCTTTCTGGACTCCTTGAAAAAAAAATCCTCATTTTTCAGTATTGCTCACACTCTTGACATTGATGTGGAATACAGTGATATGGATATGAATATGAGGAACTCCCTTGTAATTATTAATATTTAAATCAGAATTCAGCCAAATGTTACAAACTCACTAGTACTATTAGGATAAGAAATAGTCATCATTATGGAATTTGACACTTGGGGTAGACTGACTTCAATGTCATAATCTTTAATTCAAATTACTTACATAAATTTTTTCTAAACACTTTTTAAAATTAAAAATATACAAGATTTGTATGGAAAATAATTAAATTTTCTATAAGTTGTTTTTAATTTTTTTTTAAATGAAATTGTTTTTAATGCTTCTGTTGTTTAAGCTGAAGCACAAATATCTATGAGAAGGGGAAGAGAGATCCTATTTTCTGCATAGTATTTTAAAAATTAAAGGATGGAAAATGGGATGGATGCAAGCTCAGATCTGTCCTTATATACCAAATGCCCTTTAGATTTCCTGTGTTGAGGCTACACATGCCCATTAGAAATTATAGAAATACTGGAACATTGCACACTTGCAGGATTTCGAGTGTTGTAGCCCAAAGGACTTATCAATAATGGCTGCAACAAAATTGTCATTTCTCATGACATCTTACCTGTTTAAAAGATGATTCCTACTACCATTTTCCCACAATTTTCTACCTTTCATTTAGTTTACCTTAGACCATGAATATCAGGATCTAAAAAGTGCGCTTCTCATTTTAGTTGTACATCACACTTCTGTCTCTGCTAAAGAAGTCTTTTCTATTGCAGTGTTTCAACTACATGTATTTTTCTTCCCCCCTCCTCCAAATGTGTAGGGGCCTTCACATGAATCTCACAGCTGGCAGAATCCACAGCTGTTAAATTTTCACATATTTAGTATGTTAAGACTTACCACAACCTTTATGCATTCTCCAAGATTCTCAAGACTGTTCCAATATTTCTTCTACATCTCAGTTGTCTACAAGGTGTTACTTTAATGATTTTCCCTGAAAAGCAGTGACTGAAACTAGAGAAATATCTCTAGTGTTTAAAATCTTTGAATAATACCATATATTGAAGAGAGAAATGTCAAGGATATAACTTTCTCACTGATGATTTTTCAAATATGGTTTTTTCTTATGTGCTTACATCATCATGGCAACTGTGATATTATCAACCTACTGATAATTATATTCAGAATTTTTTTTCACATTTATCAACAAAGTGAACCAATTTCATCAATTTATATTTCAACTATTTATATATAAAAATTAAGATATTATCTTACCCTTATAGCCCTCTTTTTAGAAGGTTCTGTGGTGGAATACCAAAGTGATCTAAAAATCTTCACAGCCAGATTAGGTGAATATTCATAGTGATCTATTCAGAGCATAAGATAAATCCTGAAAGTCAAGTTTAGTTGCCTTAAAGAACAGATGGAACTTGTCATAATCCTCATATAATATGATTTATTGCACCAGTAAATAATCATACTAAGCCACCAAGAAATCTCTTAATTATTGGATAGATACATTTTTTGTTTTCTATCATAAAGACATTTAACAATAAAATGAGTGTAGTATTCTAATGAATTGTCCTTAATAAAATAATGCAGGTTTTTTAAAATTTCTTTTCTAAACAAAAAATTGAAAATTGTGGGAATTTTTATTTTCTCCTTTTACAGTAGGTAATGGAAAATATCTTTTGCTTTATTTCACAACTTAGAAAAAAGAAATTTTGTTACATATTTATATAACCAATGAATGTAGGCAAAAGTAAACTGTACAGGGCCATGTGTGGAAAAGTGTTCTTTTTCTCCTTAGTACCTGAGTTACCACGCAGGAGTTCCACAATCTGAATATGGCTATATGGGTTTGCTAAACAAGGCAAGCCATGTTAGTAAAGTATGTGGTAGGCACCACTAAATACTACAGTGTGATTAGATAAACCAATATCACACAAAGTCTGACACTTGCTTTAGAACAGCCACTCAATAAATCTTTGTATTGTTGCCATTAATATGCTCATTCTTTCTGGTCAAGCAATTAAGGCTCTCCTTTTCAACCAAGGTGAAAGAAAAACGTGTTTAGTTTTTCCGTATCTCCATGTATGTATTGCATATAAACTAATATTTTGCATGAATATTATGTCTAGAAGTCAAAATTATGTTTCTTCCCATAATAAGCTGTTCTTTCTTCATTTTTGTGGCTCTTGCAGGTTCTCCTTCTCCATTCTTTGTGGTACAGACTATGCAATACCTCTTTCTGGACCTAGGATGAAATTCTGAGTTATGACAAACCTTGACACTGTTATGAAAATATTGCTTTTTTATAGTTTTTAGGAAAAGCTACAGTCACCAAGAAATTCAGGTGGACAAAGTATGTCCCCATTTAGAGCATATGCAATGGCTAAATTCATATAGAAAATACCTTGTCACACTATGTTCTCATAGCTGATAAAATAAATTACAACTTGCTGAAAGCCAAGGAGAAAGGACATAAAATTGACGCCACAAATTATCAGATCTCTGCTTTTTTCTTTGTGATGACAAGATCATATGTAGTTTCCACATTAGGACGTTCAGTTATTTTCAGATATGTTGAAGTATCATGGCAACACTTAAACACCTTAAAACATCCTAAGTGAAAGTCCTGAAATTAGCAATAAGACAAGTAAAAGGCAAGGATAGCTGAAGTGTAGCTGAGAGAGGTTGATGATTACCCACTTCAATTTTCTGTTGTCAGGGCCACCACTTTAGGGACAATTTTTATTGCCAATGAAGTTAACATGAAAGTCAGTAAAATCTTTTGTTTGACAAAATAAATGCTTATAGACTGATGGAAATCTAACTAATAAGTGGTAAAATTTCTGAGTAAATGATTTCATAGTCACTTTTGTCACAATTATAATTATCTAATGAGGAAAAGAAAATTAAAAAGTAACTTAGGGAAGAATATTCCTTAGTCTGCCATCAGCATCAATCAGCCCTTACTACAGATTAATAATCTGTCTTCCCCTCCCCCCTCCAACACCTTATTCAGCAATTAATCATTTTCACACCTTCCTTCACATTCAGCCAGATTATTTTATTCAGTGTCCCAGAGGTAAGATCTTATACTGTAGCCATCTGTTTTTCTCACTTGTATTCTCAATAATATTGAGAATAAGAGAGCAGCAATGTCCTCATTTCAATTCTGGTAACCATCCTGGTGCACTCTTGCTTGTCAGATGTACATACTTCATGCAAAGTCTCCTCATTCACTCTATTCAGCTCTATACTGAAACATTGATGATGAAGTTTGTGTAAATAATTAATCTCCTAGAATGTACTGAAAGTTCTTCTGCATTCTGAATATTGAGATTTCATTAAGTTTCATGTCTTGGTTAAATGAGTGCAGAATTCCTGAAGAATAGTAAAATTATGTCAGGCTACCTTGACCATCTGTTAACCAATTAATAACAACAAACTTTTCTTCTGTTGAAATTGGCAATTTTTTTCAAATGTACTAACCATTAATTTCCCACAATGTCAGGCTGCATTACTGAAATAAAATGGATGTTGCAGAACAGACTAGTGGGTTGAACCTGGATGAGTGCCAGACACCCACCCAAGCCACTCTCTCACTCCCCTCCACAACTGAACTGAGGAGAGAAAGAATTACAAAGGGTATGTGAGTTAAGGACTGGGAAAGATCACTCATCAACCACCAACATGTGCAAAACAGATTGAAGGAAATCAACAGAACTTATTACCAACAAAATCAGAGCAGGACAATGAGAAGTAAAATAAAAGTTCCTTCAGCTCATCCCTCCCTCCTTCTGAGGTTCTGTCTTCTCCCCCACCCCCCTGTGGTGCAGGGAGACAGAGAATTGGCTTTATGCTCAGTTCATTACACAATATTCCTGCCTCTGCTCAGGAAGAAAAATCTTTCCCTTCCTCCAGCATAGGGTACCTCCCATGGAAGACAGTACTCCATTAATTTCTCCAGTGTGAATCCATCTCAAGGGAGACAGTTCTCCACAAACCTGCACCAACATGGGTCACTTTTTTCACAGGATCCATTCCTTCAGGCACAACCTGCTCCTAAGTGGACCCTCCACAGCGTCACAAGTCCTGACAATAAATCTGCTCCTGTGTGGGCTCCTCTCTCCACGGGTCTGCAGGTGCCTGCCAATAGCATCTTCCAGCACAGGTTTCCTGTAGGTTCACAGGTTCTTTGAGGCATCCTCCTCCGCCTCCTCCAATATATGGGTGTCCTCTGTAGGCTTCATGTGCATCTCTGCACCTGTGTGGATCTCCATGTGCTGCAGCAGCACAGCTGCCTCACCTGGGCTGCAGAGGAATCTCAGCTCCAGCACCTGGAGCACCTTCTGCCCCTCCTTCTCCATGACCTTGGTGTCTGCAGAGTTGTTCCTCTCACATGTTCTCACTCCACTCTCCTCTGGCCACAATTACATCTGCACAGTAACTTTTTTTGCCTTCTTACATTCTCACACAGGCCTAGCTGCTATCTCTGATTGCCTTGGCCTTGGCTGGCAGCACATCCCTCTTGGAGCCAGCTGCCATTGGCTCTGCCAGATATGGAAGAAGTTTCTGGCAGCTTCTCACAAAAGCCACCCCTCTATCCACCCCACCACTAAAACCTGGCCACCCAAACCCAAAGAAAATCTTAAAAGAAAAGTGCACATCATAGCAGTTCAACTTAGGACTGATTCCTAATGCTAAAAAATTATTCAAATTCTTAAAGTATATGACAGTATAAATAAGGAAAATTTGATCTTTTAATAGGAACTCAAAAGAATCATTAATAGCTAGTAGTATTATAGGTAGTATTCTTTAGGTAGTACCTAAAATGTATATTTCAGCAGTCAAATTACAAAAGCATAGACTTTTGTTTATTCTGTACAGCTGGTGTCTTGGGTTGAATTCACTTATTTCTAATGAAAAGAGACAGGATGGGAACTGAGTATGAAAACTGGGTGCGGATTAGTGGAAAGTATTGGTAATAGAAGATACATTAGAAAAGAAGGAAATAAGACAAATAAGGAAGAAATATAAGGATGCTAAGACAAAGTGGCAAAACAAAGTGGGAACTGAAAAGGTTGACATTTGCAGAAATAAAATTATGTAGGATGTGATTTCATTATCTAACTTTTTTTGTCAGTTGACAAAAAGCCCTGTCATATCAGAAGACCTGCTGCTAAAATAAATAAGCCTCAGGGTATGATAGAAAATCAAAATCAAGATGAACAAGAGATGAAAAATTGAAGGTATTTGTCCATAATTATGATGCAGTAGTCATCTATTCTGTCTTCCAGATTTGTCTCTAACGACAGTTCTCAGTTTCCACATTAAACACCCAGCTTTTGCCCCAGGCATAAAATTTTTTCTTATTGACATTTATTTGTTGAATTTACCTTTCTTTGATATGTATGATGTTTTCAGATTCTCTGAAACCAAATTCTATTTTACTAATAGTTTGAATGCCATGTCTTGATAAAAAAATACCATATGCACTGTTAATTTTCTCCAGAGATCTGTCGCGGTCTGTCCCAGTGAACGGGTAACACAGTGATTTTTTGGTGCAAAATAACCAACAAAGGCACAGGAAATTTACAGTAACAAATCAACAAAGGCAGTTTTATTGAAATAACCACAGCAAAAATGCAATAGAGGGATTAAGGGAGAGAAAAAGATAGAGAAAGAGAGAGAAGAGAGGGAGAGGGGGATATAGATACCAACGTGAAGATGAAGTCCTTTGGTCCAGGATTCACAGTTGAGGATCCGCCTGGTACGCTGGGGAAATCTCAAAGTCTCTAGCTAAACTCAGAGGTTTTTATTATTGAAAATTGTGAGGGGGGGGAAACAGATACAATAGGGAATAGATGTAACAGGTAGTCCATGTTCCCAGCAGTAAATGAGCTTGACAGATGTAACAGGTAGTCCATGTTCCCAGCAGGAAATGAGAGCCATTGTTTTCGTGGTCCATTGGTCACAACATCTCAGTCTGTCTGTCACGGTGGGTGTAAACCAGGTGAGGATCTTCTGCGGGGGACCACCCGCAACTCAGGAGAACTCCAGCCGGGCTGAGAGGTGGGACAGCTTCCAAGGCTATTGAAAGGGAAATAGGGCATGGTGCCCCTTCTTCTTCTCAGTGTAGCATACAGCAAATACACCTGTGACAGCAATAACTTAACACTGTCCTTTCAGGTATCAGGACCTTTGGCGTGTGACTTTCTGCTTCAGAGCCAGAGATTCCAGACAGGAGGGGTCTTCTCTTCAGTGGTCCCCCAATGGCAATCGTGAGACAGATGAGGGAAAATTTGGACAGACTCTCACAAGATCTCAGTATAACAGGTGAATCATTGTAAGCCAACAAGCATATTCAATTTTTAATACAGAAATTATGGTGACAATTAAGCTTTATTTTGATGTTTGGGGTTGCTAATCCTAAAATGGGTAACGCTTGTGTTGCATTAAGCAGCATTAACTCAGAACTGCCACCAGAAGAATTAAAGAAAACTTTAGAAGAACCCTTTCCAAATAAATGCAGACAGGCTCACAGAATATGAAACATAAGAATGTTGTTAATTGTATTGTAATCACCAATGAATTGAAGAGTGGTACCTCTCTGCTGCCTCATAGAACACAACTGTTCCTTCAGTACATGCACATTTAGAAGAGAAGAATAAATATCTGTTAAATATTGCTGATGGTGTGGTTTAAATACATTTATAATGCAAGGGCTGATATGCTTATATCTGTACTTTTATATTTTCAAAAGAAAGATCTAGGCTTCTATGACCTAGGAAACAGGAGAAAGGAAAAGAACAGGACATAT
>VZSJ01001666.1:311540-381511 GCA_013398405.1 Pheucticus melanocephalus | reverse complement strand
AAACTGTTCTTTTTTAGTAGTTTTGTTCTTGGAGCACAGAAAGGAGTTAGTGATGGTCAAAAAACAAGGAAAGTTTATGCACATTTGTTTTTTAATGGTTGAAGAGTCCAAACTAGCTACATAACATCTTGTTCTGATAGGTCCTTCAAGAAAACAGACACAAGTGCAATTCTGCCATGTTTCAAATCTCATTTGTTTACATAAAAATGGATTTACATTTCTACTCACTCATTTTATGTTTGCAATATTTTGTTTCTTAATAAGAAACAGAATACAAATCAACACTGGAAATAGATAGTCTGAATGGAAATATGCCTGAAGTTTTATGAAGTGAAACGGAAAACAAATGTTCTCTGATCTAAATCTTAATCACAGTTATTTCACAAATATTAAAGTCACAGTTAGTAAAATGCATAATGTAAAA
This sequence comes from Pheucticus melanocephalus, assembly GCA_013398405.1. Taxonomy (NCBI): domain Eukaryota; kingdom Metazoa; phylum Chordata; class Aves; order Passeriformes; family Cardinalidae; genus Pheucticus; species Pheucticus melanocephalus. The sequence goes on along the minus strand of VZSJ01001666.1, from coordinate 381,087 downwards.
GCCTGGAAATAATGATCTAAACACAATAGGTAACTCCCTGAACTATTAACCAAAAAATCTCTGCACCCTTTATTTCTAGTCATACATGATAATAGACTTACAAAAATGTGATGTTTTTAAAACACTTAGCATGTAACTATATTTTGATTGCCTTGATTCAAATTCTTAAAAAAAAAAAACAAAAAAAAAACCAACCCAAAAAGTGTTTCCGACTAGGTCAGTCTTGAACTTAACATTTAAGCATCACATATTATGGGAATTGGATTTCAAGACATCTCTTCACCCCTTTATAATAATGCTGCTATCAGACAGTTTTCTTATTTTACTTTTTAATAGACGTTCATTTCAACATGACAGAGGTTTTAACTTCAATTGTAAATCCTACAACAAATGTAAATAGATATATGTTTTACTGTTTCTTAATCTGTTAAATTTCTGACTGGTTGGATTTTGAATTTTTATTTTCTGTATAATAAATTTAAATAAAAAGTTTTCTTAGTTATTGACTCACTAATTTTCTGAACCCCAGACCTTATTTGAAACATATTTCTGCACTTGTTGTAAAAAACTTTACATTTCTCCAAGTGCATTGAAAACATAAAAACATTGAAAAGATGAAAACATTGAAAACATCTACTGAAAGATTATTTTAAACACAGTAAAGAAAAGAGAACATCATAATTCAGTAAGTAAAATTGTAAAAGCCTTATCTAGGTTAGTTTCTTTACTAAATCCCTGGGTAATCAACAGCAGAAATTGGAGATGATTCTTTTAATTGATGCTGAAATCCAAGTTCCCCAGTGCTCTAAAATAAACTAACAGAAATTCTTCATGGGCTTAACTCTTCAAAACCAGCCAATAGGTTTTAACCCTCCTCTCTAAGCAAACAGTTTTGAACAGAAAATGAATTGAAATAGATGTTTTAAGTTACATCTCTCAAAGATATTCAGTCAGTTTAGAAATAAAGGAAGACTTCATTTATGACAGCTTTCTTCCTGCTTATTGTGTCCTTCAGAACAAACTAATGCTTTCATGTTCCATTTCATTAAATTTTGTAGTATTCTGAATGGCAGCAAACTCCCACACAATCATCTCCTAGGAATTTCTTAGGAAGGGACATCCTTCAATAGCATCCAAGTCACAGCTGTTTGTTTTTTATAGATTTCAGCAATCTCTTCATCTATGAGCAAGAATTTTCAGCTCTTTCCTCTGATTTTCTCTCTTCTTTCCTACATTTTTGAAGAGAAACCAAATTGCTGCATTGGCCTTCTCCAAGGACCATCTTTCGAAACCAAAGAATTACTTGGCATACATATTGCCACTTGAATGTATATTCATGTTAGCTGAAACTTGCAAATGTATTGCTCTAAAACCCAGATTTGTTTCCCAGGATTTTTTTTTCTTAGTTTTATCAAATGTTTATTTGATAGTTTATTTTGAAATTGATAAAACAGCCCTTGGTTCACTTAAGTTTCATACATGCTCATGATAATGTATTGACAGGGTATCAATTGTTACAAGTCTGTAATGAATTATAATAATTAAATCTAGTAATCAAATGTCTCTTCTCTTCATCTTTCTATAATAAGGAAGGCATTTGACCCCAAGGTCTAAGTACCACATGCCCTAAATGGCTTAACATAAAACTGAAACATCTTGCCTAAACTGAAGGATTTAGATCCACTGTGATGTAAGAGAATGAACTGAAAAAGTCTTGCTTATGACCAGAAATTTTTCTTCTGGTGAAATATTTCCACCACATGTAAAGTGCAAGACTCTTAATAGTAGAAGGTGCAAGTCTCTCAAAACCAAAAAAACCCAAGACCTAGTCCTTATGGAAAACAGTCCATCATTACTATAACTGTCAATGAAATTATGTTAAAATCCATTGAGTTCATAACAAATGAATAAAAGTTAGCTACTGATACAAATTTAGATAAAATCTAGAAAATGTATTATACATGCTACAAACTGTCTTTTGAGGTATCTACCTGCAGCTAGACTATACATCACATAAAACCCACAAAAATATCTTGCTTTTTCAAAGTAATTCCTAATAAATGTACAAAATTACATACTCCATTGTAGCATTATTCATTAAAGATGAGAGAATAATGTATTCTTTTTTCATATTTTCATTTCTTGTTGTAAATCATGAGAATATTTTAATGTGAAAAAATCAATACCAAAGTTTCATTTAATACATGATCATAAAATATTATTTTCTTTGTTGTCTTTTCCCCACCATATTCTAAGATATTCGGTGAGGCTGAAATTCCCTTTTTTCATGTCAGATAAAGAAAATACCTTTTATTTTCCTTTTTAAAAATTATTTTGCAGTGAGAGTAAATGATGTATCTTCCACATGCTGGTGTTTGTCACATTCACTCTAATACATTAATTTAGTGCAAATCGTTAAGCCTAGTCTCCATCTTACACAAATATTCAAGTACAGAACAAAAACAGTCTTTTTTTTTTAATTGCAAAAGCTAATTTCAAATTTCTGCTAAAGAAATTTGATGCTGTATAACTTAAGGCATTAACGAAAATACATAAAAGAAAAAAAAATTATGTATATGCCTATCTTCCTAAGAAATGCTCAGACAAATACTCTTCAAGACAACTAAATCATTCACATGGTTGAAACTGATATTAAAACAAAAATGGGAAGAGTCTGGTGTCTATATGTTACACCAAGAAAAAATAAACTTGATGTCAGACTGTTTCCCCATTATCTTTAGCCTCTTGAAGAGGCTTCTGACTAATACTAGCCAAAAGCCACAGAGACTTGTAAATTGGCAGCTTGTGACAATGGTTGGGCAGAATCACAGTGATTTCCTAGATCTTCAGGTAGACATACTGGAAATACATTAATATTTTTTGGAGGAAAACAAAACAATGAGAAACAGAATGTCCTTGGGAAAGGAAAATACAAGGATTGTTCAGTACCTCAGAGTCATCTTTATTTTACAAAAAGCCAAACAGAAATTCCTTAAATGGGAAATGTTAACTTTAATGAGACAATGGGGCAAAGTTCTAAAATGACAAAACAAAACCTAATTAAGATTCAATATAACTTTATTTTTTATTTCTCCTATTTTTTGTGCACTTCAGATGGCTTATGAGTTTCCCTAGTTAACAAATTCGAGGTGAGGGGAACATTTTCAGGGGTTTGTGTCAGTTATTCTTAGTGCTATCTTTAGCTGTAAATTGGCCAATGAAATAACAAGGACATGATGCTCCAGATTATCTTTAGTTAAAGTAACACCAAACTCTTCCTTTTCATCCTCTGTGTTTATCTTGTCTTGAAGTTCAAGCAATGAAATATTTCACCAAAATTTAGGAAATATTGGTTTACTTTTTTTTCATGTAGGTCTTAATTCAGAATGCTCTGGACTGGAACTTCATGGAAAAAAATATTGTATAGTTTGTATAATTAACCATTTTATGGCTTCAGAATTATAGTATTTTAGTTGCAGAACTTTCTCCATGGTTCATGTGGGCTTTAAGAACAAAAACATCTCTGACTAAGGGAGTTCAAAGAGTATACTTTTTTATTACTACAGGGTAAGAGTCCTTGCAGCACTGCAAGTAAAAGTGAAAGCACAGAAAACAACAATTAAGCATTGCTTTCCTTGTTTGAATATGTCCAAATATTTCTTTAACTAGAACAAACAGATTCACCTGCCGAAATGGATATTTCCTTTGCAATTACAGATTAAATCTGTGAGAACATGAAAAATAGCCTCAAATATCATTTCACAAGTTAACAGTAAAAGGGTGATGTGTTTTAGGAAGGTCAAATATATTATGTCATGAAAAAAAAAATAAAAGCTGTATCCTATACCTTGTTTAGTGTACTTATCTAAAAAAAATCCAGCTTGGTACATTAAGAAAAAAAATTTATTTTGTTTTGCCACTGTAGAGTGAAGTGGCAAATCGGTAAGATGGATGACTAACAGTGACAGAGTAAGTCTTGGTGCCAAAATATATATACCATGGAAATAAATGAAGAGAATTGTAGATCACTGTAGTGGGAATAAAATGCATCAGGACTGCTGCCTACAGTTAGTCATAGCACAGTCCTCCAGACTGCAGTAATGCAGATGTTGTTTCTCCCTCTATATCATGTAGCTTGGGCTTTTGACAGGATCCTGAGAGGCTTAGAACTTTGAGGTCACTGTGCTGGGCCATCTCCCCACAGGACACCAGAAGAGGTTTAAAATAAGGACAGCCAAATTTTATTGGGATAAGAATGAGAAAGATGACTCTTAATGGAGAAAAATCTCCAGAAAACCAGAAAATAATCAGAATGAAAAATGCCCTATGCACAGCTGTGTCCTATGGGGGCAGTAATTTCTCCCACCTCAATGTCCCCCCTACCTCCACTGCCAGCCCTACCTGCACCAACATGTGCACCTCTGTGGCAGTGCCAGTGACAGCTCCCTCAGGGAAGGGGAAGCCTCCCTTTTCATCCCTTTTCATCTCTGCTTGTCAACATAGTCCATTTGAGCTTCCTGGTCCTTTCAATGAGCAGAGAAATATAGGGAATGAGGAAGTGGATAGCAAAATATGGTCCATTACCACTGGAAATTACTAATGCACAACTAAAGGAGAACAGATAGCATCAACTTCAACATAAGTCATCCTTTTTGTCACCTTTTTTACAAAAGAAACCACTTAATGCTTTTGAAGCTAACACCTTTCTGTACTAAGATAGTCAGTTTGGCTGCCTATATTTCAAGTTATATAATTCTTAAAAATATTTTGTCTATGAAGGATTTTTTTTTGCCTGAGTGTGTGTATAAAATTCATATTAGGAAAAGAAATTTCATGATGCATATAAACAAGTTTACTTGCAGAAAAAGTGTTCCTGACCCTCTCTGTTGGTATTGATTTGAGCTTGCTCCTTGTATAATGCATTAAATGTAAGCAAAGTAAGCAAATTGTGTGCCATAAATAACTTGTCACATCATATACTATATTACCAAGTATTTCCAAGCAATCTGGACACAAAATGATGAGTCAACAAAAATTTTAAAAGTAAAACTAGATTCTATTTACTTATGCTAAAGAAATTACTGGATAAAATATAAAATAAAAGATAAACCCCCAAGTGAATGTTTATCCTTGCACAGAACAGAGATTTGATTAGCTCTAACTTTCAGAGATACAAAAAACTCAAAGCTGTGTGGGTTTTTATAGCTAAAAATATATTTAAACTGTACCATTTTTAGAGTGATAGAAATCATAGGAAACATCAAATATATAGAAAATATCAAAAACATTAAATATATTTTATTAAATATTTATATTTTTCTGCCAAAACTGAAAGTGTTAGATGCAGTTTTGTAATACAAGAAAACTAATGAATGTTTTATACATTATTGAAAAAAAAAAGAAGGACAGAATTATAAATTTGCTGGCTGTACTTTACCTAAAACCTGTAATCTGGGAACATGCAAAGATCTCTAAGATCTCTGATTTTTCCGTACCTTATAATTTTGGTTTATGATAAAAATTATTCTGCTTGATCTGTAACTGGGTGAGTTTAACTTGCCTCCATATTTATTATGTATTGGATTACACCTTTTAAGGAAGATTTGAAAACAAATACAAATAAACTTCATCATAGTATTTCATATTCCAATAGAATAGCAATAGTAACTGAAAGCTGAAGGAAGATAAATGGAAGTAATAAAGTGGGACAATAAATTCAGGCTTAATTATTGTCCATGTTTTCTAGATGTTTTGAGCAGAGCTTTGTAATGCAAAATCACTCTAGATAAAGTCATTGTTTGGCCTTTTAATGTGAATTGGGAGGTCACATACAGGAGGTTGTTTCTGTTAATTAAACCAGAAAGTCATAGCTAGACATACAATGTGGTGTGGAGTAAATTCTTAGGTCATTTCTTTTTAACTGACTTTTAGCATTGAAACACTTATCTGTGCAACTGTGCCAACATGGCAGATATCTTATAGCTGTCAGGATTCAGGCATGCTCCCTGATATCCCAGTACATATCAAAACATATCTGTATCTGTATACCATCAGAGAGTCATAGACATGCTATGCCACCACCACCCACCCACTTGTGGTTGCAGCTTTCTTCTTGATGCATGTAGGTAAAATGACAGTCTGCTGTGTTAAACTTTGTGAGACCAAGAAAAGCGTGATGGAACTAACACAGATTATAAGATATCCTGTACTCATGGATTTACCACCCCACTTGGCATTATCTGTTTTTTAGTTGCATAAAAAACTACACTTAATTAGTCTTTTCACCTTTCTTTTTCTTTGATTTGAGTGTGTTTTTTGAATACTCATTGGAAACTTCTCAGACTGCCCAGGTACTACTGGATGCATTTGTCTGCATACCTAATATTTCAAGGTAACAAAGAGATTCCAAGTTGATTTGACTGTACTGGTATTAAAGCCAGAATTTGTTTTTTTATTTCTTCTGTTAATCTATGTTTTGCCCTAGAAGTGCAATATAGGTGAGGAAACATTTTGTTTTTGACTAACCAAATGAAACGGCTATAGATTCTGACATACACCATCCAGCCACACACACCATCAAGAACATGCTGATTTATCAACAGAAATTTCCTTTAGCTCTCATGAAGAAATATTATGGTGTAACCAATCACCAAAATCCAATAATGAAAGAAGGATCAGAGAAGATGATCACAGACAATGTGCTTGTGATACTCAGGGGAAAGTACACGGAGTGACAAGAGCTGTTTTAAGGAAAGCTGAACTTAAACCAAAAAAGAACAGATGGTCATCTTTGTTTTAGTAAAATGTTTGAGCTGATCAACTCACTGTGTAAATGACCTAAATGGTTTAATGTCTTTCTGAGCCAGCTGGACCAGCATGGGGGAGGTGTATTTGTGGCTCAGCCCAACACAGGCTGTAAAAGCTGAGCAGCCAACAGGATAAACTTTGAAAACAGCAAGAGACTTGAGCTTCCACATACTGTTTCCAATGACTGAGGGTGCTCAGCACTGTCACAGCACATGTATAGGGCTTGATGGTGGGAGTTATGTTTGTAGTGAGATCCAGGTGAATATTGCAATCACTATGTATGTACTGGTGTTAGAACCTCAGTATGCTGCTGCATACCCTGCTAAATCGAAGTCCCATGTAACATCCAATATCTTCAAATAAGTAAATTTGGTATTAAAACTTTAAACCTTCCTTGTGCAGAGTATCTGAAAGAGCCTGGTCAGAGAGTGTTGGATTCTGACACAAGAGTGAAACCATTGACATATTTGTTAGCTGTAGCGTAGGAGTTCTTCTTACAGGAATGATCTTCTCATGAGATTGCTGAGAATTAGTCTACTTTGAAAAGATCAGAAGATGTATTTGGTTGGAATAGACAGTGTATTTTCAATGATTGTCTCATGAAACACCCTCTATGAATTTGTTAAAGTTCTGGATTTTGCTATGCGCCATCAGAATGGATTAAACCCTATCTGTATTTCCATTTCTCATTTTCACAGTTTCTTAAAAGCTATTGAACTGATCTTGCTCATCTTCTTTTTGACAGCATTCACATCTACATGCTAGCATTTTTTTCTGATTTTAAGAATAATGGTGGGGGGGAAAGCAGGTTATCCTCTTCAGATAAAAATTTTATTTTAAATAATATTGCATATATGTTTATTGTTTTTTTTATTCATTTTCAGATCAGCAAATCTCCTACCTGACACTCACTTTCTGAATGGACAGAAGTCATAATGATTTCATTGACTTTGTTGGTGCAGAATGCAGCTTAATTTCCTGTTCACAAGTAGTATTAATGTCTGGGCACCAATGACTTGGCCAGCTCTGCAAATCGGAGCCAATGCATTAATACTCAGCATGATGCTGTGCCAGTTAGAAAATGCAGTACAGGATCTGAGCCCAGGTGGACAGTGCCCAGAAATGCCACCTGTTGGTGTCTCTAATTCTTGGCTATTCACAAACTGGAACACACTGTTGGTCCCTTCATTGCCAGGGTTCTACCTCAACATATTCCCACTACTGAGAATAGGACAGGAGTCTTGATTGTCTACATCAGCTTAGGTCTGTCTTTCAGTGAGGCAAATTCTGTGGAATGTTGCCCTGCAGAAAAAGGAATAGAGCAGACTATGCACATTAAAAATTTATTTATGTGATACAAAAATTTTGAGTTTTGTCAAGATTTGATTTGATCAGATTTAATTTTTCTTGTTATTACCCATCGTCACCTCTGAAAACTTCCAAATAGTAGAAGCCTGCTTTTTGTAGTATAAAGGCTGTTTATGCTTTTATATCCTGATGACTTAATTTTAACTAAATGTTTGACTTTTTAAATAAGAAAATTATTCCTTTTTTGTTTGCATCCCACGTGGTATACAGAGATGTTACTAGTATGACCTAGTTCCATACTTTTAAATTTGCTGATGTCCATTGATTTTTGGGGGATTTTTTGGGTGGTAGGAATATTCATAACTTGGCAAAAAAAAAAAAAAAAGGAAAGAAGAAAATTTTTTTTAAAAAAGACATGTAAGTGATTAAAACAAAATCACTTAAATTAAAACAAGTGAAACAAGTGCTAAACTATCTGTGACCAGAATATAAACAATTAATCCCAGTATAGCTAGCCATTTCATCAGTGCAAACTAATTTTACAATAAAATTTCTCTAACCATATTACATTACCTAATCTGAAATATGTAGGAAGCAAAAATCATACAGTTCACAGAAATTATTATTTATTCTTACAAATCTGAAGCAAGAGTAGGCCATAAAAACAGGTTTAAAAGAATCAGTATACATGGAGATTTTGTTAATGATGGAATTCAGAAACCATTTTATGTCTCAAAAGAACTTTTTTTCCTTTGTAGACACTTCTGTGAAGAAAGTTACCTATTGGCTCTTCATGCAGATATAGGTCTGTAGGCATCAGAATGAATGCAAATACATAAATTATAGACTGACAGACATTCTGTGTTCTGAGATACATGTGCATAGCAAGACACTTATACAAGTTTATTTGCCCAGGGACACCTGAAAATGTGGTTTTCAAAGCAGGAGGAAGCTGATGCAACTGGAATTGTATTACAGGAAGTAGTCATGAATTACCAGAAAAAATCCTCCACCACCATCATTTGAGAACTTCTGTTAATCCAGCCATAATGTTGGACAGCAGTGCTGGATATTACATACTTCTAATGTCTCTCTTGGAAAACAGGCAGTTGCCACAAATATGCAGTTTGAATACTAAACTAGTTTGGGCAGGACTAGACCATGATGATACACACAGAGAAACATGAAATTCTGAGACTTTTTTCCCTGTGCAATACTATATTTTTCATATGTTCCAGGAGGTCCCTGCCCTTCATTCTGCCAATTTTGATCAGATTTCCTATTAACTGGAAGCTGAAGAGGTGATTGCTTGGCCCTGGCTCTAGAGCTGTTGATGATAACTGGTGTTTTCAGCACCCATTCTTTGCTTGGTCTGTGTAGTATATATGATGCACATGAAGTCACAATGTGACTTTTCAGAACCCCATAGCTGATTGTGAAATGGTAAAGCACTTGTAAATGTATGACTTTCTTATAAAGGGGCAATTTTTTAAGTAAGATGCTGTTAAAATAGTCATGTACTAAATAATTAAAGATCCATCTTGATATTCTACTAAATCTTGCTTATATACATACTCAAGGAAATAAATAGCACATGACATTGTCTCACAGCAGTTTGCAGAAGGAGATAAGATCCTGTCTGTGCTTCACAGAAAAGCACAGAAGTAGTTCAAAAGGAAGTGTGTTACTTGCATGTAAAACACACATAAAATATGAAAACTAAGCCCTTCGAGAAAAGGTCTTTGAAAGTCAGTGTCAGTTTTGCGCGAAGTTAATGAGTCAAAACAGCTGATTGGCTGCAATTGAGGAGATAGGAGGGATGAAGTCCTTTCTTAAACCAGTACACATTCACAGATGACCAGCAAAACTCCTGACTCAGAAGTAATCGAGATCAGTGTCAGTGAGAACTCATTATAAAATGAGAGCAGAGGAAGGCAGACTTTGTTCTGTATTTTGCAGACTAAAGTAAATTAAATACATTGAATAAATAAGAAGTAAACAATGGCTGTAATGTTACAGAACTTTTCTTTCTAACAATGAGCTAAAGATTGTTGGGAATGATTTGTGACAGAGGTCACGTAGACCTTCGCCTGTTAGCCGAGCAGAGCTGGAAAAGTACTGAAGATAGTTTAGCTGAGTTTTGCACCTGCCAGATAGCGTGTCCTTGGGCCTAGCTGGATGTGATAACAAGTAGACAGAGCGACGTGGGAAAAAAGGAATGTAAGCCTGACAGAATAAGAAAGATTGATGGTATAGCTTAACCAATGGGTTCCTTGGCTTGCAGAATATTCATAAGCTTATTATTGTGTGTATAAAGTTTGATGCTCTACCGAAATAAACGGAGCTTGCTGATCTCTCATATTGAGCGTCCGAGTCTTCCCGTACCCAACAAATGGCTTCCCGAACAGGGACGAGGCCCTAGAGCTGATTTGAAGTTGCGAGCCACGCTCGGTGCGTAACTGGGTGCCAGTCCCGTGCAGCCCGGGAGGCACAGAGCGGCGGGCCTCGTGCCTCAGGCCACAGAGTCCTGGAGAAAGGCAAACAGGCGGCCTGCAGTGCCCTGGCGACCTCACAGGAGAGTCCAGCTGACTGAACGCCGTGGACGTCTTGTAAAGGGCTGCGGAAGCGCGCTGGCCAATCAGGTTAGAAAGTAACAAGACAAGCGGCATATAGTATTTTTAAATGCTTTTTATAAAAGCAGGGACTCATAGACTGTTCGCTTGGGAAAAAGGAACTCCCGAGATTGCTGCATATAAACTGGAAAAAACTGCTTTCCAGCACAGGCGCTGTAGGTACACGCCGTGCTATAATGGCAGCAGAGCGGCTCGGTGCGCCAGCGGGGCTGTGCCGCCCTGGCAGCGTAGGCGCCGCGCCATGGAGACCAGCCGCGGCAAGCGGCTCCGGACGGCAGCGGCGGCACAAGCGGCTGCGAGCGACGGCGAGCGGGCCGGAGCGCTCCCCCCACAGCGGCAGCTCCGAGCGCGGCGGGCGATGGGGGAAGGGAGCCCCCCCGCCAGAGATACGGCGCTGAGAACAGCGCGCAGGGAGCTCAGCTTACAGTGCGTCTCCCGAAACAGAGAGCCCAGTGGGAGAGAAGGGAGGTCGCTCCGCTCCGACAGGCGGCAGCGGCCGCTCCAACACAGCAGCGGCTGTGAGCGGCGGCGGGCGCAGGCAGAGCTCACTCACAGCAGCGGCGATGGGGGAAGGAGCCCCCCGCGGGGGCCGCGACCCGCGCTGCCCGAGCTGCGCTGAGCCGCAGCACTTATGTGTTACCCACCAGATCAAAGCAAACACAAGCAGCCGCCCCGGGACCCGAGCGTTTTCCAGCGCGGGGGCCGTCCCCCTCCGCTCCGCGGCCGGCAGAAACCTCAGTTTAAAACCTAATAGCCGCAAGGTATCCGAAAGAAAGTCAAAAATCCTGTTGCAGCAAGCAGACAAACCAGTGAGAACTTTTGTTGATTGAACGCTTGTCTGCCAGCACTTTAAAACTTACTGTTGTTATACTAATTAATAGCAATTCGCATTGAACCTTTAAAGTCACCTGTATTAGCATAAGCTTTGAACATCAAAAGCCAAATAGTTCAGTCAGTAAAATATCAGACTCTGAAATTGTATTTTGAAAAATTTAAAAATGTTAAAGATGTGTTAAAACAATTATGTAAGTATTTTTACTGATTAAGTGTTTAGACAAGTCCTGCAGGAGTTTGATATTTTAGTAAGAGTTATATGTTATACACTGCTCCTGAAGATTCAGTTTAAGTGTCAAGCAAGTGAAAAGGATTTTGTTGAGCCTCCTAGAAGTTCAAGTCCTCCAATAGGGTATAGATATATTGCCTTAGAGTTTAAAGCATTAACTTTATAGATATTTTTTTGCCATTTTGATTCCTAGCAGTAATGTTAAGTAAGAGAGCATTGTGCAATAGTTAGTTATTCCCATGTTTAGCTATTTAAAAGCTGCTTTAACTTGTCTGTTTGTCACTGTATATAACTATTCCTAATCTAATACTACATGTTATTCTATTACGTTCAGCCTGATTTATATGGTTTGAGCTGGTGATAGCTTACTGCCTTTACTGAATTAGGAGAAATTTACACTTAATGGAAGCAAAACTTTACTGTTCATTAATCTTTATTTTTATTGTTAATATTATTGTTATTTTTAGAGGAGTATCTATTTTATAGAACTTTTTGGAGGTATCAGAAATCACATCTGTTTGTTTTAAATGCCTTAGAAAGGTGTCTACGCTGTTCTTACCACAAAGCTAATGGAAATAACTTAGTACCTAGCAAACTGAGATGGGAGTCCTGCAGAGGAATAGTCCCTGCTCTGGTGGCAGTGTCCCCCTCCTGCCTGCTCCTTTCCAGACACATTTTAATCCACCAAGACGCTAGATTTTTAACTCCTAAGTTATGGGGTTATTTATATTAAGACAACATTGTGCGAGTGCCTCAAGGACATAAATGAGACTACATTATCTTAGTATTTTTACTGATTAAGTGTTTAAGAAAGTTTTGTAAAAGTTTAATATTTTAGTAAAAGTTATATGGATATTTTTGCTACTATAGGTTTAGTTTAAGTATAGAGATAGTGTCCTTATAAGTTAGAACATTAACATTATAAGATATACAATCAGTCTACTTTTTGCAAAGATTTCAAATGTTTAGATGTTTAAAGTGTAATAAGTGTATCTCTTGTATCCTTTAAGTTTTGCTTGAATGTAGTAGATGTTAAGAAAAAATAGATTTATGTTAGACATTTATTATATGATATATGTGCAGAATGTTATCATGAATATCAGGAAAGCTCTAATTGGAGAAGACAATTAGAAACATTAATGAGACCATTTCTGTTCAAAATATATATCTATTGTTTGAGAATAGTGAACAAGCTTACCAGATTATCAACACTAACAAATCTGCACACATATTACTCTTTTAGCTTATTATAAAAGATCGCATATAATAATTTTTAAGTGTTACAAAAATGTAAAATGTGTGCCTTAAATGTGCCTTAGCCTAAAATGTGCCTTACCCTTATTCTGTGCTTAGTGTCAAGTATCATGCAGAAGATGAATGTTAACACTGACGTCATCTCCGAGTTAACTTCCAAAGACATTTAAACCCCATTAGTAAAAATACTTAGCTTACCTTTATAGATTATATATTAGCATTTGAGTTTTGTTTAAGCCTTGCAATAGCACAGAATCCTTTCTGTATTTGTTTTATAGTATATCCTATAGATAATGACAGCTCTCTTCTGTTTATTTTCCATAGCTCAAATCCCTTATCAAAGACCTTGCTAGTTAAGAATACTGCTTGCAATATAATAGTTATTAGAATTGCCTATTCTTGTATTACAAAGAGTATAACGTAATTAACCGATAACTAGTATTAGAGTAAGTATTACAGCCTTGTTATAGTATAAGTTGCCTTGCTTTTGTTTATGCTTGCAACATATGGTGCAAAAGATGATCACTGCTGCATTTAATCAAACCTTGCTTGCAACACGAAAACAGGGGAGATGTTGGGAATGATTTGTGACAGAGGTCACGTAGACCTTCGCCTGTTAGCCGAACAGAGTTGGAAAAGTACTGAAGATAGTTTAGCTGAGTTTTGCACCTGCCAGATAGCGTGTCCTTGGGCCTAGCTGGATGTGATAACAAGTAGACAGAGCGACGTGGGAAAAAGGGAATGTAAGCCTGAGAGAATAAGAAAGATTGATGGTATAGCTTAACCAATGGGTTCCTTGGCTTGCAGAATATTCATAAGCTTATTATTGTGTGTATAAAGTTTGATGCTCTACCAAAATAAACGGAGCTTGCTGATCTCTCATATTGAGCGTCTGAGTCTCCCCGTACGCGACAAAAGATGACACAGAAATCATTAAGTCATGAAGAAAAGGATATCAAATTACATTCTTTTCATTTCCATAAATGTTTTTAAAGCAAACAAAGAATCCTGATGGCTACATCCAGTGAGCATCTAAAGTCTGCAGACAATGGATTGATGGCAAAAGCGAAAAAAAAAAAGTACTAGTTGTGACTTGCTCATTGCTTGAGGTAATCTGGTCAATGAAAGAGTGTTACTAAAGTGTTATGTAGAAATTGGCACTCCTTGCAGTGGAAATGCCCTTTAAAATATATTTTGTCTCTAGGAGAAATGCTTCATTTAATAGAAGAACATTTTAGTAACAAGAAACGCTATCACCAGAAATAGATGTGTTTGTGTTGTGTTTGGTATAATTACTGTGATATGCTTGCAAAGCAAATTTGAGAACAAAGCATGCACTCAGGCATTCTAATGAGGATGTTAGTCTTTTTGTTTAGGTACTGTGAAAACATCTAGCCGGAGTCATCTAGCCAGAGAACAGAGTCTGTATCCGGTAAATCTGATGTTTTTTCCTTCTGTTTTAGGCTGAGGATTTTCTTTCCTATTTAGATTTTGCTTCAGTTTCAAAGTTATTTTTCCATAACAAGACAAAATTAGAGCAACAGGTAAACTTGGCATAGTGTTACCTCTTGTGACAAGAAGCTTTGGTCAACGAAAATTGTTACAAAAACAATTGTATTTTGTCTAAGACTATCTAATTGCCTATTCTTTTGCTTAGCATTAGAAATTCTGCTTGTCTCATTATATATTAAAAAAACTGTAGTGATTACATGCTCTGCATGCATAAGTGTTTAATCTCAGTTAATAATTTCTATATTCTCTCTCTTTCAATTTTTGCTTCATCACAATTTGTGTAACTCGAGTCAGGAAACCCAGATCTCTTAGTTTTGTCTTCAAAATATTGTTATGGAAAAAAAGAAACCAAAATATATATTGTCAATAACAAAAACAGTTAAAAACATTATGCATACATGTTTATGTACGCCCTTGCAAAGACATGTTTCATCTTAATCTGCTATGTATTTTTCATGTACATCAGAAAATTGTTCTTTGTTTCTTGCCCAGGTTCCAAGGTTGTGTTTCTCTAACCGAGCAGTTGGGAACTATTTATAGTCCCAAGGTTGCCAGTGACAACCTGTACCTTTGTTTGGGTTTTTTTGTTGTTTGCTGTTTGTCAGTTTTCTTCTTCTTTATTCTTTCCATGTTTACAATTCTCTGCAGTATGCAGAGAAACATATCTGTCTGTATATGTAATAAAAGCTGAGATAGTTTCTCTACAACCAGGTCACTTGAAGGAGCAATTAGTAGATGAAAATATAACAATATATTTTACAGTCTCTCAGGACATCAGGGTAACTTGCACTGCAGCTTAAATACTGTCACAGCAAAGCTGGTATAACCTTTAGAGTGACCTTTCTCTGTTGTTTAATAAAAAGCAACTATAACTGGATAGAAAACAACATTAGCATGCACATAATAATAAGGAGTATAATGATTCTTTAGTTGCATAGGTTACATTAATATCTTGCAAGAAGATTTAACTTACATTTAAATTTCACAACTGCTGCAGAAACCAATGTTGTTACCACAAAGCCAGACACACAAAGGAAGCACAAACATATTGAATTTTATGTTTTCAGTATAGTACATTGACATACATTGAACAGGAGTTTATAGTAGTCTATTGGAGGGTTACAGAAGAGTATCTATGCAAATACCACACATTTTCACTTTAATTTAAGGTTTATGTTTTCACAAAAAATACATTTTATCCACTGGTTTGCAAGTTTATTTTTGAGGAATATAGAAAATTTTCTCATTAAAGGGAAAAAATAGGCCTCATTGATGTGAGTGATATGAGTACTTTTATATTTGTGTGACAAGTGCAAATAAGCCTGTAGTATTTCTCTTATTCATGGGACTCAATGCATCTGAAACTAAAATAGATATTTATTAGTGGGAGAGTCTACAGAGACATCATAACTTGAAATAGTATTTAGCTTATTTATACAGATTTACTTTTTGATTCTTTTATTTTTGCTCTTCCTTACAGTCTTCTCTATTCAAATTACATGCTACAGAGCCAATGGGAAAAATCTACATACTAGATCTTAATAATTTTCACTAACAGTATGTCAGTAAGCACTAATTCCTGTGTCTCAGTACTTAGAAACTTTTGCAAATTCTGTGGCCTTGTAGTGCTACTCGGGTGTCAAATATCTAGTAACATTGCGGTCAAGTGCATGGTAGCAAGCAACCAGACAGATTTTCTACAGGAGGTCTTCTGCCAGCATTTGAGAGTTATCCAGAAAAGAAAAAGAATAGATTCTTTCTTCTGGATGACAAAAGTGCCTGTTTCACTGTTCATGACACCTTGTTTCAGAGGTAGTTAAGCCTGACCAGTGAAGTCAACTTTTCATCTTCAAGTAAAAATTTGCAACAGATTCACAGCTGTTCTGACATTTAACTGCTTATATTTTGGACAAAAGATCATCTGAAGAAAATAATATTTGTCATCATAAGCTATAATAATACATTATAGGTGCTGTAGTAAAGGAAAATTTTTCCTTCCTTTTTGGTTTCTGAGCATATATTAGTATTCAAAAAGTCAACATATTTCTTAAAGCTCATCAGAGAGAACTTGATCCTCACACACTCATTGGGCAGACTTCCTGCTGTCCTTTTGTTCCACCTACCTATACAACCCTCCTAGGGAAAGAGACCATCTTGCTACAAAGACATTTGTTCTTCAAGTTAAAATTATCACTGAGGAGATGGAAATTCACTTTTTCTGAAAGAAGAAATAAGGACTGATTATTTAAGATGACAGGCTTGTCATAAATAAGGACAGAAGACATGAAAAATTGCCATGGGTTAACTGATAAGGTAATGTTAGGTCACAGGTTGGACACAATCATCTTTAAGGTCTTTTCCAACCTAGTCTATTCTGTGATTCTGTAAAAATGAAAACAAAGAGGAAATCTTTCTTGAAACCTTTAAATCGGAAGAAGGTAATGGTGTTTTGGAGAAAAATGATGACCAAAAAAAGGATGTAGACTTCAAGAAAAAGGAATTTAGAAAGGTGACATAATCTTGTACATATAATTGAGGCAGATTTTGATGTTCATAATATCTCCAGAAATACTGACAATGCAAATGGAATCTTGCATCAGAACCAAACAGGTAAGGTAGCCTTTATCTATTTCAGCTTCATAGCTCTTGTTATCTGGTACAGGGACAAAATCTGCTCCTGGCATGACCTATGATCTGCATTAAAATGGCATAACTGTACAATGCCTCCACATTGATATTTCTCATTGGCAATTCTTATTTAAGAAAAATAGTATTTACTCCACTTCTACCTCTAGTTTGTTTCTGGCTTATGTTTCTCACTCAATTGCTTTGACTTGATCATTTGTAAGATGCATTAGATTAATAAAAGAATAGAATAGAATAGAATAGAATAGAATAGAATAGAATGTTTCAGTTGGAAGTGATGTTATAATGATCATCTAGTCCTGCTGCTTGACTAATTTGGGGCTGACTATAAGTTCAAGTATGTTGTTAAGGGCCTTGTTCAAATATCTCAGACACTAATAGGTTTGAGACTTCTACTACTGCTCTTGGAAGTCTGTAACCACCCTCTCAGTAAATGTTTCATAATGTCAACTCTGAACCTCCCCCAAAGCATTTTTGAGCCACTGCCATGAGTCTCCAAACTAAAATAGAAGAGTTCAGCACCTCCTTCTCCACTTCCCCTTCTCAGAAATTTGTACAGAGCAGTGAGGTTTCTAGAAAAGCATTTCCTCATGAAATGGGTCTTCATCTGGAAACTTGCATTTTATGCCAATCTACATGCAGAAGAGTGTTTCTGAGAGAGTATGAGACTGATGTGCCGTTCATGAGAGATCCTGACCTGCAATTAAATACAGTAGGAAGCAACTGGTTTGAGTGATATGGAGATGAGAGGAGTTTGTTTTTATAGACACTGCCACACTGTTATTTTTACAGTTTGAGCATAATTTTATTATAGAGCAGCTAACAAAAGGTTGCTGTGGAGAATCATTACTATCCCAGCTGTGTTGCAGAACAGTATGCTATGCCAGCTTTGCACTAGCTCACATAGGAATCTATCTTTTATAACCTTGTCGCCTTGTCTTGTCACAGATTGCATGAGATCTCAGAGGCTTGTCTTGTCACAGATTGCATGAGATCTCACAAACCAATACTTATATAACTGGAGGCAGAAAATGAAATTTTCCCATACATAATTGCAGAAGGGTTTGAGGAGTTGCAGTCTTGTTCAAAATTTCATCTACTATCCGCTGCCTTTGCAGTGGTAATATGTGGGCCAGAAACCCTTCTATAATATATTTGAGGGATTTTAGACACAATTATCTTCAATCCCCCTCTCCCCCAGCACTGTGAAAAAACCCAAAAACAAAAAAAAACCTCAGCAAATTGTGTTTCTGCCAAGAATATAGTTTAATCTGCAGGCTCATTTACTGTAACCAATACTTTTACGCTGTGTAGCTAGAAAAGTCACAGGTGCAGTGATTTAATTACTGGTCAGTCATTTTGCATTGATTCAGTCAGCAACAACATGTCTTTTCCAGGAACTGTTTCAGAATGATTTTAAAGCCATTGTTCCAGCTGCCCTAGGTCAAGTGCTGAGAATCAAATTCAAAATTGCAAATGCATACACTCACATAGAGAAGAAAATTTGCATGAGAGAAGTTGATGAATTTGTTTCTTTGGCAAAAAAACTGAGTGTGGCAGGGCATATTGGATGAGAAAAAAGAGTTAAGGACGTCAATTATTTAAGTAGAATCTGATAAATATATTTTAAATATATTTTTCTTATTTTCAATGAAAAAATAATGACAAAAACCCCCATACTATGAATTGATATTGCCTAAAACCTGAAAGAAACAGATCAGTATCATACCCTGAAAACACCAGTCTTGTTGGCAGTAACACATCATGGGATTCTTTCAGACACTTCATCTGTAACAACCTCCTCCACATACACAAAAAAAGAGAGATTGGGCATTTTAGGGACACAGCACCTTTTGAGGTCAGAGCTAAATTCTAGACAGAATTGCTAGATAGAGCTAATAATAAGTTGTATCAGTTGCGTATTTCATTGTTTTAGTGTCGTCTGAGTATTTCTGATCCTCTCAGATTGGTTGGTTTGTTCATTGGTTTGAGTGTGGGGATTTTTATTGTTGTTGTTTTTGCTTTTTCTTTCATTTCTTTTCCATTTAGGAGCATCAGTCTATCCTGAGAGTTTATATCATTGAGTTCATAGTGAAAACAACTATCTTCTCTTCAACCCTCTTTCATATTTCTGACTGATACCTTTAATGGGTTCTCCCCAGCTCATAGCATGCAAATTCTTTTTGTGCTAAAATGCACTTTTGTGCACTTCTGTTAATTTTTTGGGTTATGACGTGGAGCTCCTAAACATTTGAATAGACCCTGGAACAATCAACCTTAAATTATAAATGGTGTTTATCTTACTTCAAATTTTACATCACTTTCTACTGTTTATTGCTGATATTTTTACCTTGTATTTAATAGGGATATTTTAAGACTTTCCAGGTTAAGCAAAATTTCCCAGGCTGATATCAGGCAGAACTTTATCCATAATTTTCCTATCTGTGTGCAAAGAAGACTTCCCCACACACATATTTTTTACTTCTTTTTTTTTTTTTTTAACCAGAAAGAGTGGAATATGATGTAAGACACATACTACAAAGATAAAAAAAAGATGTTTTGTCCTTTTTGTCACCTCTCAGTATAGGTTACCTTATAAATGGGACAATGCAAGAGACTCTGGCCAAGCTACCCAGAAACAGTCTGTGCATAGCAATATCTGATATCTCATCAGGCACTCCAGCTGTCCCTCCCTTTACTCTACTCCTGAGACTTGAAACGAAAAAGTTTTACCTCCCTTATGTTAAAACCTTATTTCACACCTGCTTTTCAGTCTTTTTAATAGAGCTGCATCCCATCCTGTTAGAGTATGATGAGTTTATTGAATAAGAAAAATTCCTGCAAAAAGGCTGCAGAGACCTAGTAAATAGTAATCTTTATAAATGACTAAATTCTGCCTTATGGTCATTGCATGTGCACTTACTACACTGGCAAAGTATTCAAAGAAACAAGCTTGTCTGAGGTAAGAAAGCTGCTGAGCTTCTTTTTGTAACTGCATTGTTAAAACCTGGTTTGTTCTTGAGCTAGAACCCAAAGCAGATTAACTACCATACTAGAGTAAATTTTCAGGGGTTGTAGTCTTAATTGGCTTTAGGAGTTATGATGAAGACATAAACAGGCTTTTTATTACTAAAGTAAAATATGCACTAGATGGAATTGGTATATATAAACTTCATGGGTGAATAGCATGCTTGGGGTAATTATAGAGATGCAAAAGGTGAATAAAGTGTGTGTGGGTATATGTTGTATAATATAGGAATGTTTACATGGTACAGTGATTTCTTTCTAAGCATTGGGGTTTTTAAACTTAATGCCTAAATAAAAAGACCTGTTATGACCTTCTGTAGGTTTTAGAAATCATTTTGGAAAATGCTATACATATACACATAATTAACTTAATGAATCAAATTTACTGTTCCATCTCACAGGGGCACTGAAAATTCACCTCTGAGTAAGTGAAGTGTTTTAAATCCTGTTCCATTTATAATTTCTTTATGGATTTAAGGCCTATGAACGAGGAACCATGACACAAAATAGCCATTTGACTAACTGCCAATATTTGGGGCTGGAAGTGTACAATAATTTCACTAGGAAAAAATATATTTAAAACAGAACGAGTCTTAAAGTTGATTATATTTTAAACTAGAAAATGTTGTCCTTTTTTTTCTTGAGAATGTTATGCTTAATTCAGCAGGGTTATATCAATGATAAGTGTTAACAATAACCTAAAAGTTGCCCTTAAAATTCAGCTTGTCTGTTGCTGAATTGACCTATGATGGTGTAGAGACAAGATGCAGCTCTGGGGATACTGCACATAAAAGTAACCTACTTTTGGGCTCTAAATGTCCTTCCACAATGTGTTATTTTTCAGATTTTGTCATCTTGTTAGTTACAAGTCAGAAGAGGAAAAATGTGTGACTTCAGCAGGAGTGATTGGGTGTTTCAAATGTTTATAGTTTATACAAAAAGATTTTCCTTTTAAAGGTTTACATAGAATGGATACTCTGCTTTCAGTAAATGGGAGTTTTTGTCTGATCTACCAGAAAAAATCTGTGTTATCTACAGATGGCCAGAGTTTTCATTAAAATAAAAATAATTGGAGGCAAACCTTTTTAAGATAAAGGTTGATGAGAGTGACCTTACTGCTTTTTTACACCTAAAATAAGTCAGGAATTTTTAAATTAATTTATGTAAATATTTTAAAATAATTTACAAATATTTTAGTAGTTATGTAATAAACACCTGGTTTGTTTTGTCAAAGGTTTTTCTTTAAATGATATTGAAAATATTACATGGAGAATAAAAGTAAATTCAAATTGCAGTATAAATAAAAAAAAAAAATCAGAATTAAAAATTGTTGCCCAGTCAGCTCTGGTTTTAGTTACAGCTTAGCTAGCTATAAGATGCATAAGGTAAGTAAGCTAATAGTGACACTGATTTTGCCATTTTATGATTTAAATGAGATCCATCAAGTTTTTGTTTGTTTTATTTGCTCTTTTTAAACAATTTAAGGCTTATTTTAAATACTTTTCATATATACCTCCCCCAGATTTATACTCAGTTCTAACTAGATTTTGCATGTTGTCTGTCACATCTACTTAACAGTAAAATATCTGTTAAAAGTGCTTAAAATCCTTTTATATTAGATATGTTTTCCCACTATGTGCATATTCATGCATGTGTATGAATAAGTGCTGCAGCATGGTTCAACCCTGTGCCTCCTGTGGAATCTCACATCTAACACTGAGCTAACACTATCTCCTCTTAGCTCACATCTAACACTGAGTTCACTTTTTGTATAATGTGTAGAGTAGTTTATAGTCAAAATACATTCTCCAAAGCCGCTCATTCAACTGTCAAGACTGGCTAAAACATATTTATTCAAAAGCAAAAAAAAAAAAAAGTATTATATTAATGAAATTTTGTAAATCTGTCAAGCACTTTAAATATTATTTTTTTCCCTCACTAATAGATCTAGAAACTAATTTTCAGAACTGTTAATTTAGATTGCTTCTATTCATTCAAGTCTCAGTATTTTTAAAATTTTACTGTTTTATGCAATGTGAGCAGGCAATAGCTATATTTTGCATTTTCAAAAATTATGCTTTTTCTTTACGTATTTTGCTGATTGAGTTTTCTTCTTTCCTTCTGTACAATAATAACATTTAGAAACAACTCAAAGCAAATGAATACCCAGGCTTAATCTGAATCAGAGGAATACAAATTAATATATTTTTATTTCTGTTTTAAACAGAAAGGTCAGTTCTTTTGCTCCCATTCCCCTTACAGTGTTGTAGACGTGCATATAGCTGTGGGTAACTTCACAGCACAAGGGCAGCAGCACAATGTGACATTAGAACACAGCTTGCTGCAAACCTTTCATTTCAACAAGAGCCAGCTGCTTGATTATTCATGTTCTTTCCATTCAGAAGCCAAGAGGAATTATATTCTGAGGGTTAGGCACTAGTAGAAGAGCTCTTGTAGAGAGATGGGTGTTTACTGACAATATTTCCTCCGTAAGTATTGTCCTGCTTTGATTAGACACAAACAGAAGGAGTTAAAAATGGACTTTAAAGCCTGACATATGAAGCAGAAAATGAAATTTAGAGATACAATGAAAGAGCCAATGTACTTAGTTTTTAGGCCGTCTAAGGAAGTTGAAATTAACAATAGATGTGAATTCATGGGCTCTTCATTTTTTTCATAATAGTCAAAGTTTTGGATTACAAGATGCTAATGAATGTTATTTATCACCTCATAACACTATTATTTTTCACCTATGTGGGACATTTAATTAACTTTCAAGTGCTTCATTATCTATTACAGTCTCATGGCATATCTGGTGTTCAGACAAATAATCTTATTTTGTAGAGTTTGAGTGATCTAAGGAATGTAATTTGAGGTAAAAAAATACATGAGAGAGATGTGAAAAGGTCATAGAAATAGTAGAGCCATCATATTTCATAATACATTCAGTGAATAAAATGGTTTTAGCATGTTCATCTGCTCCATCCATTACATCCCATCTTATAGTGAGAAGTTGTATACAAACCCTAAATAAATGAACAGAAAGGAAAACAAAAAAGAAAACATAAAGAAGGTTACCCTAATTATTCATTACATTCCCAAGTATTAACACACATATAATATGCAAGGTAAGACTAGCCATGCAAATATACTGTCAAATTAGACCATTTATCAAAGATAATGTCTTAAAAGTGAGAAAAAATAGGGGGGGGAGGGGGAAGCATCACTAATTCTAAACTGAAAAGAAATAAAATTATCTGCCAAAGGAAATGAGTGTGAAAGCAAACCTGAGATACAAAAGTAAGTGAATGCATATGTGCACCTTCCTGTAGTTTCTTCATAAATGGGCACAATAAGTAATACCAGTAAAACAAGATTGAATGATCCTTCAGTGTAGAACACTTTGGTACCTACTTGGTAAAGAATATTCTTGAACCACAAGGTTTCATTGCTTCCAAATTAACAGTAGTGACCAAATGTGACTGCTTCATCTTGTGCCCCAAACAAGTGTCTGAAGTGAAAAACTGACATACACAACAGAAGAATGGAAAATAATTATTGTAATGTAGGAACAGTAGATATGAACATAAGAAATATGTCAGAAATAGATGTTATATTTTTTAATGCAATTTAAAATTATTAACATGATTCATGACATTTTGAAGGTGAAGTCCAATACAGAGATAAAGATGAGATTTGTACTGTGTGCCTGAAATTAGAAACTCAAAGTTTCAGATCCAGCTTCACAGCACAATATCAGATCTGCAGTAAAATTCTCCAATTCAGCTTCATATTATTAAACTGTGTTCTTCCATGTTCTTTTTGACCTTACAACTCAGGATTCTTTTATTTCACCATAGTGTCATTGTCAGATGAAAGTAAAATTCAACTAGTTTAAGGAAGTACTGAAGAAGTACTGTAGCAAAATATGCTGTTTCCTGAGTAAATTAAGTAATAAAATCTCGGTTAGTCCCCAAGAAAGTGATTTTTCTTTTATTTTTCTCCTCTTGTCTTCATTAAGCTCAATAATGAAGCCATAACTGCTATGGTGCGTTGATCTTGGCCAACTGACAGATGCCCACACAGCCATTATTTCACTACCCCTACTCAGAATAGAAAATAAGGTGGAAAACTCATAGTTCTAGGTAAAGACAGAGGGTTATATTCCACTTATCGTCACAGCCAAAATGTAACTGATTTGAGAAAGCTAGCTGATCTCAAATCTGCATTAGAGACTGAATTTCCAGTGTCACTTCTGTGTGTAATTTTCTGGTGTAGTATGCATCAATGTACGTGAAATATCTATTGAAAAATTGTGGAAAACTGTCACAGGTCTTAGAGTAAAGGGATATAAATGAAATATTCATAGTGATAGATTATAGAAAGATTACTTAGTGACTAAATTCAAAAATTAATGCCACAATGCGAATTTCATTGAAAGAAAGCTATTTCCAGATTGCTGGTCATACTCAATTCTGTTTGCAGCAGGGAGAAAAGCTTAATGAGTAGATCTTAAAAGGAAAATCTATAGACTTCCTGTGGCAATTTCAAAATATAGGACAGTTATCAAAAATAAATTTATAGTAATTTCCAAGGCATAAATGTATATTTTGTTCAGTAGGAGCTTTAAGAAGATTTTTTTTTCAGTTTATTTAACATGCATAAGTAATGACAGAGATTCCAATGAAAATTATGGAATATTAAGCAGAAGGCATTTGGTGATAATCGATAGGAGAAGAAAAGAAGGTTTTACAGATTTCATGAATCCACATATATATATCAAAGTGCATACATTGTATTGTGTTTGAACATAGGGTCCTTTCCATCTTGAGACATTTTATAATTCTAGGATTTGAATATGTATGGATTTCAAAAAGAAGAAAAAATATATTTATCAAAAGTATGAGGAAAAATAATAAAATAAAAATAGAAAATATAGAAAATAATGAAAAAGAGATATATAGCTTTAAACATGAAAAAAGGATATTTTAAATAAACATTATAAAGGCTGGAAAAAAGTTAAAAGGCACATAGGAAATATTCAGAAAGGATACAAACTGGGCTGAAAAGGAAAATAAAACATAGCACGAAAGAGACATAGAAAGGGAAAAATATAAAATGGAAACAGAACTAAACAGGGAAAGAAGGTAGAAAATAATTAACACATGATCCTTCAGAAAGGTTCATAAAGACAACAAAAACCAATGAAAATTCTTGCATGCATGATTATATATAGTTAGAGATAAAAAAGACAGCAATATAAAGGAAAAAAAGATACAGAAATGAATATTTGTATTCTTCATTGCTAAGAGCTAACTCTAGAGATCCCGAAAGTGTCTATGCAGCAACTTATGATATTCACTGTATTTATATGAGAGTGAATAATGACCTGCCAAATATTAAAGTTGAGAAACACTTTTCAAAGGTGAGGTGAATGCAAAATATTGTATAAGGAAATCTTGTATTCAGTGATAAAAATATCAATGATAATTCAGTGCTCATAAATTTAGTGTGAAGCACACATGTGACTGAAGAGACAGAATGATGGTCTTTGAATTAGGGATTACCATTCTCAAAAATCATCCTAAAATAATTCTAAATAGGCAAATATCTTGTCAAAAAATAAGAGTGAAGGTGTATAGAATGAAAATAAACAAAGAAATCAAACATCCATATAGAAATGGATGTATACTCCATGCTGAATAAAATGTTCTAATTAGCACATTTAGGAAAAAAAAACGACCCACCCTCCAGGCTTAGATAAAGTTCCGAGAAGGATGAAAAGATGAAAAGGATGATCAGAAGCATGAAATGACCTACCTACAAACTGGTATTGTGGAAAAAGTATTTCGGAGTTTAAAAAGAAACAATCCATGGAAGATAAGATGGAGTTCCATAAAACTGTGAATGGTTTGAAGAAAGTAAATAAAAAGGTGATACTCACTTTTTATCATATATTAAAAAAAGAGAAAAACTACAGAAATCAATTGGTGTTGCATTGATTGTATAGGAATTTAACAGAAAATAACCCTCCTTGTGTTCCAGCTGTTCCTTAGAGATCGGAGAGGCCTGGCCATGGCTGGGTTTAATTGCTGATTATAGCCAATTTAGAATTATAATGAGAACAGATGCACAAATAGTGCATTTTTAAAGCTAATACGATGGGTCTGATTGCATTCAAATCAGGACTTACACAATCCAGATTTGTGGATCCGGATTTGTTTATTGAAAAAATAGGAGAACAGCTTCAGGATTGCTGGATATAAATCCACTTACTGCAGAGTATGCTGCAACAGAAAGCATAGTAAAAGGGTTCTCTAAGAGTTATATATATATATATATATATATATATATATATATATAAGTATTCATCTGTAAAAAGCAATTTTTAATGTATCAAGAAAAACTGGAATGCAATGGGAAAAAGAGGTGGAAGAAAGCAGAGGAAATTGGGCAATCCTAGTAAGCTTCATATTGCTTCTTTTTAGTGTTTTTAAATAATAGGGAAATTAATCTGAGGTAGATGGACACTATAGCAAACATTTCATTAGTTCTTCAGAAATATTAAAATTACATAGACAATGGAAGTAATCTGAGTGCAACAGATCAATGTTTTGACTGTGTTTTAAAAACTTATATTTAGTCTTCCTTTATAAATTAAATACTGTGGCAATGATGGAGAGAAATTCATCTTGACCATTTTAAATATCCATGAAGTTTAAGCTATTACTACAAACACTTAAACACTTATCCATATAAAAATCAAGCTTTTAATCACATAACATAATTTTACATCCATCATACCATAAAAGCCAAAGGAATTGGGTTAGTTAAAACATGCAATTACAACAGCTTGACCTTCAGATTTTGCCTCGTAAAATGATGAACTAAACAGTGAATTTGTCATATAAGTTTATAAAAAAGCATAAGAAAGTACCAAATTATTAAAAAATTATCCTCTAATGGATTTTGTACTGATCTTCATTTACTTGAACAGTTTATTTCATCTGATTAATTTAGTAACAATATGTCAGATGAATTTCTGCTGCTGAAGGTCATCCAATCAAGCAATATCAACCTCAGTGGTAAAAATCTCTTGGAAAATAAGTTTTCATTGGTACAGTCAATAAACAAGCTGCCATCAATAAAAACAAAATACACTCTAATCAAAGAGAGACATGTGTTTATGATTATGCTTCCAAAAACTGTGGGTTGTGCTCCTCTGGATGAGACATAAAAACTACCAGATGGTCAGGGTGGCATAGGAGGAAGTGGGTTTATTTCTTCTGTTCATAATACTGAAATTTGATCAGTATCCTAAGTCAAATAAATACTTAAGTTTTTCTAATTCCCTTTGTAACACAGGGAGGCATACAACAGTTTGGGAGTTCCTGCTCTAAGGATCTGCAATTACACAAGATTATTTTGCCAGAATATAAAACATTCAGTCACCCCTGACATTCAAAGAAAAACAGTCAGATACTATGTAAGAAACAACACTGAACACTTTATTTTTTTTCCCTTTTGCTTCCATTCCTGGATGCTTACAAGCCTGTCCAGAAACAGAGTATTTACATTCTCGGCATTATGCCATGTACATTTTTCTTGAGGCTTTTATGCCTTCAAATTAATGACAGTACAATTAAAATTCCATGCCACAATAAAGAATGAAGTAAAACAAGGCAGCACGTAAAGACAAAAATGAAACAAAGAAAAATAATATTTAAACATTTCTACTCCTTTCCTCTGCTTATACTGGACAGAAAACTGGAATCTGTCTCTCTGAGACATTCCTATGGAAGGAATTCTTATGAATAGCCATGCTATTTCAATGTTTATATTTGATGAATGTAGAGGTGGGAATTTTGTGCCTGATTCACTTGCTCACAGCTATTTAGACCCACCTGAGATGCTCCTGGGTACCCTGCCTTGTCTCCATTTTTCTTTGTGTCACATGCTACACGTGGCTTTAGATTCTTGAATGTGGGCAGCTGAACAGAGGCCCCTCACAGAGATTTACTCTGGTCAGAATATTTTTTTCTTCTTCAAAATTCTCTAGAATCCAGTGTATATATATACTGACTGGAAGTCTCTTGAGTATGATGGGAGTTTAGATGAGTCTCATGTTTTCATGCATACACATTTAGATCTTAAATGAGGTGTATAACAGAATTTCAAATTTTGTACATGGTTTGTAAGTCTTTCACAACATGAAACTACTGCAGTGAAAGACAGAAACTACTTTCTTTGTGCAAGAAATTGCTTATGTATGTTTAGACAACTGCCTTTTTTATCAGTTCTGCCCAGCACAGAAGTTAGAACATTATTGTTTCTTTCCTATGGAAAATCCAAGATAGACTAATTTTTTTAAATCGAAATAAACCATACGGTGAAACACACATCAGGTGTAGAAGTCAGAAATTTATCCAAGTATTTTTAAATTGTTTCTTCCTATGGGACTGAAGTCTCTCATCTTTCCATTGGAATTAATTGTTGCTAGAAATTAATTGAAACTGAAATAATTTCACTAAGACCATTCTTCTGCTTTATTTTTAAAAGGGAAAGATTATTACTTTTTTAGATCCAGTAATTGTAAATGAAACATTGGTAATATTTGGGCACATCTAGCATCTTAGACGCAGTTCTATAAGTTGAAAAATAATTGTAAAAAATAACCCAAAATATTTTCTTTACAGTTTTTACCATTGTATCTTCTTTGCATTCATTTAATAATTATGATTTTTTTTCAGTTCTTCCTCTTAAAGCACCAATTAAATCCTCAAAACATGAAACCTTCTTGAAAAGGCAAAACAAAACACCAATAAAAAACCCTACCAAAAAGAAAATCTCAAGGAAAAAATAAATCCAAATCATAAAATGAATGAACCCTAAAACTAGAAGAATTTAATATTTAAAAAATTTTAATATAAAATTTTCCATTTTTTAAGTAAAATTCTATTTAAAAGTAATGATGTGAGAAATTTTGAACCCAATAAATATATTTCTGCAAATCTGGTCCTTTTGTTCTGTTTTTTACAGTTTAACTGTGGGAAAAATTTTGATTGACTTCATTGGCTTCAAATTTTCTTAAAAATTGAACAATGAAGAATATCTCTCAACAAGTTTATACCTCAGTAAATTCTCCAGACAAAATTGACCTGAATAATGAACAAGATCAGAGAGGAATAAAAGCATCATTTATTACTTAAGTAGGCATCTATGATCTGAAATCATTTGATAGAGTGTTGGCACCAAAGAACAATATAGTAATAATTTTAAATTAATTGCAAGGAGAATTTCTTAAGTTACCCCTCCCAAAATAAAAAGGATGATATAATGGGTTTATATGTATTATAAAAATGTATAATTTATTTTTCTGGCCACAGTCTTCACACTTTTCATCACCCAGGGGAACAACATCCAAACCATCTGAATAAGCAGTTTGGATAAATTTGAGGGATGAGGTTTCTGATTGTGTGAATTGCTTGTATTTGTTTGTTTTATAGTATGAATTGTCTATGTCTGTAGTAGATTGTTTTCAGCTAATTTCTTGCAGCTGTTACTAAATTACAGGCTCTGCTTTCCAAGGCCACTTAGGGAAAGGGAAACCAGTGCTATTTAACCACTAATCAGACTATGTAATGCTCTGAATGAAGAGAGGAAAAACACTTTCTATTTCTAGCTGTGCAACATAGAATCTTTGCCAACTACTCATGTGACTGAATGGCTGCCATTTATTTACTGATAAGTTTAAAGGATAACGTTTATATTCCTTTGAAAATAGCATGTCAAGAAAGACAAATGATGTCTAATTAACTCAAGTGTCATTAGCCCAATATTATATCACATTAGCTAATAGTAGCTAAAACAGATTAACTCTGGTAGTATTAGAGGATGTGAAGGTCTGATTTTAGTAACTAGATTCAATGCAGAAACTAACATACCCAGAAAATAAAATTCACTTGAATATCCTCCTATTATTTCAGCCCCATTAGCAATGTCTTTTCCAATATCCAATTGTATGCAGTAATAGATGATTTTTAGAAGAGTGTCCAGAATGAAAGGAACTATCAGTCAAATCCTCCAAAAGTGAATGTTTAGTTATTTAACCTGATAATACAATCTATAGAAATTCAACTGCATTACTATTCTGAATCAGAGGATTTTATATTCTCAAGATATTTGTTCCATGTTATTGACTGATAATATAAGAAATCACCGCGTTTACTGGTTTGACGTATATTTTGTCTGCTAAGGGGAAAGGGGATGTTATAAATATCTATGAGTATTAGTTTAAAAAAGTATTTCTGGGTTTAATTCTTGTGAAAGTGATAGTTAACAATGCTGCCTTGTTCTTCTCTTACGTGGTGATGTTGCTAAATGTATTACTGCAATGAAAGTGTTACTTTTTTCCTTTTTTTTTCTTTTTTTTTTTACTTTTTTTTTCTTCAGCAAACAGGGGTCCCAGGCCCATAAATCTAAAGGGCTTTAAATAGGATCTGAATACTTTATTCTAGATTATTTTGAGCCTAAGAGATATGGATAAAGATTTTTAGAACAGCTCTAGTGAGTCTAAGTTGTATTGAGTTTCAAAGGAAATGAGTTTTTCAACTCCCGTTTTTTCATCAGTTTCCTCATCTTTCCTCCTTTTGATCTATAGATCCCAAATGACAATGGAAATATTTCCTTTATGTAAGGACAGAAGTGAGGAAGGAAAAGACAGAGAAAAATAAAAGTCAGTGCACCTGTCTGGGGACTCTGTGTCACTTTGGACCATCACTCGCAGTAAATATTATTGCACATCTTGTTTTTCTCAATCAAAAATCAAGAAAGAAACCAGAACTAACGCACCTTACTCACTGTATTACAAAATACAGCTATTACACAGCCTTCATAATAGCAAAGTTCGTAACTAAATTTAAATCCTGTGTTTCACAGTATATTGGACCTGGCTTACTGGTGGTTTTGAGGACTGAAATTATTTTTGGCTTTACACTACAGTGTACAAGAGAACTACTTCATTTATGTATTAATTTCTCCATAGCATTCTGAAGGCTGAAATTTAGGTTAAGGGATAGCACTGGACAGATTAGATGTAAGTAGCAATCTAAATTATATTGCTGTATCTTCTGGCTAGGACTTAGTAACAGTCAAAGACTGACAGGTAATATTGTTGAGAAGGCCCATAAAGCAATGACTGTCCATGAATACTATTTAATATAAGGCTCAGGAAATGTCTTGCAGATGGCACCTTAATTTCAGGATTTCACTCAAGTATTTCTGATAAATTCTGTTCATTATCACTTAAAATTAATAAAACTACATTCTGTAATTTTACAGACCATTGCTTCCTCTTGTTTAAGCTCTTACCTCTGTCAAAATAAATAATTAGGGAGCAAATACAAAATAGGGACAATACAGCATAGATATTACAGTGAAAATTAGCATGCATCTGTAGGCAAGGTTATAACTCCTTTATCAAGAAACCTGAATTTAGTTCTTTATATAGCAGGTTTTGCTTTCCCTTCTGACACATAAAATGGCTTTTAGTTCTCTCTGCTAGAAAAACTTTCTGTACAAATACTTTCTGACAATCT
Source organism: Pheucticus melanocephalus (assembly GCA_013398405.1). Classification (NCBI taxonomy): domain Eukaryota; kingdom Metazoa; phylum Chordata; class Aves; order Passeriformes; family Cardinalidae; genus Pheucticus; species Pheucticus melanocephalus. Next base: position 349,240 of record VZSJ01001666.1, on the reverse strand, counting down.
TATTTACCCACTCTCCTCTAACTAGATCTATCTTTGCACTATTTGTAATTAGACAAATTTATTTCAACCTTACTTCATCAATGATAAAAATTTTGTTGAAGACTCTGTCCTGAGTCTAATGCAAATAGCAACAATCCTCCATGTGTCCCCATAATTTCAGAAAATTATGTTGTTATAAAGTTGTTGCACTGAATCCATTTCTATAGAATTCATTTGTTCCTGCAGCAACAAATAACATGGCAAATTATGTACAAACATTAAAGCCTGTGTGAATGTTTGTCAGTTTCCCACCTAGAAGCATCAGTGATAAATATTTAAGGCATGTAAGTTTATCCAAGGAACAGCTTGAAGTGCAAGAAATGGTGAGCAGTTATAGCTGCCTGCCCTGTGATTTCCTTTTCCACATGGTTTGGCAAACCATGTGTTGTGCCTGACCAAGCACAGCTTCCAACACAGCAGTGAGACAAGGCTCATAGAATTATACCATTCAATTTTAGAGCTAAGCACTTGACTTTTTATTTATTAGCAAAGGTAAACTGTAAACAGCTGTCAGTGTTTTGTATCAGAGCCCTAATTTTGGCTTCTCCCAGTCTGATAAACAGCCCTAGCTGGTGGACTGGAACATTGAAGAAATGCATTCAGGGGGCTTGGAACTAGATGACCTTTAAGGTCTCTTCCAATCCAAGCCATTCTGTGATTCTATGATATACTGTTCCTTCTTTGCTTCACAGGGAGACCTTGATTCTCTTGGAATGATTGTAAAGATGAATCTAGAAACAATCTGTTTCTAATTTCAAGGTACATGGCATCAATAGCTGTTGTTTTAAAGCTTATGCTTTAAATGAAAATATCTCATGCTGGAGAGATTCGGAAATTGTAAGAAATATACCTTTTATCAGGATATAATTGCAAAACTACATTAAAAGTTATACAATTGGGTTTAATATTCATTAGATAATGAAGGTTTTCTTTTAGTTTTATTGATATATTGAAAATTTTATTGGATTTTTTAATTGCATTTTTTTTCATTTTCTAATTTTTTTAAATTAGAAAAATTAATTCCTGAAAATACTAAATCAAACTTCAAATTACAGAAAGAATAACCTCTGAATTACTTTCCCTAAGAGCTGTCAGAAATTTGTTTATTTGGTATGATTGATACCAGCCATTCAGAGGTTCCAGTCAAAGGAAGAGAGTAGCTGCTTAAGGTTTCATCTTACGGTATTTATCCCTTATTAAGAAATCAAGAAAAGTGATCAAAGAAAGGAGTGAAAATAAAGTTGCACAACACATCCATAGTCCCCGTTATGCTTAACAAGTCCAATTCATTATTACACTTTGGGGGATGTTGGGAGGAAAGAGAGAGAAAAGGGACGCATATTTCTCTTCTTTGTCTATTGCTCCTCTTATTTTAATCACTGAGATTTTTTTTCTTCAATTATTTTAAAACAGATTCTGGTCAGAGCTAGAATGGTCACCCACCTTCTCTTGAACTGTATAACTGGTTGAGAGAAGACTGAATAATATTAGACAACATTAACAAAATCTGATAGTAATATTAAGAATTAGTATGTTTTTAGCTACAAACTGCAAGAAGTATAAGAAGAACAAAACAAGTTGACCACAGAGCATTGTACTTTGAGAGGAAAATAAATCTCTATAAAATATTGACAGTTTGTTTGAGCATGTTTCAATGTGTTGAGGCACATTATTCAAAGACAAAATAAATGGTAATGAAAAACTGCTATAAAAACTGAAATGCTGAGTCAGATGACAGGTAATGAAATGTTAGTCCAATAATGTATTCCAGCAGAGCTGCTGAACTCATACCACAAAATATCATACCACTCCACAAAATGAACAAGTTTAACTTTTCAGGAAATATTTAGGTAACATAAATGTGGCAAGGGAAAAACCAAACAACATTTACCTCAGGTGCTGTTGATTTCCTCTTTAACCATATCAGAGTAGATTTGTTCTAAAATTGAACAATTTTTTTTATATTGCCTTTTTTTACAGGCTTCTAGATTCTTTTGTTTGTTTGTTTGTTATTATACCCACACACTATCATTAGTGTGCAAAATTTATTCTGCATTATTTATATTCTAGATATTATGCTGTATAATGTTATATGTCCTGCAAAACACTGGATGAAATGAGGCTGTATGTACTCTAGCAGTTTTGCATCCCCTAGTTTCCCCAGAACCTTCTCCTATTAGTTCTTACTAAAACATTATTACTGATTTACCTGACCATGTAAATCTTTTGAAGGATTCTTCATTTTTGAAAGTTGAAAAATGTGTTCCTTTGTTTTCCTCTGAAATTCTGCTGCAAGTTTTTTAATGAGTAATGAAAATTTTAATTATAAAGCAAAAACTAATTCCATTTTAAAAAAAAGATCTTCTATTGTTGAAGATAGTTATTGTAGTTTGATTTAATATACCAGGTTTTTAAATGCCCCAACTGTGTCTCAATTTTTAGCTTGCACATCTGTTTAAAATGTAATCTTACATTTCATCTTTTCTCATTTAAGTTGCTGTCTTCTGTAAACCTTTTCTTTGTGTTACTGAATACATTAAGATCTGTTTCCATCTTCATTAACATTTGGAAAATTTTTTTAAAAGTAAAAAGAAAAATATAATAGAACTTTTGTCATTGACAAACAAGATTTCCATTCAGTGTCTGCAATGCAAATAACGCCCTGTGTAATTCAGCTCCTTTTCCAAATTTATTTTAAAAATTCCTTGTCATAACACCCTAACTTTGTCAGCAGATATACAGGAAGAACTAGATTTACAAGTCCTTAGTCAGTTCATTTGCTGTTTATCTCAGATGCTTTGGATTGCAGCCTCTCAGCACTCATGCATGACCTTTTCCCAAAGCTGCTGTTTTTGTCAGAGTTGATTTAATTGCAGAGATGAACTTTAGCTTTTGAAGAGTCATAATCCACTCATTTGATGCATATAGTTATCTTTCTTGTACTCTACCAGAAAAAAGGTCCTAATAAAGTTCAAAAATGACTGGTCAAGTTTCTGAGCTAAAAGAATGTAAAATGTTGTTTACTACAATGCTGTCTTACTTTCTATACTTAAGACAGCATGCAGTGACAATATTATGGATGTCATCTTCTTGTATTGTATACATGCATACTGGTAACAGAAAATTTAAAACTAAACAGAGAGGTCTTTGTGTGTGAAAAGGTCATTTTTCAAATGTCTTCTATTTCAGTAAGTAAACACAAATCACTTAAAATTCAATAAACCAGATGTCCTTTACTGGGGTGAGAGAAGAGAGATATGATGTTGGCTTCTTTTTGGCTCTGAGTATGAAAAGGCCAGACAACAAAAGGCATAATAAAATAGTTGTTTAACTAAGATGGAGAAAAGAGAAGAATACAGGTAGCAAGTAATTGTCACCATCCTTTCAGATGCTGGACAATCCACTTTCATGCAGAATTGAACAGCCCCCAGATGGATTTTTCACACAACACTGCATAGATTCTGTCTGTGGAGAGTTCCCCTCCAGTGGAGAACACAGAGTCATCTCTTTTATGTGAGTATGTAAGTTTTAAAGTATTCAACCACCAAATAATCATATCATATCAATAAATGGAATAAGGAAACAAAAGAATACCCCACACCATATTTTAAAATGTCAGCTCTAGGCAGTAAGCAGATTCAGTGTCTGCAGAGGACTTTTAATCATACATAGTGGGAGCATTTTAATTGAATTTACTGGCCTAATGTACCAGAACATAAGTTGCTGAGAATTAGGAGTTTGATCCACTACATTGATCCAGAGCTAAACGTTTGACCAACAAACAGATACAATTATTTTAATAAGAAGAAGTACCACTTCAAATAATTGTGTGATTACCTGGTGACTCACATCCATGCTTCTCATCCAAATAGTGCTGTAACATTTAATTTAAAATATAAAAAAATGCAAGGAACTTTGGGAAATGGAAAATGAACTGTTACTTTTCTCTGTAAGGCACTCTGGAAGTCAGACACTTAGGAATGATGTAGTAGCATAAATGTTGGTATCTTTTGCTGTTAAAATATGGGCGCATTGAGTTGCAACAGAGGAATGCAGCAGAAAACCTATAAATAGTCTGTAGCATTCTAGAGGGGGCAGTTGCTGATCTTCCTGGGTTCCACACTGTTGTGATTTAGGAATAATATTCTCTAGTTTAGTACTTTCACTAAAACCATGCATTGCTCCTCTCTCTCCCCTCCCTGTGACTGCACTGGAGAGGGGAATTGAAGGCACAAAAGGCAAAGATCATGGCTTTGGATAAGAACAATTTACAGGAAGCAGCAATATGATAAGGAAACAAACAGCAACAGCAACAAAACTAATGACAGGAGGTTAAAAAAAAAAACTAATTCACATTAAATGTCCTCAGAAAACAGGCAAAAGCAGATGCCTCCCTCTGCTCACTCACTCAACCAGAAAGAGCCCCTTCTTCTCAGAAGAAAATCTATTCTCCCTACCCCATGACACGAGGTGGTATGGAATAAGCTCTGTGTCATAACCATGCCCTCTACCTGCTACTGCAAAAATTAACCCTGTCTTGGACAGAACCAGGACACACACTAAATATAAATTGGTATCATGTGTTTCTTCTTAGAATGAATCTTTATTAAGAATACAATTCAAACTTGTTTAAAATAAAGGAAGGTGGAATACCATCTTGCTGGTCACCTCAATAATATTTTGAGGAACTCTCAGTGAAGGAAGCAATTAGTACAAGTCTTTGCTTGAATGAAGCATTCTCCAAGACACTGCCTGGTGCATAATCTTTAAGGTGTTTTAACAACATCATGTGGGCTTTAATTATGTATTTTGATTATAATCAGCCTTTATTTTATTATAAAGTACTATAAGTGTAAGTAACTGTAAGACATCATAAAGTTCTCATGCTTGACTGAAAGCATTAAGGCAGACATACCTATTCAAACAATTCTCTTGTTATTTTCTCTACATGAAATGTCTGATTCATGTCATCATAGATGAAAAGCACTGCCTGATCCCAGTTCATCTACTGAAAGTTTGCTGTAATTCCCATCAGGTTGCTCCTAGTATAATCTTTGCATAAAAAGCAGTCTTTCAGCAAGTTAAATGCAAAATAACAATACATGTCTCAGGAATTCCAGTTCCATTATGCAGAAAGTGCTGTTATGAGCAAAAAGAAAATATAGGTAACATGTAACCCAAAATATCTGACTTTTTAGCCTTATAAATCTTAATGAAATTTTGTTCATTCAGATTTCAATCTGGAGTATAATTCTATTAGAGAAAAACAAAATACAGCCATAATAATAATAATAATAATAATAATAATAATAATACAGTTAAATTATTATATGTAATGGTTCCCTTTTTCAACACCTCTTTGTACTCTGAGATTGTGAGCACCCATGTTCCTCAAGCAAGCAAAGGCACAGGGAGCCAGGGCTGGGTATAAATAATGATTAAAGCAGTCCATCTATGCTCCAGGTCCTTCGCTTGCACTGCAAAGAGAGAAATTGAGATCTATTTCTTCTTCTGTCTGTTTTGGGTGTTTTTGTTGTTGTTGTTTTCTCATTTCTTATTTGTTTTTATTGGAGTCCATTTTCAAACAAGATTCTACAATGTACTTTCTCTTCAGTGATTTTTAACATCACTGACTGCTTGAATTTATTATATTTATGGTTCATTTGATGAATCAACACTTAGTCTTTATTGTCTTTTTAACTTTCACACTTGTTTTGTCAGTCTTCTAGATCTGCATTTCTTTAACCAAACACCTCCAACGTCAGCCTGTGTTCCTTATCATCCTCTGGTTTACTTTTCTATCCTGTATCCTCTTTCTACATTTTTCAAATTCTCTATTGTCAAGCTAGGCCTGTTTTCCTCTCTAATACTGTCTCTAATACTGTTTTCATCTCTAATATCATTATCATATGAATAAATATTTCATTGGCACAGAATAACTACTCATTGTTATTACTACACTTTTTCTATGTAAATATAATGAAAAATAAAACAGATGGTAGTCATAGCTACGAATCTTTAAAAAGAAATATCTCTTGAAGGTAAACCAAATGAGATCAAAGCTCCAGAAACATCAAGGAAAGTTCAAGCAAACCAAGCCTGACAAGTTTCATTCCTGAGGCCTTGCAAATTTTGTTAGTAGCCTGTTATTAGCTATGGCAATACAATCTTACTTGGCTAAAATGCCACAGATGGTCTCCTTCAAACTCAGTTTTGCTGATCATTGCAATCTGCTCCACATAAGATAATCTTATTTAGCATTCTGTAAGAGTGAATTGAGAACTCTCCTAGACTTCAGACTTTAATATTTTGATGAATACTTCCATCTGTGGACTCTTAACAATTATATAATGCATTTGTCCTTTTTTCCCGTTTAAATTTAGTTTCTAGGGCTACCTATGTGCTTATGCATATATTTGTGGGCATTTATATACTTTCTAGTAAAATAATATTTGATTTTGCGTAGACTTTGTATTGAAATGTACTGCAAACTGTAGTGAGAGTCAGGCAAGTTACAAGAGTATTTTCTGACACCGACGAATGCGAATATGTAAAAATAAGTAGAAATATAACCTGATATTTTATTTCATGTAACTAGGCTTAAACTAGTTTTAATATTATCTTTAAACATGCTCTCAAGTGTACAGCATATTTCTTTTAGCCTCCCCACATGGGCAGTTGTCATTTTACATCACTGAAGTGCCTTTGTGAATAGATTAAGCATCAGATGTCCTTGAGAAAGGACATTCAGCTTAAACTTTTGATCTCTGTGAGTGGTTGGCCATATGACAAATTAACCTAAAGGTCAAGGAAATAACTCAATGTGTCTGCTTCAAAATGTGTGAAAGATAACTGAAGTGAGTGGGTCTGAGTAGATGTTTTTCGCAAAGATGAGGTAGAACACCATTTATTACTACACAATGAAATTCAGATCTAGGCAAATGAATGAAATTGTGTGGGCTTTACAGAAAATTGTTAGACCTTCTCTTAAAAATATCTGTGTTGTTTGTACAACTCATTGATGCATTTAAACAAATATATACATGCATAAACATATCTCTATATATATCTATATATGTATATAAAATCTGAAATCAAGATTCCCTTACTATAAAATTTAATGTGTATTCAACATTAATGAAATCTTAACCTTTAAAAAGATTATTCATTTTACAATGGGCATATTATTCACAAGAGTCACAAAAATATTCTGTGGAACACAGAATCAATTTATGCAAAGTATTATGAAGCTTGTACATGTCAACAAGCTCCTGAGGAGGCCAGCCCTAAACTAGCCCTAAAAATTACCTCTGTAGCACTCAAAACACTAAGAACCAGGGTTATCTTCTTATGATGATACAATTTGCCATAGAAATAGAACTGCTGCTTATTCTGCAGAAGTAAACGGATCCTCTCTTCTGTAATAATGAAAGTAGCTGAATTTTAAAATATTCTCCCTCCAAGGGAAGTTTTTTAATATATTCTTCTTCTATATTAATACATTAATATAAAATATGCCCAAGTGTCCTCTTTGAAAGTAATCTAACAATCAAATTTGATTTTATTTTGTTCTCTTTTATGGTGGCAGGGTTATAATAGGTTTGAATCTATTCAGATGATGCCTGAGGTGATAGAAGAACAAGGAAGCAGTTCTGTGCAGCTCAAGGTGCAGAAATACCATCATCAAAATCCACAACTCTGCACACACACAATAAGTGATAGACCTCTATCCTGGTGACACACTCCAGTTGTTCATTCCCATATTCAGTTTCACTTACAGCTAAACAACTTATCCAATGAGGAAGAAGATGAAGAGATTTAAGATTAGTTGACTAGAAAAGAGCACAAAGTAAAACCTGCTCCAAAGCTCTTCAAGCTTGTACTAAAACCAGAGGAAATACGAAAATCTTATGCTGCAAGGAAGCAGATCAACACTAAATTCTTCAGAGCATTCTTAGCTTCCAGAATTTCATTGGAGAAGAGAAATAAAGGGAGTGAAATCTTACATAATGTTTGTACTTAGTACATGTAGGCAAAGCAAAGATGCAATGGTAGCAAGAGGAAGTAGAAGAAACAGCATCAAGGGATTTGTCATTTTATTAGGATAGAGCTTAGGCAACCATGACTTATCTGTCAATTGACAAAATCCTTCAGAGGATTTGTTTATGTGAAAAAGAGCAATGCATGGACAGAAAAATTTTTGAAATAAAACTTTACCAGCAGTGTAATACATATTGTGTTCTCAGTTGCAAAACAAAAATATTTTAACTGGTTGATACTTTATTGTTCAGGTCCAAGGTATTTTGTGATAAACTAAAAGCTCTTGTTTAAAAAATGAATTTTTCCTAACCTTTAGAAAATAATGTTTGTCTTAAATTAACTGAATTGGGGTTTTAAGGATAACATTACCCTTTAAAACCTATGCTAGAACAGGTTCTTCTCTGACCTATGGATCATCAGTCACCTGAGAAAAATTTTCAAAGGACAGTGACCTGAAATTATTGATCTCTTTCCAGCTAATAACTCCATTTTGAAGTTCAGCCTGAAAAAGGAAGAAGACATTTTATAGCCTGTGATGGAAATTAATTTCTTATGTATTCAAAATGATGATCACAAGAATGATGGGGTTTTATGAGAAAAGACTGGTTAAGAAAAAGATATTTTAGAAACAATAAGAAAGATTTTTTTTTTTTACCCTAGATGCTATTTCTAGATGCATTACCAATGGTAGTGAAAATTTTGTCAAATGAAAATTCATAAGGATGAAAGAAGTTTCATAAATACATCACAAAAATTTGTAATTTTTTTTGGCTGAATATGTTTTCCATTATTTTCATGCATCAATACTAAGGACAGTGTAATTTTTTTCCTCTTTCACTTTCTCTTTCCTTAGTGTCATTTGCTTCTTTTGGAGGGCAGGGACAAAACAGAATATAGAAGAGAAATATTACACTTCTCATATGTTTCAAGCAGGGATTTTAACTGTGTTTCTTTTTTCTCTGAAAAAAAACTCTAACAACAATTTTTCGATCAAAGTAATATTTTATTTTTAGTAAATACTTTTAAAATTATAATTATCTATCATTTATATAACTAATAATAAAATATTATTTTCTTAAAAAAAAAAAAAGTCTATAATACCTCAATTGCTTTCCTTTCAATCTTCTGTAGAAATATGGTTTTTAGGATTACCATGTTAGAATACTTGCTGATTTTAGGGATTCTGTTAATTTACTACTTTACTGTAATGTTTAGTTCCTTTTATGTTAGAAACATCCTGGTTTATTTTTTACGATTTTACTATTTTATTTTATACTATTTTACTATTTTATTATAAAAGTTTATGTCCTTTTATGTTAGAAACATCCTAGTTTATGTAGTTTGCTTTGTATGAGGAGATTTGAAACATTTTCAGGTCTGTGCAATAAGTCCTGATAAGTTATTTATACTTTTAAAGAAAAAGAAACACATCCTGGAAAAGAAAAATGACCCTTGCATTCAGCTTGAAAAAAAAAAATAAAGAAAATAATACAAAATGAAAGAGAGAGAGAGAAAGAGAAACACAGAGTGAGAACAAGAGAGGGAGAAAGAAGAAGGAAGGAAGGAAGGAAGGAAGGAAGGAAGGAAGGAAGGAAGGAAAAGCTGTCATTGGGAGTAGAAGATAGCAGTCTAAAGATCTTTTATATATATAATTTCTTGAACTTCATCCTAACAGTCTTTAAACTTTTATTTGTCTATCCATCTATAGTAAAAGAACCAACAGAAGTTTCATATCTTTCACAAGACAGTTTTTCACCCTGTTTGTGAAGAAAGAGTTTGTTATGGCTACATACTGAGATGTAATGATTTCTTCATGCATTTTTTGCTGATATGGTAACTTAGGCATCACTGCCCCTGCAAGACACTGTTCTCCAAAAGAGCCTTAAACCTCTTCTCCAAATGCCTGTGAAGCTTGGCTATCTTTCACATTGTTTCCTTTAACCATCTGTGAAATCTTTTCATTCCTCTTAGCACTAGCTATAATTTTGTATATACTTGCTCTGTTATTTGGCATGTCCAGTAATTCTGCATGTTCTGCCCAGACATTCATGGCAGTTCAAATAGCCAAATCTCAGTCCAGGGCTCAGTTTTCCACCTGCAGACCTTCATAGAGCAAGCACAGTGTTCCCAGCAGCAGATAGCTCTCAGAAAATATGCTGCCAGTGTGCCACTGTCTCATATTCTGATCTAATGATAGAGCAAAGAAGATTTAATAAACATGTCCAAATTTGTTTAGCAGTTCCATAGTCCCTGTATTTTCCAGATTTCCTGATTTTTTTCTCATAGCTTCTATTTTCAAATTATCTTTCCTTCTAACTTCTGGCGATTTCTCCATTACAACAATACCTTCTATTATTATAAATATGGCTTAGAGAGCAGAGCTCAAAGCAGCTCACAGCAGCAGGCAAAGCAAGCAGGAGGTCACAGTAGCAAGCTACAGTGTAGACAGGCTGTCAAATATTCACAAGATGTGAAAGAGGAGAGCAAGACTGATAAAGAGAAGCACACCCTTCTAACTAAAGGTTCCTATGGGTCAAGAAGTTACATCAACTCATCCTAATTTTTTCAGTCACCTGACACTTCTTCAGGTGCACAGTCCCTAATATCTTAACACCTGCAAAATTGCCACTGACTCCTTTCTAGCTGTATCTGCATTTGCCTCAAGAGCACTCCTACTCACTCTTCCCAGACTATTGCAGCACTGCCACTCTACATTAATCCCTCCCAGTGGCCTCTCTTACCCTAATGTAGAAGCATTGTGATCTTTCCACAAAAGTAAATTTTACCAACAAAGACACACGACCTTTAAATGTCTCTGAAACCAGGGATTAGAAGCATGGATTGTCCTGGAGGGGTATTTTCACATGCTGAAGATCTATGTCCCTGGTTGTGGCAGCAAAATACCCCTGATTTCATTAATTCTTTCATTATAAAAGAGCTCTCTTCTTGGATCTATGCACAAAAAGTGCTACATAAGGACAAAATGTGCTGCCACTGAGATATTGGACAGATCATCTTAATATATATGCAGAGTTTTATGTAATATACGGTCAATAGTGTGTCTTCTGTATTCTCCTTTCCTTTTGATTTTGAAATTAATGATTAATTCTAGAAATGGACAGTTCATGGTGCAGTAATATAAGACTTTAAAAGAGACTGTGCAACAGTTTCTTATCTGCATGAGATGTAATATTGAAAAACAATAATCCATGTTGATGGTATCTTGCCTTTATATTCCCCAACAGATTGAAAACAGAGTAATTCTACTGCTGGCCACTTTGCAGTGACAGCTGGGTGAAGTCATTGTAAACACTGGAGATAACTTTCCGTATGGCAAGAATTCCTAACATTATTTGGTGATCACCAGTGTATGCTCATTAAGAGCCAGAGCAGCATCACTTTATTAAATATGACTGTCTACCTAGAAATTCTGTTGTGCTGAATTTGTTTGCAATATGGTAGTCATTAAAAGTGCCTGAGTCCTACCTGTTGGATTCAGAAGTAGATTCTGGTTATCAAAGGGGAAGTATTTATGTATGTAATATGATATTTATTATGTGATATAATATTTATGTATATCCTCTTCTCCACCACCCCCTGTCCTGTTCCCCCATTGTCTTTCAGAAATGGAATAGGAAAAAATATTTGGATACAAATAAATTTAATTTTTCAGTCAAACTCATCTTCAGTCCATAGTCAGAGTCTTTCCACACTTTTTGTTGCTTTCTGCCTCACTAAAGCTTTCCAGCACAGTGAAAAATTTACTAATTGAAATTCTACGTTTTCCACCTTCTCTCAGCCACTTTCCCTGGATGACACTAAATATCTATATTTAGATAGGCTAAATCAAGTCCTAGATTTCCATTTTTGAATATTTCATAATGAGAAGTGATTGAAGAGATAGAAATATCTATCTCTAAAGACATTATAATATTTAATCAGGATGTGGCTTCTCATCATTGTTTGCTACTGTCTTAAACTAGGTTATAACATTTAATAACATCATCCCTTCAAAATGTGTAACTTTCTGATAAAAAATTCAGAAACAATATGTCGATATTTTGGAATGTAAGTGAAAATTGAAAAATTTAATATCTACAATCTCTACAGAAACTCAAAATATGCTGATTTGGAAGGGATCCTCAAGGTTACTCAAGTCCAGCTCCTGGCTCTGCACAGCACCATCCCCCACATCGTGTGCCCCAGAGTATTGTCCAAATGTTTTTTGAACTCTGTCAGGCTTGATGCTGTGACCACTTCACTGGGGACCCTGTTCCAGTGCCCAACCACCCTCTGAGTGAAGAACATTTTTCTAATATCCAATTTAAACCTCCCCTGGCATAACTTCAGGCCATGCCCTCCAGTCCTGTCACTGATCACCAGAGAGAGGAGATCAGTGCCTGCCCTCATGTACCCCTCACAAGGAAGCTGTAACTGCAATGAGGTCGTCCCCCACTCTCCTCCAGGCTGAACACATCAAGTGACCTCAGCCTGTATGGCTTCCTCTCCAGGCCCTTCACCCTCTTTTCTGCTCTCCTTTGGATGCTCTCTGATAGTTTCATGTCTTCCTTACATTGTGGCACCCAAAACTGCCCCCAGTACTTGAGGTGAGGCCACCCCAGCTCAGAGCAGAGCAGGACAATCCCCTCCCTTGCCCAGCTGGCCATGCTGTCCCTGATGCCCCCCAGGACAGGGCTGGCTCTCCTGGCTGCCAGGGCACTGCTGACTCATGTTCAGCTCGCCAATAGCAAGGACCCTGGGTTCCATTCCATTCCATGGCACTGCTTTCCAGCCTCTCCTTCCCCAGTCTGTCCATACATCCAGGATTGTCCTATTCCAGGTACAGAATCTGGGACTTTGCCTTGTTGAACTTCACACACAGTTGGTGACTGCTCTAATTTGAAACAGTCTCTCTGCAGGGCCTCTCTGCCTCTGAGGGAGTCAACAGCTCCTCCCAGTTGTGTATTGTTGTGAACTTGCTTACTGTCCCTTCCATTCCTGTGTCCATATTATTTATGAAGATGTTGAAGAGCACAGGGCCGAGGATGGAACCCTGTGGAGCCCCACTAGTGACAGGTCACCAGTCTGAGGTCACCCTTCACTGTAACCCCTTGTGCCTGACCCATGAGCCAGCTTCTCTCCCATCACATGATGTGTTTATCCAGCTGTGTGCTGGACAGTTTTTCTGGAAAGATCCTTTGGGACACTGTATCAAAAGCTTTACCAGAATCCAAAAAAGTTACATCAACTGGCTTCCCTTGATGAAGTAGCTGTGTTACCCTGTCGTAAAAGGAAATCAGGTCTGACAAGCAAGACAGGTTTGTCCTGTCATGAATCCATGCTGGCTGTAACCAACGACTGCATTGTTTTTCATGTGTTTTCCAATGTCTCCCAGAATACCCTGATTTTACCAGGCACTGAAGTGAGAGTGATAGGCTTGTAGTTTCCATAATCCTCCTTCTTGCCCTTCTTGAAAATTGGGATGTTTGCCAACTTCCAGTCAGCTGGGATGTCTCTGGATTCTCAAGATGGCGCAAAAATCATCAAGAGAGGTTTTGTGATGACGTCAACCAGCTCTTTGAGGGTTCTTGGATGAATCCCATCAGGCCCCATAGATTTGTAGGGATCCAGCTAGAGCAGCAGATTCCCCACAATTTCAGGGTCAGTTGAGAGTTTATCATTCTGGCAGTCGTGGTCCTCCAGCTCAGGGCACTGAGAGCATTTTGCTCTGTCATCCATGTTGAAGACAGTGGCAAAAAAAGTGGTATACACTTCTGCTTTGCCTCTTTCAAAATAATTAGATTTTTTTATTATGATTTTATTCCTGATGTTTCAGATATATGAAAGAACATTGTCAAATGTTCTTTTAGACATTGGGAATAAAACACTTTTTAATATAAAATATCTAGAAATTGTAACACTACATTGTAAAATATGGAAATTTCACCAATCCCACAATCTTCAACCAAATCCTTCCCCTTCTTCCCCCACTAAACGAATAAAAACCTGTGTGAAAATCCTTTCTTCTTTTCATGAGGGCTCATAGAAAAGAACAAAGGCCAAAAGTTTTCTTTTCAAATTATATTCAATGCACTGTAGAAAGCCTTTGAAGAAAATTGACTAAATTAGTATATATCTTATCTCATTCTATGCCACGCTCTGTACATAAATCATGGGTTTATCAGTTTCTGGTTTTGCTAAAAGAAGAGTGTTTCATAGATTAAGGAAACTGAAATATACATAAATATTCTGCCTTATAAAAATGTTTATGCAGCAAAACTCATATCTTTCAGCCTTTTTGCTCTTCACTAATCAAACACCCATGGGTTCTTTTTACTGGAGCTGACATTATTATTCTAAGAACTATAGAAAGTCTTTGGTTGGAGAGTGATCTTTGAAGGTCACCTAAACTGACCTCCTGCTAAAATCAGTGTAAATGTCAAAGCTCAGCTCAAGCTGCTGAAGATTTCATGTGGTTGAGTTCTAAAAATCTCCAAGGCCAAATGGTCCACAACCTTACTGGGAAACCTGATTTCAAGAGTAGAAGTTTATTTCAGCAATTTTCCTATCTGCATATTCAAATTTACAAGCTAACAGTTTATATTTTTTCCTGATAGTAAAAAGAGTAGAAAACTGTGGGAATTTAAAAGTATAAAGGCTGGCAGTCCATTTAGATTAGACATCTTTTAAGCCTAGTGATTATGTGTTATTTGAAATGCTAGTGGAAAGAAGCAGACATTTCTAGGATTCAGCTGGTCTAATCTTATAGTGCCAGCATCAGACCAGTCAGGTACTTCTAAAAGACTCCAACGGTGTCTATTTTTTAGCTCTGATTGTAACAAAAAGACTGAAAATTACTTGCTTAGAGATACAGACACATTCTAGTGTCATGTTAGACATCACAAATCTTAATCTTGGTCTTCCAGGGTATTTTATAGAGGACTTCTGTACACTAAGTTTTACTTAATCCTTAAAATCAGTCAGGCAGTGGAGGCTCATTTTGAACCTCAAAGCATGCTCAGCACTTAGGTATTGGCTTCCAGTATGATCAGAGAATATCTTTAAGCTTTGTCATAATTCACAGATGTTTAAATCCCCAAACCAATTTTTATTTTAATCTTTCAAATGTGTTTGAATTGGACTACATCCAGTATGTGTATAGATCACTAAATGCAATAAAGAAAAGGTTTGGTTTAATTTCAGTTAGACCTTTTGGTAGAAAAGATTATCACATTCCAAGAAAATACATACAATATTGCTTAAAAACTGGAATACATGTTTTCTTTTAATTAAAGAGGTTTTTTATTAATATGTCAGTGATGTTTATAAAATATCTAGACTAGATCTAGATTTTTTAACTCTGTTATTAAGCATGAATTACTAACTGAAAAAAATGTATAAGAAAATGACTAGGATAAAGCCAACTAGCCAACTACCTATTGCTCATATAGCTGTGCATTAGTCTCTGAAAAGCAAGTACTTTTCAACCTCTGCCTTGTTCTAACTAGCTAGGCTCTGCTCTTGGCAAGGTTATGTACCATAGGCTGTCTTTTTTCAGGGAGATCACTATTTGAGGGGAAAGGGGGACACCCATCACACAGAATGGACGCTAATCTGAGACACGCAACCTGTACCTATGATCTGCATAGGATCCATTCTGGAAAAACAAAATTTATTCTGTTTTCTACTTTTATTTCATCGTAATTCTTATATTTGTGCTGGCTCAAAAAGCAACACTTTTCTTTGCTCTTTTTTTTTCTCCCTGCAGCTTTTTCACAGCTTTAATAACTCTGTCTTTCCTTGTTATCAAAACAGATTGA
The DNA here is from genome assembly GCA_013398405.1 of Pheucticus melanocephalus. NCBI lineage: Eukaryota > Metazoa > Chordata > Aves > Passeriformes > Cardinalidae > Pheucticus > Pheucticus melanocephalus. The sequence goes on along the minus strand of VZSJ01001666.1, from coordinate 333,341 downwards.
ACATATGCAAATGGAAAAGATATATGGTGCCATCTGTATAGTACTGCATCAGTGGTTTATGTTATATCAAAAATTTCTGTTAGAGGTCTAGTATCATTTGCAAGAAGGAGACAGGTATATATACACATAGAGTGATTGAGATGTAATGAAAGACAAAAGCCAACTGAAAAGAAAATGAAGACTCTTCCTTTCTTTCTCTTTCTTGTTTGGATATTGCTTCAAGATCCTCTGGCTCAGAAGGAGCCTCCTTTCTCTGTTTTCTTTCTGAAAGACATTGTTTATTTATTGGCACAGCTCTTGACTCTTTAAAAAGAACATTGGTGCCTTAGCAGGAGTCATCTCAGGTAACCAGGGAGCACATCTTTACTTTGTGTCTCATGAATTCATCGATTGAAATGACATTTCCATTGAAAAGTCATTACACAGAAAACAAGAAACTTTGGAGGTCATCAGGCAAGTCCAGGAAAACAGACCAAATGAGCTGAAAAAAACCTCCACACAGTGGATTTTGGTTTCATCTCAGAGAACTCACTTTCCCAGAGCCAGTTTTCTGTGTTCCTCATTTTTCCTGTCCCCATTAATTGAATAACCAACATGGATAATTAGAAGTTAAGTTGCTCATCTACTGCTTTTGTTGATTTTTCCTCCTTGTTCTATGTCTAAAACATGTAATTGAGAGATTATAAAAGCCACTAATGCTGCATAAAATAGGTACCATTGTTTGTTCTTTTTAGGATTCTCATGGTTAGGAACGGTATTTTTCAATCTAATATTCCCACGGATACCGCTCCAAAACATGTGCTGTTCACTCATTCCCCCTCTCCCTCTTCCCCTCCCTCTGTAGAGGGATGGAAAGGGGAATTGGAGGCACAAAATGTAAAGATCACAAGGTAAGAACAATTTCCAGGAAACAGCAAAGAGATAAGAAAATGAACAATAACAGCAGCAATATTAATAACAAAAATGTATAAGAGAGGTGAGTGATTCATATGCAAATGTTCACCATTACCTGACCATTTTCCTGCTACCTCAACCTGGAAAGACTTCCTTCCCCCTGCCCCTGAGAATGAGCATCCTCCCTCCTGGCAAAAATCAAAAATTAACCCTGTTCTGGCCAAAACCAGGACAAGGGCTAAGCGTATTTGTTGAGTGCATGTAAAGAAAGTTTTATATATGTAACATACTATTACAAAGAAAAGAAATAATTTTAAAAGTCTACTGTGACATCTAATAAAGGATTTCTCAGGGTCAAGTATGGATAATTTACTCATTAAGAGAGGAGCCATAAATTGCAAATTCTGAGGACTAGAGAATAATGCTGTAGGGTGATTCCACCAACATAAGAACATAAGTAATTTAAAATCATGCAGATAAGAACTGTACTCAAACCAAAACAATGTGTAATGCCTCAAGGGTCTGTCATTTTCTTTCAATGCAAGGATATACACTGACTCTCAATCCAGACAAAGTGAAAATGTCATATAAACTAACATTCCTTTTCCATATTCCAGAGAATATTCAAACAATGTAAAAATCCTGTATACATATACATATTTGGAAAAAAAGGTGTATTTTATATAGAATATTTTTTTGAAATAATTTCTCTAACCATTATTACCAAATTACCCTTTATCAAGAAATACTCTGATGGGATAAACTACTTTCATCAGTACTTCAAGTTGTTGGCTAGTTTTACTGCTAGTTGTGTTTCCTGGTAATATATATCTTTTTCTCATGTGTGTTATGTGTTTTTGTTCTTCACCTGGAGGAGAACACAGTTTGCATGGTAATATACTTTATTTATTGAATGATATTTGAAAAAGATACTTCCTTGAAGAAAACAAAATGCATGATACTTGAAGAAAAAAAATACTAAGCAGCATGTTCTGTGTTAGGCTTTGTATGTGTTTGTACAATACATTGATTCCGTAAATACATATACACGAAACCACAAAGAGACTTCCCATTCAAAATTACATTTTAAAACCTGCCACTTTTGTGCATGTGATTTCTATTATAATACTTTACACTAACATGAATTGGTTTATAATTACTAATTAAAGCAATAAAGAAAGGTAATACTAAGCTTTTAAAAAGGCATTAATTTAGAAGGCTTTCTAAAAAAAATAAAACAGCAAGAGTTAAAATGTTTCCTGTGATTTTTGTCCATCTAAACTTGTAGTTTTTACACATAATAGAATTCACAGTATTCTGTTTTATTTTATTGGCTGTAAATGTATGAGTATATGATACCACGTTTATAACCACTGCATTTATTGGAAACAGTGGTTTTATTTCCTATACAGATTTTTTAAACTACTGTTTCTACCCTATTTATATCTCTGTCAGAACATTCTTCGACAATATTGGCTATTTCTTTATTTTCAATCATACTTACCCTAGTGCTTTTCTGGCGTTCTCAAAGGCTGGTCTGTCCTTCACCAAGTTCTTAATTTGTTTTGGTACTGTTGTGTCATGTAAGATATGCATAGGTAAGTTTTCTTATCTCCCTTTATATCACCTTCATTACAGACTGTGATTTGAATCTGTTCTGAAGAATAAAACAGTGATATAATTTGTAGATTGTGTTAGCTAAAGGAGAGACAGATGTTTAAATTTAAATTATATACATTATACTCTGCATATATATTAGGTATTAAAATATTACACAACTCATATTGCACAACTTCTTTTCAATGAAGTCTCTAAACGGAGGAATAATTCTAATATAATTTACTAGCTATCTTTTAAACAGCATCGTGACACTTTTCCTGGATGTGTGAAAATAGACAAGAAGAATTTATTTATTTACATTTGCATTTATTTATAAAAATACTGAATTTATACCAGTATTTTTGCAACATTTTGCCATTAATAAATTCTTATGCTAATTTATGTCATAATATTATATATTATTTTTATCTAAAGCTTGGGTTCTAAAATATATACCAAATTCAGTTCAACTGCATTATGAGAAAATGTCTATTATTCTTTCAGTTAGGGAACGTGAGTTGCGGATATATATATATATCTAAATTTGATATTTTCATCCTTATAATATAGGTATAATAAAATACATTGAGTAAGCAATATTTTTGTGTATTTTAATAATAATTTTTTTAGTGAAGTTGGTATAACACAATAAGTGATACATTTTCTGCTTACACAGCAGCAGATTTTATGATAATGTCCAAGTACAAAAAACAGGAATGTTAAATTTTTTATGCAACTTTTAAGTTGAAAAAAATTTTACTTTAGTGCAAGATATTATTTTAATAGATATCTTTAAAATAAAGGAGTACTGGGGATCAACTCTTTTTCTTTAAAGAAAAAATAATAAAACTAAATTCTATATAGTTTTGAAGTGCTGTGTACTAACAAATTTGACATAACCTGTCATCACAGAGTAGTCGCACTTTTTCTTGTTTTTTCCCTCAGCCAGGAAGGATATCTCTTCATCAAATAAAGTAGCACTTGTCTTCTGAGACCTGATGGATGCTGGGCATGTGACAAAGAGGCTCTGTCAGGGCTCCACAAATGGGTTGGGCATGAAACTATTGAATATTACCATACCTTATATTAGGGAAAAAATTGTTTACAGCTGAAATCAATATATAGAAGGGCTAAGTAGACATATTTAGCTGCATTTTGGATTGGACTTCTGGACTTTCTCTTTGTGGCTACAGTGACTACAGTGACTTCATTGCAGTTCTACCAAATGGGTAAAACGAAGCTACATTTTCTCTGGTAACTAGGTCAGAATGATATTCTGTGAATAAAGTATGAGATATATACAAGGTAAATATTAACCTCTCATCACATGAACAGTTTCTGTAAAAACAAGACAGCAAAAATAAACAGATCAGGTATAAATGCTAGAAAATAAGCTTTGTTGCTTGCCTTGATAAAGAGGTTATGTAGTACAAACCTTTCTGAAGGTACTGAACTCCCATAAATCAATTTGAAATTAGTTTACTGTCTTGTTGATAAATCTCATTGTTATACCTTGAAGGTGATTTAACAAGTATTTCACGGTGTATAATTTATACCATCTTAAAGAGAGATATGAAAGCAAGTGTTCCAAACCAATAATCATTGTCATATTCATTTATAAATTCTGCTACGTTAAAGGTTTTAATAAAGTTTTGAATAAAGCTTTTGGGCACAGCTATGCATAATGATTGTTCTACTGTGTGTGTAAACTCTGAAAACTCTTGAGTTAGATATAAATTCAATGTACTGTATACTTATTTGTACGAATAACCAATTTTTCCTAAGACTGGAAACAGAACAACAGTTGGTTTCAGTATGAATAATCCCAAAAAGGTCTACTTGTTTATTTTTTCTTTTGGCTTTTACTGCCTGTGAAAATCTCAAGCAATGCAAACCCATGTGCAGGAAGATATTAAAATTTCTTTCTGGAATTGTCCATACTGAGGAATAGACTTGATAATTTTTTCCAAGCAAAAAGTTTCTTGTCTCTTTCCAGAGTGCCCTCGGGTGATCTGGGACCTGCCTGGTGGTGGTTCAAGGCTGCACCTGATGCTGTAGTTGAACATGTGAGGAATTTTTTCCTCACAAATCCTGCAGGTTTTTCAACCCAGCTGAGTAGTTATGAGTTTGAGCAACAATTTTACACTTCAAGATATAGAAAACAGTCTTCACCACAGCCTGTAATGCAGACAGCAGAACTGAAGCAACTTACTGTTTGGTAAATTCCAAAAAAGTCATTCAAAAAATTGAAAATAAGTATATTAAAAAAATTAATATCTAGGCCAGATAAACAATGGGTTACTCATTATTTAAGAGCTTCCTCTGGAGCTCTTAAATGGTACATGGCTTAGAACCATGAATATCAGATTCAGCTATAGTTCAGCATTTTGCTCCTGTGTTATATTTAAATACAAGGACACAGACTTATGTTCTGTGATGTGTCTTAGTAAGGTCAAGTCACACATCGTGACAAAATATTTGCTCTCTCTCTTTGTTATATCTATAATTTACTAGACAGATAAATATGTAGGAATCAGTGACTGATCTTCCATGTGATTTTCATGTCAGCTGATGAAACTTGCAAAATTTGATGAATTACCATTCACTTTCATTAAATACTGCATTAAAAGAAGTTTCTTGCTTTAATGTAATTTCCTATACTTTTAAAGAAATGTATATGTTTGGAGGACAGGATTATCACTAATATTAAAAATTAATCAGAATACAATAGAAGAATGTTTGAAATATATCCCTTTGCTATAACTACCTTCAAATCTGAAAACAGTAGAGACAAAAAGAGAGAAAGGTCATCCTACTTGCAGTCAATTGGGAAGAATAGAGATATCAGAGCTATATCTGATTTTGCAAAGATGATGGGAAAATTAATTTATGTGGTGGTAATTAAGTAACAAATACATATATAATTATTTTCTGCCTATTGTTACCATTTTTGAGACCTAGATTATTATTGAATGTGTAAACATATTTCTAATATGAGAAAGAAGTCTCTCTGGAGATAAATTAATTTAACACAGAAGTTTGCTTAACTTTTTTCTTTTTATTTAAGTGTATTTTGGCAGGAAAAATAAGTGCTAAACTTCCTTTAATTTCTTACTTTTAAATGCACTTTATACTTGCTCAAGTTCTTGTATCTGGTTTCTTCCATTATTGCCCAAGCATTTAGAAGAACATGAAGTCAGTTTTTCACTGTAAAAGGTCATAAATGAAAAGGAATGCAGCTATGCTGACAACAAACACTTTGCAGATCTATCTGGGGCCATTTAATGGTGTTTACTTTTGGATGAACGATTACCTATTAAATCTGAAAGAGACTGCAAGCTAAATAAACACCATCTAGTAGGGTCAGTGATCCTTATTGTCATGCAGTCGAAATAGCAAGAATGTTCTAGGTCAACTGGTGATGCACTATACATCTAAATCATACTGAAAGGATTAAAAGGTGCTGAGGTGAAATGGCATTAACAGAAATGGCAATTTTCAAGAGATTTTTCCAGGAAGGATATGGTTAAAAGACAAAAAGGATTATTAAGTCTTCTCATGTAGAATAAACATCAGCCACACTCTCCTGGAGAAGGGATAAAGGCAACATGTGATAAATATAACTCAAAGCAACTCCCTGGGTGCATTTGTAGGCATGTGCCTGTAAAAGACTAGTTCGTATGATCCTCTCAAGTCATTTTATTGGAGGAATATTAAAAAAAAGCATTAAAGGATTTTGTGTTATAAAGATTTTTTTAAGCCATGTCCTATGCTATACACATGGGGAAAAAAATCAAGAATGAAGGAAGGATGAAGAAATGAGTTTGCAAATTGACATTAAATAAATATAGTTTTATAGTCCTGATCAAGATGGATATATTGAAATGTGGCATGCCTTCAACTGATCTGAACAAGGTCTGAGAAGTGCAACCTTCAGCATGTTTGCATTCGTTGTAGGATGCATGCCACTCTCACACCTCTAAATTAAATCCAGGTCTTGGGTGTCTTTTAATAGAATAAGTATCAAAATACTATCCTGTCTTCTTTATCTGACCATGGCATAGACTATGAGTATACTTGAGCTATCAAGAAAAGTGTCATCTTTATCATCAATTATGTGAGGAAATAATATACATCATTCTGCTTTAACTAGTAAATACTTTTTTTTAGAGAGAATGAAATCCAATGCATATTTAGAAGAAATTTGAGTGAATACACTGTGAGCTTTTTCTTGTTCATGACTTCAGAATAAATTTCTAGGGTAGCATAATGGACAGAAATTATTAATTCTCATTTCACTGATTTATTGCCACTGAAATGAGAGTAATTTTTCTATAGCAGACCTTCAACTCCCTTCCAGTGCATTACACTGTGGAAAGAATTTACATGTGTGTTCCAGTTTGCTCCAGCTACTCCGGTCAATGTTATAAATAATACAGGATTTGCAGTGATAAATATTTGAACTGAACTGTAGATAGTTTGCATACTGTTAACCTGAGCTTCTAAGGAGCTTTTGAAAGTCAAATCTTTGCCTTGGCTGTGGGTACTGAGGGTAAAGTACCCAGCTAATAAAGTCAATAAGAAATAAGGTTCACTGTAATATAACACTTTCTTGAAGGCAAGTGTATGATTAATTAACCTTCAAAACTAGATCAATGGTGCCAGGTTATTATCCATTTAGACTGTTTTTGTGTTTGCTTTCTTTATCAACATGCTATACTCAGTGGGAAAATTAATGATAAATAGAAAATTTATTTTGCCTCACTTTGTGCCAAGAGGGTTTAAAATTAGATAATTGAGATAGATTAGACATCTGGCATCAAATCTGACCTCTTCCACAATTCTGTTTGAATGCATTATACAGTGTACAACATCAGTGCCCTCTGCTAGGATAGGTTTAAAGTGCAAGGCAAGAGAAAAATACTGTTCACACATTATAATACAAATTCTTAAACGTAATCTCTGAACTTCTATTAGTAGACACTTTAAATAGCATCATGGAAAATATTTCAAGCATTTCACTGGATTTGGGTCCATTTGCTTTTACTAGATTGAAAACAGGAGATTACAGCTCATGCAGGATTATATCCTGAATTCTGTTCCGAAATATTTTAATCTTTTCATCACTGGCAGATTGTAGAATCACAGAAAAACAGAATGCCTGGTCAAGAGTTTATTTTTTTCGCTACCTATGATTTATGTATTTAATTTTCAAAAGCCTTTTTACTTTTAATTGCTATTTAGATTTGTAGATCCATATGAAAAAAATGTCAAATTCTTTATCTTCTTCTGATTATATTTGAATATATATTTTTATGGAGAATGGTGGGATGACTGCATTTCCTACCAGTGATTTTAGCTCTATTAATCTTCCATTCAGTCCTGTCATTGAAAATGCCTTAGACTGCAGTTGAGATCTTGGTTGACTGTATTAATATGAATTCTGTTGTTTGTCACCTCATTTATTTCAATATTTCCAAGATAATAACCTGTTCTTCAGAGAGAATGGAAAACTCATTTGTTCAGAATGGGACATTATTTTGGTATTTGGAAGTTCAATTTCTTTTGGATATTTTAGGACTACTCTTTCTATTTTCTGGAATGCAGTTCCTTTCTAACTTTGTCTAACTCAACCTTTATGGGTGAATTGTCCCCATTTTAATGTCTTTTTGCACCTCTTTAAGTATAAATTTAGCAATATCTTTATCTTTCAGTAGATATGCTTCTCTCCCTTTCACACACAAATAAAACTATTAAATTACACTCTACATAATCATGGTACATGATATGTGTGGTATGTAATGAGAATTGATTCTGTTGTTGATACATTCTATTGCTTTCTGCTCCATTAAGTAAACACCTCCCACACCAATACATGTCAGGGGTGGAGCAGAGGTGTCTGGAAAGAGATGCAGAGAAGGGATCTGGTGTTCCTGGCGAGCACCAACACTCCCATCAGCCAGCAATGAGCCCTTGCAGCAAAAGCTGCCAACAACCTCCAGGGCTGCATTAGGCAGAGTGTGGCCAGCAGCTCATAGAGCAGCTGCTGCTTTGTTCAGCCCTGTGGAGACAAGTCTAGAGTGCTGGGACCAGGGATGGATTCCTAGCAGGAAAAAGACATGGATTAGTAGGAGTTCAGTGAAAGGACATGAATTCATTGCACAGAAGGAAATTATTGAAAAATCAGTCTGCTATATAATAAAGAGAAGTCACTAAAAATATACCCTGTACCAGATAAAATCTCTGTATGTGTCTCAGTGACACCATGTCAGATAGTCTCAGTTCTACCTGTGCTCTCCTCTGAGCTGGCCCTTGCTTTGAAGACTGACTATCTCAGACCAAGAACAACTGTTATATTGAAACACTTTAAAGTGATTCTTTGACTCACATTGCCATATAATTTGAAGAGCACAACTCTCAGGACCCCAATTTTAAACTGTGGAGTCTGATTCTCTCACTGGATTTTCCATATAGCTACAGAGCTGTGAACTTAGTCTTACCTTACAAATGAAACCAAATGAGCTTTTCAGATTTTTGAAACCAGGCCCTTTATTTCCTGTAGACTTTTACACTGTAGAATGATCTTAGAAAATCTAGTACACAACAGTAATGGTAAACTATTACCCATGTCTTCTACCAAAACAGTACTAAGCCATCAAAAAGTAAACTGATATATGATGAGCAGAGGGGAGGAGGGGGCAGGAGAGAGGGGACAGAGCTGACATAGAATTTTAAAGGTTAGAAAAGACCTCGAAGGTCATTGACTTCATCCTCCTCTACTTCTCTTGAAACTAACTTTGCATAGACAATTTGATTTTAGGTGTTAGGAAGAGAAAGGATGTAAAAAAGTAACATTATGTCATCTAGTAGCTAATTTGCAATCAAATAATAGATATGTGGCTGGACTAATGAGTCCAGGCTAGCTTTTTAATCATATGACTTTTTTTTTTTCAGTGATTCAGATTGTGTTTTGCTCAACTGCATTTAGACTTCAGAGATAAGCTTTCATCTTAGCAGCCAGGAAGTTGTCCTGAAAGCCAAAATTCTACATGATCAAACCACATGCAGTTTGAAAAGTACTGCAAAAGGTACTGCAAAATCTTCTTACTCATCCATATTAGAGCCCCCAGTGCAATTCAGACATGCGCTTTCTTCCTGCTTCAACGCATACAAGAAAAGCCCTAAAAAACAAAACAAAACAAAACAAAAAAACCCCAACACCACAAATTTTATAGTTTTTTATTATGTATATATCATTTGAGATGTGGAGTAAGAGGATTTCTTTAGATATTTGTAAAAGGATTGCAACTAAAAACACCTTGTTCATGACATACCCCATGAAATGTTTCAAGATAGATTCTTTTCCTTGTTCATTTTACAAGATCAGGTCATATTCTGAATATTTTTAAAAATGGATGTCACAGATACCCTAAATGGATTCAACTAAAAGGAGCAATTCCTTTTTAGGTCACCCTCCCAGGCTTCACTTCTCTCCAGAATATTAAAGCAGGAACAGCAGTGATGTTAAATTCAGATATTGCATATTGCAGGTGCAAGCTTTCTCTTCTGGAAAAAAATTATCTTCTGGTGATTTATGTTCACAAAAAGACTCTTAGAATTGTCCAGCAAAAAAAATGAAGCATTCCCATTTATTGTTCTGATCCTAGGTCTTTTTGACTTGTATAATTAGAATAATGATTTCTCCAAAATGCAGTCTCCTTTTTTTCTATCTTAATAGTTCTTTTTCTATATAGCTAAATATCATTAAATTTTATGTATTTTTGGAGTTTTATGATGATCAAGAAATCTGAAGACAAAATAAATGTAGAAATGTACTTAAATTGGATTAAAGTTTAATAGGATAATTCATTTCAGTACACTGGAATGTTCTTGCATGTTCTGCAAAAGAAAAGAGAAAAAAATGAGAATTTGGATATAAAAAAATATTTCTTTGAACATAATTTCATTGTAACTAATACAGCAACAATTTAAAAATATTTTCAATTTTAATTATTAATCATGGCATGACAAAGTCCCAAAAATACCAGATTATTGAAAAAAGCTATGTTCCATGAGACTGAAAGTCTTCATTCAATTGAGGAGAAGAAACTATTTATATATAACTGCATTTTAATACCTTCTCTGAATTAATACTTAGACTGAACCTTGAAGAAAAAAAGCAATTCAATTACATCATTTGTTCTTCCCGAGGGGCAATGTATGGAGAGAATAAATACCAGCAAGAATTTTGAGAATGCAGAATGATTACTATGGCTTCAGCCTTAGATGCCCACAAAGAAAGTAGAAGGTTGGGAGGAACATGCAACAAACTTGCTTAAGCAGTCATTGTGATGTCAGAATAATTAAACAGAATTCTATCAAAATAGCAAAAGTAATCCAAGAAATTAGGCAGAACTGTGAGTAATTTTTACCCTTTAGTGTCTATTTCTAAGACAGGATGTCTCAGGTGGCATGACAATTTGTGGTTGCCAGCTTCCCTTTCCGGTTTACTCTGTAAAAATACAAAACTTAGTATTAGGCAAATTTTTTCACAGAAGAGAAAAAATTATGTTTATTTGGTTGACAAGAAGTTCAACATAATCTGTCAATGTGCACTTGCAGCCCAGAAAGCCAACCACATCCTGGGCTGCATCAAAAGAATTGTGGCCAGGAGGTCAAGGAAGGTGATTCTGACCCTCTGCTCTGTTTAGGTGAGACCCCGCTTGGAATACTGGCACTGTGTATTGGGTTTTGGTAACACAGAAGGCTAGAACGGTGGCTTCTCTGAGAAGCTGCCATAAATTTACTCCATGTCCAACAGAACCAGTGCCAGATGACTCCAAGATGGACCTTGGCTGCTGACCAAGTTCAGCCCATCAGAGAGAGGGGAAGCAGCTCTAAGATAATGTCTTCAAGAATGAAAAAAGGTTATTGCACAGAAGAAATTGTGGCCAGACAAGGGCAGAGTAAGAGTATGTGAGAGGAACTCACTTTACATTATATGATACTGAAGAATCAAGTCAGAAAATTCCTCTCATGCCTATATAACAGGTAGTCAAGGGAAAAACAACTAGTGGCATGTAATGTAGATCCCCAATCTAAAGCACACCTTTTTCACCTCAACTATTTTTAACTGAAAGCAGATGCTCTAGAATAGAAGATAAATACAAGAAGCTGCTACTTCTGCACTACACTTAAAAATGTTGTTGAGAAAGGTAATTCACACTTCTTATCAAGGCTTCTGGGAGTTTCTTGGGGGCTTTGACACAAATATCAATTTCACCTTAATGACTTCCTATTTCCAGAAACTCTTATATCTAGGGATATATTGCTGGTATTTTTCTCTTTCTACTTCATATATATAAAAGAGTAAAAAGTGACATGCAGTATAAATGATTTGGTGCACGCAGTCCTGAAAAAAAAATTAGTCCCAGAATAATAGAAAAAAAGAAAAGTAGCTATTAAGAATTTTAACTATTCTGGTGTTTTATGCTGCATTGACAGAGGAAACAGTTATTGTCACTGGTAAAGGGAATATGAAAAATATGAAGGAGAAAAAATAACCCAAAGATATAATGCACTGTTTTGCTTTTGAGAAATGTTTCCTTTTTCTACCTGTTAGGTTCAAAAATGTCATGGAACTATTTGGATTCAAAACTGAGAATTTTCGGATTGTCAGATCAGTCAAATGAGTATTATTATATATTTAATTTTTTTTGAGGGACTTAGCAGTAATAAAATTGGGGCCTCTTCCTTAGCACAGTCAGTTTGCAAACTCAAAATCTGCACATTTGGCATCTAAGAAATCTTTATAGGCAGCAGTTTAACTTCTACCTATACTTCAATCAAAGAAAAGGACTCAATTTAAGGAAAACTAAAGAAAAATGTATTCTGTTTCATTAATGAAGTAAAGAATGTGTGAATCTATATAGCCTTGTGGGAGATTTCTGCCTGGAGTTCTGAAGAAGTGAAGCTGCAAAATAGAAAGCAGGCAGGGAGAACCATTTGTGGAATCCAGGCCTGTCCAACAGATATGAAACAGAAAAAATGTTTTATAGAGACAATAGATGTGAATGTACTAGAAATACAGCAGCAAAATAATGTAACAGAGGAACCCTGTGATCCATGCTTCAGAGCAGCACTCGGTGTTTTAAGCTGTAATTTTGTTAAACTGACATGAGAAACTGGACTTGACTTTGAGCATGAGTTGATGTGCAATACTTTATTCTATGGTGATTAAAATAACAACCTGTTTTTACATTTATGCTGCCACTTTCATTCCTTAGGAACTGTCAAGAAAAGGCTTGTGCAGAACACTTTGATTAAACAATATGTGTAGACTGACTCTTCAAACAAAAATACATAAACAAAGCACTCTTGCCCTTTTGTGTATTCTTCCTATTTTTTTCCCATGGATAAAAAAAATCACAGGGAGATGTTAATTCTCTCCTTGGACAAAGGTTTTGATAATGTATCTCCAAAGGGTCTATGTAAGTGTATAGAGGTTTTCTTAGAGCAGATGGAAGGTGAAAAATTCTTGGCAGACTTTTTAATATTTACTCAGAGAGCCTGTCCACATCTTATTCTCAGTGTTGTAGATATTCAGTGTATGCTCTTTGCTTCATCTGATATACACTTCAAGTTTGCAGGAGAGTAGATATATAGATGTATTTAAATATTTTTATATATTTTCATATATTTATATTTAATATCAGTGACAGATGAATATTGGTTGTAATTAATGAAATGATTATACACATGTTAAGAATATTTTTTTCTGTGATTTCCTTCTATGTTCCATTTGCTGCAGCTTTCCATTATTTTGAAAATATATTACAAAAAAAGAGGAAGTCACACACCAAATAATAATAAAAACCTAACTTGATTGAATGACTAAAAATTTTCTGAGGGGCTATGCAGGAGTGTTTTTGGAGTTTTTTTTTGGCAGGGAAAGATTAAGCTTTCCATGATCTTTTTTTAATTCACACAACACTTGAACAGACTAAAATATTCTAGTGTTACTTAAAAATACTATTTTTATTAGATTAATATGAATTACTCTAAATTACATTATTAGATTACATGCACAAAGCCACAGGGGCAAAGGAAGACAGAGGACAAATAAGAGAGGGAGAAAAGAATGATCATTTCTGCTTTTTCTCCTAGAGGGAATGACCCTTGACGTGTTTGAGAAAACTGTCTAGGAAATATGACATCTTTAGCTACATAGATAGTTTGATACCAGTTTGAACCGAAGTTTTATGCTTTTCATTCTTGTGCTTTTTACTGACATTTAATTTTAGATTCAAACACAGATAACATTAGAAAGAAACTTGAAGTGGCCAATAAGAATTTCAGGAAAACTCTACAGAATAAATGCCAAGTCCTTGACTGTATTTTGTTTCAACGCTTTAACAAGCCAAATATTTTTCCTGTCATTTCTAGAGGAATAGAAAATTTCCATTTTATTGTGAATTTTTTTTTTTAAGGGGGGCTATACTTTTGATTCCTTATCCCAGACAATCCACAAACAGGGACAGAATAATCACCCAACAGAGACATTTCCCCACATCCAGAGTCTTGTCTAATTAAACAGAAAATATCCTCTATAACCCTGTGGAACAAGGAACTGCTGAAGATGGCTCTCATTATAGTCCTGTTAATGTGTCCTGAAATGTTGCATGTCATCTGTCTATCATCTATTACAGGCTCTATATAATTTATGGTAAGAGAGGATGCAAATATAGCTAAGTGAATGTCATCGTTATTTATGCTAGGTGTCTGGATGAAACCTTTCCAGGGATTACTGTTTGGAATTATAAAAACATTTTGATGCCTTCCCAAACAGAGTATTTTAGGCCCTAAATATTAAAATGAGATATTTTCTTATCCTTATGAATAATTTCTGGACTTTGAAAGCTGTTTAGATTTTAAGAAAGCAAGCAAGAAAGGAATAGCATGAGCCATTTCGTGTCTAAAAGCATAATTGGAACAGGAACTCACTCTCATCTTTTATGACTGACAGAGCAGTAGTTTATTGTATAAACCAGACTAAATTTTATCTGCCCTACATTTTTTTGCCATGTGGAAAGGTTCTGCTATTTAAGGATAAATCAGATACAACCTTCATCTGTTTGGTAGAAATTGTGTTATTTTGCCAGAAATAACCTTAGAAGGTTAGAAGCTTAGAAGGTAGAAAAGATTGGTCATTCCTTACAGAGTTTGCATAGAGTAGGTGCACACATCTGATTCAATTTTCAATTTCAGTATTAAAATAATTTCTCTCAATACATTTGAGGTGTAATGCTCTCATCTCACATACATTTAAATCTTCCCCAGAACAGTGCATATTTTACTAGTTTCTAAAAATACAGATATTTTACACAATAAGGGAAGAATTTGGTAATAAAGTGTGGGCATCTAAGTTTAGATGCTTAAGTGAGACTTACAGCCAATATGGTATGTAGCAGTTAACAGAAGTCAGTAAGTAGAACAGAAGAAGCCTTCACATCATCCTGAAGGTGCTTATGCCTGAATAGATGGACAGCTGTCTAGACGAGATTAACAATTACTTATCATTCCACTATTTACAATGGGACCTGATATCTCAACACTTGTATTTATGTTCCTACAACCTGAATCCTTGAATACATTTGAGGAGAAATGGTAATGGAATGGAGAAAATTAATTAGAAAGTCCATTGCAAATATTAATGAAATATATGTGTATTGGATTTGTGTGACCAGGTTTTGGTAGTGAGAGGGTTATAGAGGTGACTTCTTTGAGAAGCTGCCAGAAGCTTCTCCCATATCTGGCATGACCCAGTGGTAGCTGCCACCAGGATGGATGTGCCACTGGCCAAGGCAGAGCCAATCAGGAATGATAGTAATCCTCTGTGATATTTAAGAAGGAAAAAAGTTATTGTGCAGATGCACTTGCAGACAGAGAAGTGCAGGGTGAGGACATGTGAGAGGAACAGCTCTGCAGAAACCAAGGAGGGGTTCAGCAGGAAGGGGAGGAAGTCCTGGAGGTGTTAGAGCTGGCATTCCTCTGCAGACTGTGGTGAAGCCCATGGTGAGGCAGCTGTGCCCCTGCAGCCCCTGGAAGTCCACAGGGGTGCAGAGATCCCCCTGCAGCCCATGGAGGAGACTGGCACCAGAGCTGAGGCTATGAGCCCACAGGAGCCCCATGCTGGAGCAGGCTTCATGCAGGAACTTGCGGACTCACGGAGAGAGGAGCCCACACTGGAGCAGGTTCCCTGGTAGGACTTCTCCCTAAGCAGTGGCAGGAACAACATATGAAGAACTGACAATAACCCCCATTCCCTGTCTCCCTGGGTCTCTGGGGGGAGGAGATAGATCTTGGGAATAAAGGAATGTGTTTTTAAGATTTTACTTCTCATTATCCTGCTCTGATTCCAATTGGTAATAAATTAAATTAATGTCCACAAGTTGAGTCTCTTTTACCCATGATGGTAACTGGTGAGTGATTTCTCTCAGTCCTTATCTTAACTAATGAACCTTTCATTAAATTTTGGCTCCCTTTTCCACTTTTAGAAGGAGTAATAAAATGGCTTTGATGGGTGTCTGGCCTTCAGGGTCAACCCACTAAAGGGTTTTTGGTGCCCAAAAAGAAGATGGGTTTTGAGATAAGGATAGCAATTGGGAGTCATAATGGGCAAAACAAGTAATAAACAAGTAATCTTTTTGTTCAGCTCTGAATGCAAAGCTAAGTTACACAGACATATTTTTGTCAATGAGTTTTTCTTTATAATTGTTAGTTTCTTGTTCATGCTGCTTTTTTGAATCAGAACACTTGAAATCTCACTCTGAATTTAATTTAAAATGGACAAAACAGTTGTAATTATCCTCTGATTTTTTTGGTTTTTTTTGCTAGTCTAAGATAGGTCTTGGTTTCTTTGACAAACAAGCTTTAAATAAACCCCTTGGGTTGTTTAGATTTGTATTGTACATGGTTATGTTCTGCAATGGCTGTACTCAAAGATAAACTTTGTTCTTGGAGGAACTGGCAAGTACCATGATTTTCTCTCAGAGAAGCTAAAGCAGAAACTCTACACTAAATTTTCTCCTGCTCTACTGGAAAGATTAAAGCAAACCTCTGTTTTTGTTGTTTTGTTTTTTTTTTTAATTTTGGGGTTTTCTATCACTGTTAATTCTCAGAGGCTATATCTTCTCTGTCATCTTGGCCTTTCAATTCATAATAGGGGAAAAAAATTACACTTTCACACCAAAGTATTGTGGCTAGCACAAGGGTTCCCTGCCAACATCTGATGACCCATCCTACCACCCAGGCTTCAGAGAGCACATTCAAGACCGAAAATGGACTACTGTAGAATCAGGAATTTGAAATGGATGACACTGGGGAGTGGTGCCATGAATTGGGATTTCTCAGACTGAAAGGACAGTATTCTTTCCTGCTATCCTGTCTCAAGTAATGAGAAAAGAGCAGTACCTAAATAACTCCACATATCTGCAGGAAGTAAATACAGAATGTCTAGGAAAGGTTAAACCATTGATGTTCTGCTCCAGCTCTTGAGGAGGCTGCGGTTAATGTTTTAGTCTCTAGAAAGGCTTGTGTTTAAACTGAGTCTACCTTTGCCATATCAGGTCACACAGTATTGGATGGAAATTCATTGTGACCATGCTAGACCTCTGATTTGGTTCTACTGAGGCAAGAAAATCACCACATTTGACAATGAGATTAATAAATGATTGAAGAGTAATCAAATATTTGAATGCTAACTATTTTCTGATAAATATAAATTCATAGGAAGGAGGAAGATCTACCTTTTTCTGGACTTCTTCTGCGGTGCCAATCTCTCTAAACCCTGACTCGTTTCCCTGATCCACTTATTTCTGGCTCTGTGCCACCTCTGTCCTGGAGGTGCCTCTGCTCTGGAGAGGTGTGTTTCAGAGAGGACGCAGAAATTTTGCAGGCTATTGCTGCTTCTCTATATGTTTTATAATATTTCTTTACACATTATATACCCTAAGTTTAGCAAACATGTATGATGGGCTGTTCTTCACTATCTGAAATGTAGTGTTAGGTTCTGATGTCAACCTACAACTATATATCCAAGAGAAATTCAACTGAGAGTACTGAGGTTAACTTACACTACAATTGTCAGAGATCTCTTCAAGTCAGTTACAAGACTGCATGAACCTTCATAAGTTATTCAAGCTGGGACAAAATGAATTGAGAGAAAACATGGTGGAACTGATTTAATGGGATTTAATTAAGATAAATTAGTTTTTCTTTAATGTTTTTCTGTTTATATCAATGTTTTATCCTATTTGACATATAGAAAATGGAGAGAAAAAAAAAATTTACTATAAAACATAGGAAATATATTCCATAGGAAATACCATATGAAATAAAAAACATAGGAAATAAACCATAGGAAATAAATAGGAAAAACATTCTTTATTGGCCTGAAATATTCAAAGAAGGTACTTCAAGATTTTTCATTTGTCTGTCATACATTACACTAGTCAAGAAGTTTACCTCTTTTACTGATGGATGGTTTGCATATTTTCTTTTGATGTAAATGCAAATGTAGTACCAGAATATCCTTATTTTTGATCAGTTTTCCTGTTGGCAGCAGAGCTGGCCAAAATCCACGGTAGATTTTATTTAAACAGAGTCTATCATATTACTCTATTAAGAAACCAGGAACATTACTCAATATATTCAAATTGGAAGTTGTTACTACTTAACCAGAGTAAAAAAAAAATCATAGAAAGGTTTGGATTGGAAGTTCATCTTGTCCACCCTCATCTACCATGGACAGGGATATGTTTCACTACATCAGGTTGCTCAAAGCCCTGTCTCCAGTCTTGAGCACTTCTAGGCATGAGACATCAACATCTTTGGACAGCCTCTTTTGCTACCCTTATCTTTAAAAAGGAAAAAAAGAGTATAGCTTATGTCCTATCTAAATTTGCCCATTTTTGATTTCAAACCATTGCCCCTTGTAATGTCAATACAAGTCTTGGTTTCACTGAAGGGGAAGCTAGAGCTGGAAATACTACTCTTTAGAGGGAAGTGGTTTGCACAAGATCTAGTACAAACAGAGTTCATTCTTCACTTCCTTTTCCTTCCACAAGTAGGCTGGAATAATTGCACCTTACTTTTAACTGTTTATGATATTTGGTGTCTAAAACTGGTCTTCAACTGACATAAATTTCTGATGGCCTAAACCAGATACTGTTGAATAACATATGATCTTTTCATCAGTTTCAAAGATTTTCAAAAAGTCTTTATGCATTTGGAAGGAGAGGAATGTTTTGTCTTCAGTTTAGGAATCTCATGTTTCAGAAATTCAGAATTTGTAGTAGGAAACTAAATAATTGTAGCTTTTTCCTCAGCCCTTCTTATATTATTTTCTAATAACAGGATACAATAAAGATGTTTCTACACATTAGCAGTGGGATGAACATTCAATAAAGGAAGAGTAAGACTGATATTTTACACAGTAAGTTTATATTCTTCATCTTGTTTTTATAATTAAAGCAAGCAGTCCAACATCAATATTTATAATGCATTAAGTTCTGTTCATTTATTAAACAGTGAATGATTAAACTAAATAGAACTTTCATTTGACTCTCTCTTGTCCAACAAGCCTGAAAGAAAATATTTGGGTGGAAGTGCAGTTTATTCTGGTTTATTAAAGGTAGTATCCTGATGCCACTACAGTTTTCTGCTTGGAAAGTCAGTATTGTGAGTTTCACTGAAATGCAGCCCTCCAGTTTTCCTTCCCTTTACTCAGGGACCTGTGAAAGGTATTGTATTCAAGAAGTTGGTGCTCTTGGACAGGCTGTGTCTGCTCTAATGGGGCACCCACTTAGAGAAACATAAGAAAAAACTTCTTAAGAATGTGTATGCAATTAATACAACCTGCAATTTAGACTACCTTAAACCATTCTCAGTGAGATCTGGCAAAGACCCTGCACTGGTCTACTCTGACCTTACTCCATCACCAGCACAGAATACTTTTACCAATACTTATAACACCATGTCAGAACAAAAGTGCGTGCTAGAATGTGGCAGAGAGAAATGCTAGAATATAGCAGACAGAAACTAAATTTATTCTATAATTACACTCACCATTCTGATCTGCAAGTGTTTAAAAGTAATTTTTCAACTATTCCATGAAGGAAATTAATGTATTAACAGGGAGTCTTAAGTTGTTAAAGCTTTTACAGACAATAAATTTGTGACATTTTCTTGTATCTTATTTCCCCAAATGCATATAAATGTGCCTGTGAAATTCTAACTGCACACTTTTAATTTTTACCTGCTTACCCTGACAGGGTGTCATTGTTAGTTTACTGATTGGTGAAGCAAATCTGGTTACAAAAGCAGCACAAATAAAAATATTTTATCAAGAAGCATCTTCTGTTTATAAGAAGTCTATAATCATCACTACTTTTGTCATTTAGCTGTGACACAAAAAGCTTGCTTCATATTAAGATAACTACATACCACCCTGCTTATATATGAGCAGGTAATATTTAATTGTTTGGAATGTTTGTATGCATAGTTCAAACAAAATATGTTAGAGGCAGAATGAGTGAAATTCTGTAAATAAGACTTTATTTTCATCCATATGGAGCTATATCCTAGATGTAAATTAAAAAATGGGCAGAGGCTCACCCTGCTTGATATGGTAGTTTTTAGTTATTTGTATGTGATACTCAACAAGAATCCTGAAGCTTTTTGTGCCATGTAAGTACACCTGGAAACAGTTCATCTGATTCATGATGGAAATGAACAGAAATTACTCTCTTGTTACTGAAGTGACTTACAAGCTGAATGTGTGGAACATAATATTTCTACTGGATAGTACCTGTAATTAGGAAACCCAGAAGTGCTTTCAGTCTCTTACAATTCCACGCAGGATAGCACCAGGCAACAGCTATTGCAAGATGACAGCTATTCACTACAATTTCAGTTATCATGGAAGGAGAAGTTAAGCATGTAGACAGTGATAAAAAAGTGAGTAGTCAATCTCCACATCCCAGAAAATGAGTCTGCATGCAGTCTTTGCCACAGGAGGATTAATTCTTCTTAATTTCTTCTGTTCCACTCCTGTCAGCATGGCTTGGTGTGCTGTCATGCTATTGAGGGCAGCACAAAAGAGTCCCCAGATTTTTTGGGCCACCTTTTTAGAGCCTTAGAAGGTGAGTAAGAAGGGACCTGCTCAATTGCAAGGCATTACAATATTTACTATATGACCAGGTAAATATACTGTCTTTTCTTTTAATTTTTTTTTTTTTAAATTCAAGTTTGGCTAGATTATATAATTCAGTATTCTATTCTATTCTCCAGCATATATTCAGACATGTAAAAGAAAAAGAAATATCTGACTTCTTACCTTATCAACTTGCTTTTCCCTTGTTTTTTCCTCTCCAGTGGAAGCAGAGTTAAATCTGGAGATGAACTAAACGTATCAGTTAAAACTGTGATCTAGTATTTTCTTACAGTATAACAAAATTAATTTGATTAATAATTTTTGGAGGTGTTTGTTTGGTTCAAAGTGTAAAAATTAAACAAAGTGTTTTTAAAAAACCAGGAATTTAAGCAGTAATATGCAAGGATCACTGGAAATATTATTTCTACTACAAAAAAATCAACTCCACCAGATGTTGGAGGTTAAATAACATCAGAATGATATTTTGATAAAAAAGAGTGTCTCTCTAGTCCAGTATCTTGCATAGAACCACAGCCAACAATACATCCTGGGGCAAATTGTAATTAAAAACACAAGGAGCATATGGAGAAACCACCCACTCTGTCTAGTCATCTATGGCTCGAGAGGCTTTCTCTTCCATAGTCTTCATCTTTGCGCTTGATAGCTCTCAGTGGCCTGTTCTTCCATGAATTTTCCTGGCAGCTTATGAAACAGATTGAAATAATTTATGTTCATGACATGCTGTAGCAATTTGTGCCATGATGAAATTATACACTGTGTCATGGAGTACTGCATAATGTAAAACCCTGCTTTGAGAGTGCAGCATAGCCACAGAGCTACCACAAAGGCAGATGTGAGATGGAGTGGGCTGATCCCTGCCATTAAAGTAGAATCTTAGTGCTGAGGCCAGGTTGAAGAACAAGGAGTCATGCAGAAGCAGCCCCCCTTCTGTGAGAGCAAGAACATCTGTCAGATATGCACTCAGAACTCAGTAGGGGAAGGCTGTAAGGGCAGAACTGATTCAGGCATTCCTTCCTCTGAGCACAAAAACTAAAAGTCACTAGAGAAAATATGGTAAGCTCACCTCCAAAAGG
>VZSJ01001666.1:270438-311530 GCA_013398405.1 Pheucticus melanocephalus | reverse complement strand
TTTTTATTTGTATTATGGATCATCCAAAGCTATATTTAAAAAAAAAAAGTTTATTATTATTTCTCAAAACTCACATCTATGATCTCTAGAGATGTCTTTTGGTTTTTTCCTCCACATTATAATTCTTTTAATTTTTTAATCTGAAGGAAAAACTATATTAAAAAAAAACCAGAACAAACAACTTTTGAGATAATAACCACAATTAATTAGAGATAAAAATGAAAATAACATTGATTTATCTTGCAATATGTAGATCTCAATAGCATTAGATATGTTGACTGCCTTTGTGCTTTAGTTTCCACCGTGAAGATGGTCATTTATGTTTGTTTATCATATTTCAAGACGTATATGACTGTGGAAATTAAAATAGGTGTTTCTCTAGCTTTTTTTGGTGATTCTTGGTTAGCCATTCATAACTACTCAAGTCCCTGCTTAACTGGAAAGTCTCACAAGAATGTACTTTATGAAGAATAATAATTAAAGACAAAATAATTGAGACTCAGATGAGCAGAACTCAAATGGCAATCCTAGGAAGAAAGTAAACTTATAGTTCCATGAAGATGCCTCTAGTGGTAGACAAACCTACAGTGATCTGAAAAATTTTATTTATTTATTTATTTGATTAATTAATTTACAAATTATATCCAAGGGTGAGATAAGGATTTAGTGTTTAAAGAAGAAAATTAATAGATTTTATGTGCTGCTCCTTTTAGACAACAAACTATTGGATGTCTCATTTTGGAGTTATATGTGCAAAATTCTGCTTTTCCAAAGGCTGTGTTTTTCAACCCCCTGTAGCAGGATGCTCTGTCTATGATTCTGTAAAGCGACTTGAACAACAACCTATTTGCAAAGTTTTCAGTGGTAAATGAAGAAGGGTATGTCATGTTGCTTTTGGTGTTGAATAATGCTGAAACCAGTCTGACACATCAGTCCCAAAGTTAAACATCCTAATAGTAAGGTGAGGAAGAGGTAGACCTGATAAAATACAAAAAATTACACTGCTGATAAAATATCTAAAGCTGTTGAGCTGACGTAACTGGCCTGGAAACATACAATTGGCAATCAATTATTTTGTACTACAAAAAGTTTGTTCCAAATTTTAACAAGGTTTACTAACATTGCTCTTTGAAGTGTATGTGTAAAGATTCCCCCTTTGTGGGGAGGACACTCCTCAAGGTTAGTCCTTGAGACTGAGTGAAAGACATTCGCCCACATTTGGCATGGGTAATACTAATTACAACTTAATAATTGGTTTTTCTGGCTTTTATAGAATTGCTTTAGTAAAATTGTGTCTTGGTTTGAAAAGAGAGGTGTCTGCTAAGGAAGGCAGGAGCCTCCCTTGAAAAGGAAAATGTAAAGCCCCTCCCTCCGAATTATTGTCAGTTTGAAATTAAGGGGGTCTTAGGCAAAGATATGGAAGTTGGAATAACAACTTTATTTGGGAAAAAATAAAATAAAAATGCAGCAATACAAAGCAACACTGGTTGGTCAGGTTGTTGGTAGAGGTCAGTTGGATTGGTGGCTGCAGTCCTCCTGCAATGACAGGTGTGGTTCTGCTGAAGCAGTGATCCTGTAGAAGGGTGCAGTCTTCTTCTGAAGGTCCAGTGGTGGTGTAGATGAGCCTGGTCTTCCTCTGGGAATCCAGTGGAAAAGGCTGCTCTAGGGTTCCAAAACTCCAATTATATCCAGGTAGGAATGCTTGGCAAAGCCTCCCACAATGGGATGATGTAATTTGATCAGCCATGCAGTGACACTCAATGGCCCATTAATGGAAGTGATCTCCCTGAAGGAAGGATTGGTTGTGGAAGAGATAAAGAAAACTACTCCACCTGTTTTTAATAGGTGGCCCAATTAACAGAAGATAACTGTCCAACCTCTAACAGATTATAATAGAATACACATCCCCAGCCACATCTTGCATTTTCAACCCAAGACAAATTGTTTCAATTTTACTTTGTAGAGAAATATATTATCATAGTTGTTATAGCTCCTATAATGTGTAGTAAATAATTCTGATATTTTTGTCTAATTACAATAAATAATGTGCGTGTGTGTATAAATATATATATATCCCTATATAAATATATCTATCTATCTATCTATATATATATATTTGGTTTACCTTCCTTAATCCTTCAGGAAAAAAATTGTACAAACTGTTTCCAAAGTCTGAGGCCACGACTGGATCCAGCCACAACCAGGCTCCCCTCTGAGCAGTGGTTAGGCAAACCTGAGGGTTCTTTCTGCACCTTGTGACTCAATGGAAGGGCATTTTTCCTGAACTTTGAAGCTCCCACTCTGTCCACAGCACTCCCTGCCATAGGTTTTTATATTTGAAGATACGTGTGCATAACATTTTATAAGCAGTCCTGAGCTGGGCTCTAAGTCAAAAATTTGTTCATCCAAAAGATATAAATTATATATGCATATTAACTATGCTGTGCCTAAGTTTGTAACACACTTGAGCTTCTGAAACTTTTAATTTGGAAACAGTGATATTACAGTCAACAGATTTTGGATTAAGGCAGATCTGAATTTGGAAAAATTTAAAAATGGTCAGAAAGTATAAAATATAGCTCAGACATGGGCACTGTTGTGGTTTGGTTATTTACTTTACCTCAATTTTCTTTCCAGCATAACCTAGGAAATGGAAAATTAGTGTTATAATGGACTTATCTAGACATAGGAATTTTCAGTGTAAAATCATCAAAATATGTTCTGAAAACAACTCTTTGATGAAGAAAAAACCCCAAACCCTAAGTATGCAAGAGTCTCACAGCTAGAGAGAGAGAGAATAAACAAAGGGATTTAGGCATGACTTAGATGCTCAGACAAGATTGTAGGGGTTGTAAATATACATGATTGAAACCTTTAATTATGACCGTGGTCACAGGGGTTCTTGAATGAGGGAAGAGACAAGAATGTTGACTCCATGACCAGAAGGCTCGATTTATTATTTTATTATATATTTATTACATTATAACTATACTAAAAAGAAAAGGAAAGAAAAAGGTTTCCTCAGAAGCTGGCTTAGCTAAGAATAGAATAGAAAGAATGATAACAAAGGCAGCTGTCTCAGACTCTGTCTGAGAGAGCTCCGTCTTGATTGGCCATTAACTATAAACATTCAATATGGGCCAATCAAAAATCTACCTGTTGCACTCCACAGCAGCAGACAACCATTGTTTACATTCTTTTTGTGGGGCCTCAGCTTCCCAGAAGGGAAAATCCTAAATAAAGTATTTTTAGTGAAAAAGATGTCTGCAACATTTAATCATCAGGTTTCCTTTTGGTTCTCAAGGACAAAAATCACTGAAGCAAGAGGGAGGTTTTTTTCACTTCTCTTTAATATTTTTACTTCAATTCTACTTCTGCTGAATGCCCAGGGCAGAAGTGCCATTTTGCACGTTGTACTAAGTGGTTAGATAGCTGTTGTCTGTTGTTGGGACTTAAGATTTGAATTTGTATTTCCTAATGCTCTTTGCTTGTAATTCATGTAATACAACATTTCATTAAATGTAAATGTCATGTAAAACACTTCAGACATTCAACTGGAACAAGAATTTCATGTCTTTGAGCAACAAGGTGGCATGTAAGAACAGAAGAAGGATTGTAAAAGGCTGCTCAGATCATTGGAAAAATAAAATTATATCATACGTGTTATAAGGCACAAAGTCAAAGTCAGTAATTGCTCATGAAGCAGAAAGGAAATGATCTAAATTCATCCATTACAAATGAGGAGATTTGCAGGAGATCTGTTGACTTAGTAAAACCATTGTTCATTAATATTTAAATTGTTTGTGTGATAAATTTTTTAGTTTAAATAAATTGATACTTCTCTGATTTTGTTGAGTAAGAAAAACTCTGCATATTACTATCTTTTGTGACATACTGCACATATATGAAACTGTCTTTGCTGATATTTCATATGATAAATCAATGGAATATATTGTATTTTTTGTCAGGTGGGAGTCATAGAGCAACTAAATTAAAGTTTAAAAAAGGCCTCTACATTTTACAATTAACTAAATTAATTGCATTGCAAGAGTACAAAAAGCAACTCACAAAAGACATTGCAAATATCTAATCGGCAAAGAAATCAGAGGAGCTGAGACTAAAGAAAGTTATTTCTCACAATTCAGATGTTTTTGATTTCATGAGACAGTAAATGCAAAACATCCTTAAATAAACTGTTTTATTTTTATATACTACCCCATTCTTCCCTAAGCCTAGATTTTTCCATTTATTAGCTGCTCCAATATCACGTAGATGAACTGAAGATGAATTTGGCTACCCCTAAGGGGAAGTTTGTGGAAATGAAGCTCTCAGTAGCAGCCACTGGCAGCAATGAGGGCAAGAGAGCTGCTCTGCACATCTAGCACAGGAGGTTGTGGTCTGTTGTACCTGGCAGAAAGCTGGGAAAGGGCAGAGAAGGGATGTTTTCCCAAGGGAAATGCCAGTGGACATGTTCCAGGCACTTCTTGATCTTGTTCGAGTAAGTACTAGTGCTTTTATTGCAGAAATTACACTTTTGAAAATAGTAGTGAGAAAAATGAAACCTCACTTTGAAAGATCAGATCATGGTGTGTCAATAACCATAAAGAAACAGAGAAATTACTTTTAAAAGAACAATTCTGAAGTAATATTTCTCTTATATAAAAGCATTATTATTATTATTAATAAATTCATTAAAATACCATTTACTAGCTCTGTGTTAAGTTCAGTTATGGGCCATAGTCAAATAATTTATCTGAGTCTCTGTAAAAATTTTTGATGTGAGGAAAAATGTTCACTAAATATGAATTATATCTAAAACAATATTCATTTTTTTGCTAAGATGGTGACCAATATACAAATACTTTACATTCCTAACTCCATTTTAAGTTGACAATAAGGAGGCATAAAATAGTTATCAAGGTTTTCCAAAAGAGACTTGCTGTACAGAGAATATTTTATTTCTAATACACAAACATAATGCTTTAAGAAGAAACATAAGGTTTAATGTATTTTTACCTGGATTTCACTAGTATTCAGAATTACATGGGATTTTTAACCTTCTGTATGAAATTATACCAAGCTATATTTTTAATTCTATGTCTGCTGACAAACTCAATTTCTGTAGGTTGACCTTAATATATTTACTGCAAACTTTAGTTTACAGCTGAGCTTTGCAGCTTTGTTTAGCTCTTTTTCATTTGTGTTAAATTACGGGTGGGGCTTTGTGTTTTTTAAAATAAGGTTAAAACTAACAAATAATTTAATCTCAGTGCATTTTTATCCTGTCTTATTTATTTTTTTTTAATAATTAAAAATATATATTTTACTTCAGACATTCACTGGATCATAAGAATTAAAATTTACTTGCTAGGGCACATGATGGATTGCAAATTAATATTTTTCCTGTGAGCAGAAACCAAAACAGCTTTAGGGGAGCAAATTAAAATGAGGATGTACTGTCTTAAAGTACTGCATATACATGATTATACTGTAGGCAAATGTCACAATGAAACTACTTCTTTTAACTCTGAATTTCAATACAGACTCTTATGGAGAATATGTCTGTCTCTTTCAGAATATCCTCAGATACTTCTCACTTCCCTAATGTCTCCTCCACAGTGAACAAAACATTTGAATCCTTGGATAATTTGCTTTGTTAATCAGTTTTCACCATTTTTTCCAGCAACAGCAACATACAAATGTTATCAGAAATACTTTTCATGATTTAATAAGGATGCATATATATCCATACAGTCAAATTAAACTGTACTGTATAATCTAAGATAGTGCCATGAAGAAAAGAAATTCAAACCACAATCTGTCTCAGCAGTCACTTTTGTTCCTCAAGAAAATTCTTTTTTTTTCTATTTTCTTAATTAATGGTCTGTTTCCTTACTTTCTTATTTTCTACTTCTTACATGTTTAATACTCTTGTGGAAACACTAAGATATCCTGAAGCAACAAGTTTAAATACAAATTATCTTTGTATGAGTACAATTTAGCAGCAGTCAGTACAGAGTTTGAATAAGGACCACAAATTCAGACTTCATGTTGCAGTTCTTTAAATTTGGGAATAACTATTACTTCTGATAACATAGGTTTCTCTAGTCTGTTTTAGTTAGTTATTTTTCTCTATGGAGAATGATACAATCCTTAAGGGAGGCATAAATCTTTCATTTAGTAGAACAGAAGGGAAGAGGGGAAGCTGGGAAAGCTCAACTTCCTTGTCTGTTCAGTTCATCACTGGGGCTTTGCTGCTACCCAGAATTTTTGAGATTGCATGAGAGTAAGGGCAATGACTCCTTTTCCTATCAAGAGACTACTGCTCATCCACAGAAAGTTTATTTGTAACACAATTTTTGCCAGCAAATATTGGTACATAATAACTAAAATCAATGCAAATAGAAACATAGATAATCTAATTTCATTTGATAATCTAATAAAGTACTCAAAATTTGTTATTATATTTTATTTTAATGATTTGGGGACTAAAAATACCTTACAAACTGTTTTATATTATGTTTATATAAGCATACTAACAATTTCTAACTATAATGTACATAATGTGTCTCAAAAAAAATCTTTTTTAATGAAATGAAATAGAATTCTGGATGGTTGTTCTGATTTTGGTCATTCTGTTTAATGTTCTTTTTAACCAAGATTTATATCTTGTTAGCAGTCCTTTTTGTTCTGAAATATGGGACCACAGTAAAATACCCAAAGTCCTGCCTGTAGCACCAGCAACAGCCAGTTGATAACCAAGTTTTACCTGTTCACCTGTGGATAAACAGCAAGATTTAGCTCCAAAGACCAGGAAGATTTCAGGAGCAGAATTTACCTTTCCGCAAGCAACAAATTATATTATCCTGGATAGTCTCCCTAGACATACCACAATGAAGGGAAGCAGAAAGGAAGCACAAACTGCTGTCATCCACTGCTTCCTTTCAAGGCTAGTGGTCAGTCCATGCCAAGCTGCCTTGGAGGCCCACCTCAGTTGGGCCTGTTCACCTTCCTTTACAACTAGGCCATTGCTGATGATGTGATTGGTGAAGATTTTTCTTGTCACCACAAGCTTCCAGTTTCCCACATCTTTGGAGTCTTTCTTCTTTACAAAATGTCTGTGAAAAACATCACTCTCCTGTTCAGCATCCCGTTGCTGTGCAATCTGCTCTCTCCTCCTTCTGTACCTCCTGCTCTCATCCCAGAGCAGGAGGGGCACCAGGCACTCCTGCAGTCCCAAGCCTATGTGCAAGCATTCACCATCTGGAGCTCCTTCCAAGCCAAGGACTCCAATTTGCAATGGGCACTTTCTACAGCTGGCAAAGAATGGAGAAATGGCCAAGGTCCATCACCACTTCAATCACAGAGTCCCAAACTGTCTGGAGCAGAACTTCTAGACCCCCTTCAATCCTCTGCCCCGCTGGTGTCTGTGTTACCTCTCTCCTGCATATCAGCTAAACAGTTTCTTCTCAAAGCAGATGAAAAACAGCCTGATGTTCCTCTCTCAGCTGTCTCTTACAGAATACTGCTGTTGCTTTTTAATCAAGATATCTTCAGGAGACAGTTTGTAGAAATTGCTGGCTGCAGAGGTCCCTAGGGATTTCCAGAAGTAACTACAAATAGGATCCTGATTAAAGAAAAACATAGACCAAGCAAAAAAAAATTAAAACAGAAAAAAAATAGTATTAATAAAACAAGAGACAATTAGGAAAAAAGATTCTACAACCTATATTTTGCCTGCATTCTTCAGGTCATCTATGAAATATTTCAAGTAGGTTGTGTATGTCTATCTGCACAAAAATTCTGGATTTTGACTTCTGGAGGAAATAAAAAACGACATTCATGTGAATTGAAAGAGAAACAGATTTCTGCTGTCCTTTTCTAGAAACACTGGCAGTTTTAGGAGATTATGAAATTTTGGCTTCTCATCTTCTTTATGTCACTCTTTGGAATGTACTGTGACATTTTGAAACTGTAGTTTCAACAACAAGCAAAAAGAGTTTCTGATGATTGTGGGAAAAAATCCTATTGAAAGAAAAAAGAATACTCATAATTCTCTGCTAAATTTTTTGTCATTTCTATGTTGTTAAAGGGTCAGAAGACCAAAAAATCAATGTGAGATCAAGGATCTGGCCATATACATCATAGTAGAAAAAATCATCAGAGGAAGCAGGTTAATAGCCCATTGAAACACTCTCATTAGTAGAGTAGTTCCTGTAGACTCCTGACATTTGATCTTCACTTCATCCAGTCTTGGGTGATCAAACATTTAAAATTCCATTCATAGTTCATTATGCATTAAAAAAAGCCCACCAATTTTGATTTGGGAAACTACAAATCTCCCAAATTAGAAAAGAGCTATGGTAATTTTAAATAATTTCATATTGCCTGAGCTCACTTTCAAACTCAAGTACTTATAAAAAAATTTAAGTATCCTAATAATTTTACACACCTCCAAATGATGTGTAACTTGAGTTCTAATCTTTCTGAAGTACATTTTCAATGCTGAAGAGGACATCTTAATTTTTCTAAGTACAGAACTTAAAAGCAGAGGAGAAAGACAGAAATTTGAAATCTGGATTGATTGTAGGCCAATCCGAAATAAAAGATGCAAGACAGTGCAGTCTGCACATATCAGGTAGGAAGGTAGTTTCAGTTAGCATGGCTCCATCTGAATAGTTGAGGGTTTTAAAATACTATGCATCACAAGACAAAAAGTAAGGTTTTATAACATCATCAGGATTCCAAAATACCCTTCTAGTTTCTATATATACTATTTTTAATACCCAGTAAACTAGAAGGAATTGGTTCTTAAATACTGAAGGGGTTAATTAGTGAAATTTGTGATGCTCTAGCTTAAACCTCCTTTATTTAGGGGTCTCTGGCTATAACCTGGGTTGTTCTTCTATTCTCTTCTTAATGATGCTGTGACTTGCTTGAAAAAAACTCATATTTTTCTAATAGTTCTAACCATATTTTGCAAATTCTCTAAGAGATTAATTAATTAATTCTGATCCTTTCCTCCTTTAATGATATAATCACCAGAATGTGAGGAGAAAAGAAGGAGGATAAGCAGGAAGATTTCTGTTTGAAACACTTGTATAGCTCAATAACAGAGGGTTTGTGGAATGTTGCCTAATAAATTATTACAAAGAAAAGTATTTGGAGCTCAATTACTTGTGTTTGTCATTGATAAGAACCAAATTGGAAAAAAAAAAGAATATTCTAAACAAGGTGAAATTTTAATTTGTAATTAATTAATTGTAATTAATCAGTTTTCTTCTATTTCTCCAAATTGCTATCATTTAAAAAGTTAGTACTTAATAGTTAATCTGTTAAGAGTCAGAGCTCATCAGCGCACGCTTATGTGCCAGAGAAACAAAAATGTATGTATGTAGCAAAGTTTTTATCACACTGGTAGATGCTATCTAGTGCTTTGTACCATGTAATATTAGAAAGAGAGAAATTAATTCCTAGTACAGAGATTTTTAAATGATATGATGCTTATGCCTTGTGAAGGCTGACCTAGAACAGAGGCTAGACAGAGTTAAAGAATAAAGTAGGTATCTATTAAAAGGCCTCAATGGATTCACCTTGGGCAGCACAAGAGCCCAGACAAGGCCTCACCCAAGATGAGCCTAAAATGGTCACAAAATGGACGAGCAGTCATGGACCCTCACACTTTTTTAAGTTCTGGTCCATTAGCATATTGGAGTTAATTGTCCAATTATAGCTTTAAGTTATGGAGCCCCATTCTTCCTGTTTTTCTCCCTTCAGTCCACCTTGCTTAAGCTCTTGGGCTTGAAATTTGGGTGGTTGTCCTCGGTCCTAACCTAGGAAAAGAATTGTTATGTCTAGCTACTCTGTAAAGAGATCCCACTATCCCTAAATATGAAGGTCAGAACTACACAGAGAAGTACAGAAAGATATAAAAGCTAAAACCTAAGACATCAAAACTGATATAGTTAATTACACACTATTTTTGCTGCTTTTAAAGATAAAATTATCATTGAGTAGGATGAAATATCCAAATTTGAGAGTAAAAGAATTGGTTTTTGGTTGTTTTTTTCTTTTTGCTCCTTTTTGTTTTTTTAAACAGTTGAAACCTTAGTGATGTTAAGATAAAGTATTATTCCCATACATCTCTACAGGATTTGATTGATCTGGACCAAAAATGGGCCAGGGCAATTCCAAAATTTTTATCACTATTATAAGATTTCTAGATCTCTACAAAAGTCTAATAGTCTAATACAAAGTATAGACTATATATATTTGCTTTGACTGTAGATGCCATCAAATGAAGGCTGGTGTAACTTATGATGAGCATGCTGCTTATCTGCAGAAAGGAATCCAAGAGTATTTGCCTTTCATTCCTCAGATAAAAATTATCTCCTAGAAATCATTTCAGGCACAGATAATTTTATACAGATTCACATCATTGTAAGGAAAAAAGCTAACAGAAACTCAGTATTATGAATGCAAACACAAGCAGATGAATTAAGGATACAATCAGATGTGGTTTTCTACATATAGTTGAAAAGCAGTCATTCTAATAAAACTGCAAACGTTATCAGTATACTTATTACCTCCTCTTTCAGAGCACTTTTTAAAGAAAATAAGTAGTTAGTAATTAAGTGGTGTTTAACTTCCTGTGAAACATTTATCCTCTTCTCAGCAGTTTTCTTTCCTTAAATATTTATGTTTTTCAGTTTGATTCAGAAATAGTTGTAGTCCTCACATTCTAATTGTTCCTTCATACATGAATACACTTTTGTGTCTTCTATGCTAATGTACTTTAAAAAAATCCATTACTGTCACCTGATGACATTTTTTATGCACATCAGCTTTGTAGAGACTTTTTTCCTAATGTAGGATATAAAGCAACCAGAGCATTTAATTGGTTTGGGAAAAATACTGGCTCATTGAAAAGTGCAGACTGTCACACTGATTATTCCTATGAAAAAGGTAAATAATCATGTTTTTTACTTTTTGCTGGCTCCAGAAATGTTCAACCAAATGTGTTTCTAGAAGTAACCTTTTCACTTGAACTGTAATAGCTGAAAACATAAATCAGGAGAAAAAACTCAAAACTGTCCACATAAAAATATCTAGTTGTGTCCTGTTTTTTATATATTTCCCCTAGGTCTGGCAGTGGTCATCACAGAATCAAGGCAAACTTAAGATGATCTTCACTGTTTGAGACCTTTCCTGTACCATGGAACAGGGAGGAGGAATACTGATATGACAATGCTGAATTAGTTGTGTCCTCTCCTCTTACCCTTGGTCTTACAAGTTATGAAAGGAGAAGAAAATGATGGAGGGAGTTCTGGGCTTTATTTATCTGTATGTGAATGTCTGTATGAAAAAAAGACTATTATGCAAGTGTATATATAAAAGAATATGAAATAAGTTTGTAGGGAAGGGAAAAGTCAGGAAGAAAAAGAGGTATAGAGCCCAAGAGACAAAGAGAATGCACTCAAATGAAAATAAATGAGAGGAAAAAATTTAGGGACAAAGTCAAAGTAACTGAGGGAGGAAAATAGCATTGTTTGTGTACGCTTGCTTCATTATAGAACATGCAGTTGTGACCAAAGCAGTCATGTAGTCATAGAATGGTTTGGCAGCATTCTTTATTCAAGTGTGACACATGCATGTTGTAGCTATTTTTGCTACATATTCCATAATTATTTACTGTATTAGTCAGACTTTTCTTTCTCCTTAGAAAATAACAAATGAACAGTGTGTTACCAATCTGAGGAAAAAAATTACAGCCAAGGATGTAATTCCTAGGCTACTAAATCAAGAGTACTGTAGCACCATCTAAGTTTAACAGGAACTTCCAATTATTATCTACATTTAATTCTAGACATTACCTTGGATTTCCCCAGTCCTACATCCTCTCTCTGTGGAGAACTTACACTAAGACCTGTTCAAGCCTATCAAAAGACAGGCTCACATGAGATGGGAATGCATGTATGTCTCTGTTTGTGGGCCAAAGTGATTTGCTACAAATGTGATCTGACTGTCTGATACAGGAGCTGTATAAGTGAATTTGCATGATAATTATCATGCCTACTGCTGCGTCAAATTGCTAAGGCCTCTAAAAAACCATAAGGCATAAGTCTATTAAAAGTTTAAAGCATTTAAGGACATGTCTTATGTTCTGAAGACCAAATACTTAAACACTGATAGGCTTGGGCCATCAATCATGTCTTTAGGAAGCCTGTTTCAGGGTTTGACCCATCTCTTGGTACAGAAATGGTTTCTAATGTTCAATCTAAACCTTCTCTACATATTTTTGCATTCCTGTCAAAGGAATTTGTTTTTTCTTCCAGGGAGGAGAAATCAGTACCTCTCTCTTCCCCTCTGAAGGAAGTTGAAGAGAGAAGTGAAATTCCCCTACAGTTTCCTTTTTTCCAAGCTAGACAAATGAAATGTTCTTCTCTGCCCTCATAGGATATTCCTTCCAGTCCTTTCACCAGCTTTGTTGTTTTTCTCTGGATACATTCAAGAACTTTCTCATCCTTGTTAAATTGTGTGGCCCAGAACTGCCCACAGTACCCAAGGTGAGGGTGTACCAATGCTGAATACAGCAGGATAATCACCTTTTTGAGCAGCTGCTGGTGCTGTGTTTGATGCACCCCAGGATGTGGTTTGCCCTGTTGGCTACCCAGGGCACTCTGCTGACCCTGCAGTTGGCCAGCAGCCCTAGATCCCTTTCTGCAGGGCTTCTCTCCAGTTATTCCTGCCCCTATTTATACTTGTGCCTGATGTTACTCTATTCTAGCTGCAGATTCCATCATTTCGACTACTTAAATTTCAGACAATTGATGATTCCCCAGGGCTCCAAGCTATTTAAATCCCAATTTAAGCCTTCTTGTTCCTCAACAGTGTCATCAGCACATCCCAATTTGATATCATCAGCAGGCTTAAAAGCATTCAGCTCCTGCATCCATGCTATTGATAAATGTTTTCAACTGAACTGGCCCTAAAATTGAGGTAAATTTTATCATTATGTCCAGATAACTTCCTCTTTTATATAAGCATGTCCATACTGAGTTATGTTAAATACCACCCAGCACAACTTTCTATGGTAGTCAAAAGTTGTATAGGAATGCAAGAGTATAAAATATTTTATTTTAAAGATTCTATATGATGTTTCTTTCCTTTTCTGTAAAATTATTACATACCTTAACAGACTTTATGTGCCTGATCATATAACTGAGATTATTACTACCCATATAGATATATTTCAGCCTCTATTTCCACATATTGATTACTATCTTTTGATGGTACCTAAGAACATATATTCTTTCTACAAGTATTATAAATTTATTAACAACTATGCTTCTAAGTTTAAAATATAAATCATGAGCAGAAGCAGGTTGAGCATGAGGACAGTGATATTTAATACTCATTAAGCATATATTTTTTATTCTTTTAAAATAAGTAATAGATTTTGTTTTATAAAATATGTTCACCTAAAAAATCTATACTAGGATCTGATTGTATCTAATCTAGGCATTCAGAAATACATTTTAAATACAATTGCTCAGAATCTAAGCAAAGAATAAAGTTACACTAACTGACTTACAACTATTTGCATTCTTCTTTCTTCCTTTTTAATAAAAACTGCTGTTTCCTTTTCTACAGTCATATAAAATAACCTATATTTTCTATAATTATGGAAAATATAATCATTGATGAACAAAGATAACAGTAGCCAGATTGTACAGTATTTCCAAATATTTTTTTCCAAGTCTTAAGCCTGGCCTACAAAACAATGTATATCACATAACATTGTCTTCGTAACTGCTTTGATATCCAAGGGTTCTTAAAATTAACCTTTTGTGGATAGCTATAAAAGAACTTTCAAAACAGCAGCCTTCTTCAATTTTTTTTTAAATTTGTTCTTACCTGTTTAATGTTCAACCTTTTTTCTTTTTACTTTCCTGTTTACTAAAAATTCTGCTGTGTGAACCAGAGTAAATAAGTTCAAATCAGCTATAAATTGCATGTTTAGCATTGCTACATTGTTGTAACCTTGAGAGTGTTTCAGATTGTCTTTCGTGCAAATTGCTTTTCTTTGCAACACAGTTTTTACATCTCTAGATTGTGGAGTCTCTCTTAAAAAGTATTATCATCTTACTTCAAAAGTTCCCTGCCTTCTTGGTGTTTCTCATGGGCATCTCCTCAGAGCACTGGCTCTTTCTTCATCACAAAGTAGCCAACTGACCAGAGTTCCCTTCCCAATCAGCCACCCCCACTCTTTTCCAGCACTCTTCTTCTCATTGGTTGCAGCTGTGGCCTGTTAAAGTCAGGCCTGCTCCTAATCTTTGATAATTGGGCCAGCTGCAACTCTTTAGGGATAAGATTACTTTCTACACTATCTTTATTTTCTTATATTCTATCCCCCTACAAAAAAAGCAATTGTGTTTCTTAGGATTTTAAAGACAGTTTGAAATCTCTAGCTAGAACAATTAGCATCATTCACTTGACCTAATACCCATGAAAAATACAAGGTCTAACTATTTTAACCACATTATAGAAAGAATAAGTGGGATTGGAAAACTTACAAGGCTTTTATCCTATTACTTCTCTTAATATTTCTCTTCTAATTAAAGTCGTAAGAAGTTCTTGCTGCAATGAACTGATGAGATGGCAGAGGACACCCTCCCTCTAATTAGAAGGTATTGGTTCAATGCCATTAATAACTTCTAGAAGCACTGAGTAATTGTGTTGTAGCTTTGTCCATGAAATTAATTCCTTGTTGAAGCAAAAAGCATGTCTTCTGTGAGAAAAAAAATAAGAAAACAAAAATATTTTTCTTTCTGTTTTCACTTCAGAGAAATATTTATGTACATAAAAGTGAGCCCTTTTGTTTCATGCAATGGTTCTTACTTCAAAGAAGGGGAGTGACCTAAATAAATCTATTTGCTTTGCATGTAATAAATCTGATAATTTATATAAAAATAAAAGATAATCAAATGTTTACTCAATTGCTTAGCTAATATTTCTTTCTAAAGACATGAGACAAAATTAGTTAGAAATTTATAATGAAAACTACAGCTTTATATATAATAGACTAGTTTTCAGGTGGAGGCTGAAATGCCTAAATTTAATCCAGAACTTCCTAAAAATCACCTTTTTTTTTTTAATTTTGCTTCCTGACATAACAACATGAAGATAATAGAAGGTAAAATTATTCTCCTAGTTTCTTCAAGAGAAGGCTATGTATTTTGACCATGTTCTATCCTCAGGTAGTCTGATTTTATATCATGTTTTAGAATGGATTTCTGTGACTTTATTCCTGAACCAAAATATTTTAGTTAGGATCAATTTGTTCTGAAATTAATTTAAGAAATCAAAAATAGAATTCAATTGTTTTTCATTATAATTTCCATTCATTTTAGCTGGTCTTGTAGTTTCCACTATTTAAAGTAATGCTTTCATTCTCTTTTTTCGTAAAAGTGAGATGTACCTGTTCTGTTCTATATAACCAATTTCCCTTTTCAAATAAAGCTATACAGAACCTTCCACAAGTAAGGTAAATTGGTGTCATTCAGGCATTCTTAAACTTCTACTTTTGTATATTCTAAATTACAGCTTCAGTTTTCCTGTTTTGCAAGTGCTTTTTCTAAAAATCAGTAAAATACATACTTTTCTGCTAACAGCTATATGAAACAGGCAGAGCAGGAAACTAAGATCCACTGCAAAGACCTCTGACACTTAAATATATATATATATATGTATATATAAAAAGTTGTCTGTAATGTAGACAGCCAATAAGATTTATAAACCCATGTTATTTACACTCAGGATATAAACACCATGGATGCTTTCGTTCTCAGGCTGTGGAAGATTAGAAAAACAGTTGATGCTTGTGATGGACTTGATACAGTATCAGTATCTTCAGTATCTACCCTCGATTTGAAATTAAATTGAATAGCTCAGGTCTGACTGCAAAGCAGTGTAATATATAAACGTATCTTTTGTGTTATTTTTTGGGAAATCACAAGTTTATTTGCTTTAACCCTTCCTATCCTCTCTGCAATCCCACTGGAGAGGGAGTGAAAGAGCAGCTGTGTATTATTTGAGTGGCTGGCTGGAGATAAACAATGGTGCCTTTAAAAGTTTCTTCCCACCCACTCTATGAGTCTATATTCTGTATTTTTTCCATGCAGTTTTGCGTTCCTTCTTTGTGCTCTTCATTCTGGCATTCTATAAAACTTTATAAATCAAGCTACTTGAAACTTAAAGCAATATTTTTTGGGAAAAAGATTACATTAAAAAGGGTTTTCAATGGCAGGTGTAAGGAAATTGAGTGTAACTTATCAAAGGTAACCTGTTCAGGTCCATGATTTGTCACTTTTGAGAGGAAGAATCTTTTATTCAGAAAATTATAAAACAATATGGTAGAGTTTTAAATCCTTTGAGCCCATAACATGTTTTAAAACCTTCATTCGTTTACTTCAGGATGTCAGATTTTCTATTTTACTATAATTTGAGTGGAGTGGGATGTCAGACACATGATTCATTTGCCCATAAATAATTGACAGACTAAGACTACAAAAATATAAGCACATGTTCTAACAAGGTTATTAAAAATATCATAACTTGTTGAGCTATCCATTCTTCTCTAATAACAGAGGGGTTTTTAACTATAGATTTTATTAGACTCTTACAATTTTATTACAAAATTCGAACAAAATTCTTGTAACAATAGGATAATTCTTATTGCTTCCTTAATATAGAATTAGCCTAATGAATATGTGCTTCTATCACATTGCAGTACTTATTTTTGCAGTAGAGTTAGTTTAGATTATAAACTTGTGGACACTGATGGGAATTTTACATTAAAATACTTTTTTTTTTTATCAAATGCACTTTCCTGAAAAACACATATACTACCAGTACCCTTTTTTGTAGCTTAATTAAAATAGATGTCTTCTTTTTGTCCTCCTCTGTAATTACTTTCCTCACTTTTATTGTGTTTTGCCACATTCTTTCCAGGATATGACATTGATATATGAGCAGCCAGTGGATGAGCTAATGCTCCGTGCAACCTGAGTCACCTAGCAGGTAATTTCTTCAGGCAGTGAACACCTGACCTACATTTTCAAGGAACCAGACGGGTGAACTTATTATCCTAGGATTCTCTGGGTATTTGGATAGTAGCTAAGCAGCTACTGTAAGGAATCAAATTCTGGACACCTAACCAATGTCTTCCTTATTTTAAAGTGATCATAGTTTCTTAAAATTGTTTTTTGAATTTCATTAATCTTGGCAGTTGGTGGGTTACTTTTCATGAGATTGTAAATACATTATGCGATTCTACTTTCCACAGGTTGAAGTTACTCGTAGTCTTCTGGCTGAATATTTTAACAATGGGGCTAAAGAACTATGAAATAGGATTAATATTTCCTTTGCAGAAAGCATTTAAAGAAAATTAATCTCTTATTTGCTATATAATCCCTTCTGACCAGCAATATTTTTAGAGTTATCTCTGACATGTTTTACAAAGAGTACCTGGTTTTCTAAAAGCTATCAGTAATGCAGTTTTGAGAGGCAGGGTCTTTATTCTAAACCTAAGCCCACAATATATTTGCTATGCATCTGTCAGGTTTTTCTGAGTGTTATAAATTATAAGAATTACTCCCACTGTGAGCATGAATGTTATTGAAATAATCTGTAAATATAATGCTGTATTAACTAAAACTTTTCTGGACAGAAATCTGATGAATTCTATGCATCTTCAAACATCTTCATTTTCTGACTCAATGGGAATGATGGTAAAAAAATAATTTACTTTTCTCTTTAGGACTTTCAAGACTGAAGATGGAATTACTCTATTTCTTTGCTTCTACTGTGTATTTAAACTCTGCTTCAAGAAATTTTTTTTAGACAAAGCAAGATCTTCTTTATTAGTCAGAATATGAAAATGTTTAAGACATTTCATAGTGAGAGATATTCTGTGTATTTAGAAATGAATAGTTCTGCCACTGAAGCAGTAGGGCTCATAAAAACCTATGGCAAAGTAAATGTGGTCATGACCTAATTTTTTTTTCTTTATCTTATAATTTAATCAAGATTTTTAATATGTATAAACTCTACTTATAAAAAAGATTGGCTTAAATTTTAACATTCATATGAGAAAGTCTTGTAACCATTTGTATGGAGGCCCTTATCCAGATATAAATTTTATTGCTTATGTCCTCTCTTCTGATGCAGATTTTTTGAGGATTTGATTTCGAAGAATAATACCTTTACTGATGTGCTGTGCGGGTTATATTACTGGAAAAAAAAAAAAGAAAAAAAATTACTGTGAATAAATTCAGGAATTATTTCCACAGTTTCAACTCGGCATTTTTTCCCATCTATGTATTAATATAGGTAATAATTCAGTTACATATTTTTCTGGAAACCATCTCCTCCTTGACAAGTGATAAAATTATCACCTAGATGGTGTCAGCTGGAGGTGCAAGTGATCCTGTAGGGAAACATTGATTCAAAGCTCCTCAAAATAGAAACATTTTTATAAAATAGAACTAAAATTTACAAAACATATTCAAATCTATTGAAGTATGTGCACAGCTGCTATATACTGAATGCTTTCTTGGATAAAGTCTTGACAACCAGTGACAGGAGGTACTGATATATGATTTAATACCATATGATACAGCATTTTTTTTGTTGAAAAAGTGCTCACAACCAAAAAAAAAACAATTGAAGTACCCAATCAACAAGGGCATATACCTATAGCGATTATCATTAGTATCTGAGCTAATAAAATAAATCAATATAACTATTTACAACATTCAATCTTTCTTTTTCTGAATTGATGTAAGTATTATATTTATTTCTTTTACGGGAATAAGTTTTAGACAATAAGTACTGTCTGAACTGTTGCTGAAACATTTTTAATTCAGCAGCCATATCCATCTTAAAAGCATTTTGAGGCCTCTTCTAAGCATAGAGAGATATATGTATCTTAAGTCTCTGAAAGAGTAATGCTTTTTCTATCAGCCAATCATTCAAAATGCTAGTTTTGTCAAAGCTCGTTTTGAAAATATTGTTTAGAAATGTCAAATAAGAATAAGAAAGTATGGGGGCAGTTGTCAAAATCTAGGAAATTACATAAAACTTATGTGTCTGTACTGCTGTATATCAAGACATTATCTTAACCGAGTGATTAAGGGCAAAGGATCTGTTGTGCTAGAAACTGAGTATAACATATGTGTTTAGCCAATACTGAGGAAGTAACTAGTTTAAAATAGCTTTCTGAGAGGATACAGTAATTTTCAGTCACTAGAAAGTGATTACTGAAATATTCAACTGATGTTCAACATGGTTTTCCCTAAGAAAAACTATGTTTCTCTTTGTCCAGTGATTTACTGCACTTTTTCTTACATATATTTTCTTACTGGTTTTTATTCATCAAAATAATGAACAAAATGCAAGGTGAAACTGAAGAAAGATGGAGAGTTGTGGCACTGTTTTTCTTATGAGCTTTTTTATGAAAAAAACTGCTTACCCATCTCAAGTGTCTTTATGTACTTGAGCAATAATGGGATCTCACTAGCTTTTACATTTCCATTAATAGACTTAGATCCACATTTTTCCTGCTGTGTTTACAAGTGAGGTAAGTCAGAAAAAAGATGTGCCAAAGGTGTACCCAAAGACATCCTCTTCACTTCGTAATCAGCTCACTCTTCTATCTCAAGTCTCCTGACTTATCACAGAATCAAGATGCTTAATATATGTCTTCTATACACCATAATGATAGAAAAAAAAAATTAACTTTCCTTATGCAAATGAATTCCAATATCAATTAAATTGATTGCAGATGGCTGTTACTAGAAAATTAGTAAATCATAAAATAGCTACAGTTACCTCTTCTGTCACAAGTGATATTAGAATTTTACCTTGGGCTTTCCACTAAGTGTAACAGTATAGCTAATATGAATAAATATGAAATTTCATAGAAAATAATTGCTTGAGGGAGGGCCTCTGCACAGTAATTTATAGATAAGTATAAAATATTTAAATGGAAGATTTAAATTAAATATTAAAATGCAATTTTAATAAAAATCTGGTATGGGATGTTCCTTCTATGATATGATTAACTGAGACACATGGAAACAAACTTTCCAAGTAGTGCTGTGTGAATATTATTAATGCCAGTGACAGCTGAGCAGCTAGATCACTGTGTACTCCTTTGAAATGTAATTTTACTTCAGTAATGGTTTACATGTTATGTGAAATTGCTTTAAGAATTAAGCACTTGAAAGAAAACATTTTATGCAAATTTGATACTTCAAAACGGTAGTTGTAATTTTCAAGCTTGAATATGAATAATTATTTTTCTAAGTTCATGTTCTAGTTCCAAGAAACAAAATGTTGAGATTGCAGAACATCTTCATATGAAGACAGTAAAGACTATATTCTCAGCAGAGTTAATACAAAAATTGTATTTTCGTTCCACCAAATTTCCATTTTCTATGGAACTATTTCACCCTAATGAGGATGTGGAAAATGTTACATGCACACAATTAAGACTGCCATGATGTCTCCTCCCTTGCCACCCCCTCTCTTACTGCTTTTCAATGTTATGCTTTGGGATATTTCAATTTCAGTGGAAAAGGATAGTTGAATGGAGTTGAATCGTGAGAAACTCTTTTAGTTTCATGCAGTGTGAATGGATGTAGTGATACTGATGGGATGCCAGCTGTTCATAGAGAGTGTGGTCCACATAACAGGAAACCTGAGCAGGCACAGGAGTGCACTGCGCTGCTCACATCTCTCACTGCAGATCACACTGCAGAACTCCTTGGAACAGAGGGACCTGCAGGCAGGTTCTGCTTGCTATTGGAGATTAAGCCAGCTGTGTGTCTTTGCC
Organism: Pheucticus melanocephalus; assembly: GCA_013398405.1. Lineage (NCBI taxonomy): Eukaryota > Metazoa > Chordata > Aves > Passeriformes > Cardinalidae > Pheucticus > Pheucticus melanocephalus. The sequence goes on along the minus strand of VZSJ01001666.1, from coordinate 290,631 downwards.
TTTATCTAACAGTGCAGAACAAGTTCTCAGGTGAACATCCTTTCTGTTGGACAGTTAAAATTATGAGTAGAGTTGACCATCTTAAGAATTTTTGTAACGACTCAAAAGACCAAAATGTCAACTAATGTTATCACACGTGTGCTTCACCTTGACTTCAATGATGTTGATTTTGGGGTTCCCTGTATCTGAAGGATATCCTATTGCCAGCGCTATCCTCTTTCTTTACAGTGCTAGCTTTAGCAACTGACCTTTTGTAGAGTCATAGAACAGTTTGAGTTGCAAAGGACTATTATGGGTCTTCCAGTGCTTCCTTTCTGTGAGTAGGGAAATTTTTAACTACACCCAGATGAGGATCCAAACTGGCTTTGAATGTTTCCAGGGATGGGGCATATACTATTTCTCCAGTGTATCTCCATCCTCATCATAAAAATTTTATTCCTTATATCTATATGGATATATAATCTTATATCTCTGAATCTACCCTCCTTCAGTTTAAAGTTATTTCCTCTTGTCCTGTTGCAACACTTCCTACAAAAAAAAAATCTGTCCCCCTCTTTCTTCTAGGTCTTCTTTAATTATTGTAAGGGGATTATGAGGTCTCTGCAGAGTCTTCTGATCTTCAGGCAAACAGCCCCAACTCTCTAAGCTTGTTCTCCTAGGAGAGGTGTTCCATCCCTCTGGTAATTTTTTTGTCCCTCCTCTGGACCCACTTGAAGAGGTCGATGTCTTATACTGAGATACAGACTCTCTTATAAGGAACATAATAAGCCAGAACCTCCAAAAAATAATGAACAGATGTGTGTGTTTGACAAATGCATTTCTTAAAGGAGAAATAAGGAAATCAGCTGGTTGATAGAGCTATGATTTGGGAATTATCTGACACTCTGAATAGATATCTTGCTGCCAGAACTGCTCAAATAATAGATCTTTAGTTCATGCATGTTGCCTGCAAAAAGGTGCATTACTTCTTTTATTCTACAAATCTTAAATCCTTTCTGAATATGGAAATGGAAAGATGGTACAAAACTGGACACACCTCCAATCAGCACACAGCATTTTCTAGACACAACTGTGCCTTGGCTCACCTGTATTGCCATATTTAAAGGTGCACTTTTTCTTAAAAGAATCATTACCTACAAGGAATTTGTATTAATTTCCTTCAAGATAAAGCCAAGGATGTGTTGGTAACACTGGTAATGTCAACTGGGTGATACCTCCAAGATCTTTTATTATGATTATATGATTCAGCTCATCCCAGTGTGGCACAGTCCTGAAAGCCAAATGAAATGAGTACAGGACATGATGGCACTTACGTGAGCTTGCTATTAGAATATTAACTCCTCAGTGTGCAGTAGTCTTCTAGCTGGGACCAGTACAATATGGAGACCATATAACCTGTCAGTATTTATACAAGAAAAAATATCAAAGATAAATAATTTGGAACCAACATAAGTACTTTTATTGATTTTAACTGTTTCAAATGTTTCTTATTGTTTTGTTTAGTTTGTGTCTACTTGATGAATTGATCAATCCATGTTGGCAGGTATTTTCAGGTTATCTTATAGAAATGCTTCAAATAAATTCTAAGCTGTACATATAGAAGGTCATAAAGGATTTTGGTCATAAAGGTCATAAAGGACCATTAAAAATCCCTGCTTCATTGATTTGAAGATATCGTTTTACTATTGTACAAGTTTTACACACACACAAACACACACACACAGAAAAGTTGTTCTTTTCTATATATATTTGTTCACTTCCAATGTTCTTCATAGTTACTTATTTGCCACCAAATATTAACACAAATCTTATTTACTTAAACACTGGATCACTTTCAACTAAGATTTTTTTTACAGGAGTAAAAAAAAGCGCTGCAAAACTGCAGAGCAGTGCAAGTTTCCTTACTGTTCAGGATGCATATAAAAACTATTTTCAGACTGTGATGGACAGCACATGGTCAAAAGGGACACACTGCATTTTGAAACTTTAAAGCAAGTATGCTCAATCTGGCTGCTTTTTACATAAGCATTCATATTTCTGTGATACAAGGGAAAGTTTCTTTGTGCTTAACTTTGATCTTCAGCCTTTCATTTATATGGAAAAAAAACATTTGTTATCTTAGTCTTTTGTTTCTGTTAATTTTATGCTTTAATTAATTTTATATTCTAAAATTTTGTTGGCTTTTTTCCAAACAATCTCATGGACAGATAGGAACTCAAAGAAAAATAAAATCCTCCGCATTGCTGTTCAGTAGAAAAGAGAAAAGCTGTATAAATGCTGCACGTGAGAAAGCTTTTCTCAGTGCTTACACTTTCTAAACACACCAAAAAAAGAAAGATACCTTGGCTTCTGTAGGTAGCATTTGGGATGTATGGGGAAGATTTAGATTGAAAAACCAGAGAACATGGAAACTGTGATCATCTTGCATCCTCAGCTGGATGATGCATTTGCACCCAACTCCCTGAAACTTTCAGTCTCCCATGTAGCCATGGCCTGCTTTCAGAGCTGGTCAGTGGTGTTTCTATTGCCTTTTTGAGACAATTCCATCCTTGGCTGCTCAGCTTGTGTTTAGGGTGCAGTTGCAATCATTCATCTCATTTCTGTCTTGACATATGCTTACTCATCCCTGATTCTGGTTCCAGCTCTGGATTCACTTTCCTACACTCATTTATTGTTGTTTGTTCTGCCTTTAGAAAACTAATTTGAAGAAAATACAGCCTGCCTGTTTCTTCTCTGTTGATGAATTCCTGATCCTGCATGTCCCTTGCAACTCAAGCTTTATCTAATGATCCTGACCACACATATCATCATATTGCAGGCTGAAGAGTGTCAAATAAATTCAAGTTCAAAATTCTAGTAGCTGCTGCTTATGTTACCATGCTTAGATATGAAGATGGTGTTTATGGGTAGTTAGAAAGGTATTAAAAATATTTCTGGAGTGCATATATGAATATATATTTTTATCTTGAACATGTTACTATTATTTACCTAGTTATGCCTGCATGTATATTTCTATCTACCTACACTTGTAACACTGCAAGGTAAATTGAATACCAAAAAAGCCGGAGAAGTGTTGGAAGCCTATTTTATTAATGACCAAATATACATTGGAACTATTTTGAATCACATTTAGAAGAGAACCTGTAGAAGATGATATTTTAAAAGGGTGTTATCTGCATCTGTAGACAAATATATCCTGATTTATGGTATACATGTGTCCTTGGAACAACAAAGAAAATATATTCTCCATGAGATACAAGCAAGCTATCTAGAAAAAGAACACATTTAAGACTAGCATGAATAACAGATTAAAGAGAAAATATACTTTTTGTGGAAAACCAAATTAGGCTTGTATAGGCATCACACACCTTAATCCTGTGATGAACCATCAGGGTTGATTTTAACTAATAGCACGGGTTAAACCAGAACTAGGTGTTTTCTGGACTTCAAGTTTCATTGAACTGTGCATGGTTTCTTTGAAGAACCAACTACAGAAAAGTGAGCATTACTATAGGGAATTTTGTTTTAATAGCTACTGTGACACATTTTTGTCTTTTTTTTTTCCTGTTTATTAGGCTTGAAATCCTGGTGTGACGAAGTCTGAATGCAGCAATATCCAGAAGTGCCTGTCAAAATAAGTCCCATATAGCAGCTTTGGGACTGAACAAATAGTCTTCCAAATTGAGAACAAGTCTGTTTTAGCTTCTGAATACAGAAGCATAGGACTTTATTCTTCTTTCTCATTCCCTCAAATTCATAAGGAAAGCTTTACATTCTTATATCTTATCTTCCTTTTGGAAGTATGAATTAATTTTCATGATAGGGTCACAGATCTTAGGCTAATTTTGAGAATTACTTGTGATGCATTATAGTTTAATGTCAACCAGCAACACAGCTCCACACAGCTGTTCACTCACACCCTGCCACAACCTATTGGTGGCATGGGGGAAAGAATTGAAAGAGTAGAAGTGAGAAAATTCATGGGTTGACATAAAGACAGTTTAGAGGTGAAGCAAAAGCCACCAACAGATGCAAAAAAAGCCCAGGGAATTAATTCAAGCTCCCTATGGGCAGGCAGGTGCTTGTTCAGCCAGCTCCTGGAGAGCAGGACCCACGGGGCAGAACGGTAACTTGGGAAGACAAACACTATCACTCCAAATGTCCCCCTCCTTCCTCCTACTTCCCCCAGCTTTATATGCCAAGCATAATATGTCAAGTGTAATATGATATGTAATAATGGTGTGCAATATCCCTTTGTTCAGTTGGGATCAGCTGTCCTGCCTGTGCGTGTCCGATACATAAGGACAAAATCAGTATTCCTGAACATTCATGGAAATATCTGGTTTCAGGAAGATCAGACAAGTTATTAACAAACATATTAGTGGGTTTTCCAAGGTAGTGTGATTAACATTGTACTGGTGTTACAAACGTGAACTCCGTTTTCATGAGTGACAAGTTTCATGCTTCATTGGGAAAACATATGTTATATACTATGACAATATATATAACATAAATTTATATTATGACAAATATAAAACCAATATTTTTGAAGGATCAAGTGTTTTTTGAAATAATAAAAACATATATTGAATATATTTAGCATAAAGTAAACTCGATTATCAAATTTATGTGCTAGTCAAGAGTGTGCTATGTTACTGAAAGAATTTTTAATCCGACAGAAGCAAGCACACCTTTGCGTTTTTCCATTTTATTGTTCTGTATCTAAGTGGCACAAAAGTACAAAGGCTTTTGAAAACATGTTAGAAAGCTTTTCATGTGTTGGGTTCAGTGATGGGAAAGAGTAGATCAAATATTCCCACTATCTGTTACATGTGTCATGATTGGTTCTTCACTATTTATCCTATTTTTCCAAATTGTTTTCTAACTGGCTTATACATTACACTTCATAGTATTAGAATTGGAGTCAAATAAGAAGGTTTTGTTTGGTTGGTTTCTTTTTTGCATTATTTCAGAAACTTTAACGTGCAACTAACTACACATGTAATATTTGAATAGTGTAATTTACCAAAACTTATTTTGGATGTTCACTTGTACCTCTTTGGACCAACAAGATCCCCTTCGGAAAGCCCAGAGGAGTGTTAACTAAAACAGGCAATGTTCATGTTAGGATAGAAGTTGATTCCAAAATTTATTTGAACATTTCATTTGATCTTTTATAGCATTCCATGGCCTTGCTTCTACCCTTGTCTAAACAAACAGTAATTCTCCTGAATATTGGAGAGAGGGGGGAGAAACCCTTTCATTCACCATTTAGAAATACCTTGTAAACAAAAATGATTTTATATAATAGAAAATATAATAGATCAGTCATATGATGAATCATACAATAAGTAAATATGACAGTGCTTGATTTTCCTTCATTTTCCTAAAATTGCTTTGTAATTGTTCATATGGATAAAAGACATCAACTTGACATGAAACCATCAAGGAAAGAAATACAGCACTAAGAAGATGAACTGGAGTCTGCAGTATTTCTGCACATGAATTTGTATTTCCAATATTGTATGTGTTCAATTCCCTTCAGAGGTAAGACAAAAACTAATAAGCACTCCTGTTTTGACTGTACTTATGAACTACTAAGGATGAGAGAAAAATACATCAATATCATATAAAAAGTGAATTGGTGATATATTGTGGGGTGAGGGACTAATTTGCAGATCCTCTAAAAGTATCCTAAGTATTAATATTGCCTATTGAAGTAAGCCATAGATGGCATAGAAATATCCACTGGAATGCCAACTAGACAAGTGGAAAATAGTTTTTCTGGGGTTGTGTTGGACAAGTTAAAAATATGTCAATTTTATCATGCAATTAGAAAATCTAAGGTTTTACCTGATAAATGTATTCTACTTAATAAATTCAAGAGAGAGACTAAAACTTAATATTCTATATAGCTGGTCCATTTGTCCTGCTTTCTCTTAGACATGTTGGCAGTGTGAAGGAATTAGGTGCGTCAGCTGGGCTCAGCTGTGTTTACTAATGAACCACCACACAAAAGCCCTGCTTTTTCAATATTGTTCTTCTTCCTTGTCTCCAAGTACATGGGTATGACAGAGTAAATCCCAGCATATACTCCAGAACAATCATTTAGGACACTTGTTTGTTGTTTTTTTTTTTTCTCTTTTTAAATTAGTGTTATTAAGGTAAGTTAAAGTACTTTAAAGAAAGCAAATCATGACACTTACTCAAGGAAATAACAAAAGGTGCCCCACCTGGATTCTTGCAAATGCATTTTTCTCTCAGCTGCTTCTGTTATGGAGGGAAAAAAAAGAGTTTAAAAAATTATTTATATGAAAGTTACTTTAGCACTCTACCATTTTTTTATGCAACAAATAATCAATGTGTGTATTGGTTTATCACAGCAGCAAGTACCTTAGTTTCGTGGCTCAGTACTAATTCCTGAATAATCATGATGCTTGTATCCAAAGCTATTCTGCCATGGGAAATATGGCACATTCAGAGGCATCTTTGGAATATATGCTTCAAAAACTCCCTCCTGATCTGAACTGGAGCACTAGCACAGACACATTTAACTGACTTTTGATATGCCTTCTGGAGTAAATCAACTGCAAGGAAGGTTTGAAGACAATTTGCTATGGTCCTTTCCTAATAGCAGAAAGGATGAGACCACAAGAGACCCTGACTTTTGCCAGTCCTGCCAAACCCTTGAATGTTATTCTATGAGACTTGCAAACTTCAGCATTTTCTTATTTTCTTGCGCGTTGTCCAAGTGCAGGAAATGCATAATCTTTAATGCCATACTAAAAAAACCCCACAATCAACACACAAAAGCAAAATCCAAACCAAACCAAACCAACAACAAAACCAAACCAAACAAACAAAAAACCCCACACCAAAATTCACCAAAAACTTTTTTGATGACTAATTAACATTATTAAAAACTGTATTTCAGGATTTTAGCACCAACACCCCTTTCTGAGAAAGTAAATTGGACTTTTACAGATCACCTCTAGTGTGACACCTTAGGAACCCTTAAATTCTAAATGAAGGGCAGTAATATCCAGTGGGGGGGGGGGGGGGAACACGACATATTTATCTGCTCTAGCAATGTCACAAATATATATCTGATTCTAAAAATGCACAATTTTTCAGTTGTTCTGTATTCTCTTGTAACATACAAGTAGCTATCATATCTGTGGTATCACTATTTGGTTTCATGTAATGTTCTAACACCAACAGTAGCATGTATAAACTATCACACTGAAAAGACTTAGCAAAACAAGAAAAAAATATCATCAGATTTTTCATGCAGGTCAAAGATTTTTATCTACTTGGTTATATGTGTAATTTGTTTGTTCTGAAAACCTGTAAGCAATTAAAAACTAAAGTAAAATGCACTGGCACTACACATGCTGGATTAGACAGTATGATATGTGGCTGTGGAAGACGAGATTGTACTGAGTTTTTAAAAGGAATTGGATGTTTATGTGGATATAATAACACCAAGATTTAGGGTGTTATAGTTGAAAAAAACTAGAAGGTACATGTTTGACTGATCCATAATCATTAGACAAAACCTAATCAAATATACCAGATGTTGCTTATTGATAATTGTGGAAGGGTTACTGTTTCCTTCACCCATTCTGTATTGCTTATCATTGGACATGGGTCGGAAGACCAAGAGTATATTCCAACTCTTGCAGAGTAAGTAAAAAGAAGAGAAAACACAACCCAAAATTGTCATTGCCATCGCTATCACTGCTGTGGTGTACTGTTATGAACAAGAGTCAATGGGAAGGAGAACCCCTATATTATGCAGATATACTCTAGGCTGGAATAAAAATTGGTGTAGCAATAACATTAAAGACTACCTTCTCTGGTATTTTGATCTGTGCTATAATTGGTCAAGGTTAAACTGGTGGCCATGTTGACAAAAACACAGCAATTGAAAGACTGCTTCTTTGCTGGATTCTTCTCACGTTTTGTCCTCCTTTTTTGAACTGTGGCCTGTTCCAGCAAAGTTGCCTAAAATGCCTTCAAGGTTGTGCAGAGAGACCTCAGTGTTCACTTTGGTTTCATCATCAACAAAATTCTTTTCCACAAACAATGAATACTGCAGCATTCATTGCCAGTGGCACAAAACAAAGTCTATTTTTGTAATAGCCTGAGGTGCCCTTCCACAGCAGATCAACCTTCATCATTTTCTTTTCTGCAGTTTTTTTCTGTCTTGCTGTTTCACTCAGTTATGTGACCAACCTGTCTCTTGACATGACTGTTGGAACTGTGTGTGACATCTCACATCACCTGCTGTGATACCTGACCAAAAGATAGTTTGCACTCATATTAAAAAAATTGTGGCTTCCAGGCATAGATTTAAGAAGAAAAGCATATTTCTCGCATTTACGAGCCTTGTAAAGTACTTTCCACTCAGTACCTGTAAGCAACAATATCTTAAATAACATTCAGAAGGAGGAAGGAAATTTCTCATGCTAACTTCAATTCATGGATTAACAAAGCAAAACAGAGTGTTTGGCAAGGCATATTTATCTGAATGGTACACTCAAAAGATAAGATTTAGGGAGGACTCTACCATTAGTAAAAATTAGATAAATTAATAAAGAACAGTTCCTTTTATTGAAGGTTAGTCTTCAGGGTGATTTTGAAATAATAACAATTAAAAAAACCCCAGAAGTTGCAAACAATTTTCTTTGTTTTCCCTTTTCCTTGCACAGCATTGGTATAGCTATGAACATAATGAAAATCTTAGGTTAAAACCAGCAAAAATAGATCTATATTTACCAAGGAGAAAAATAATCATAGCACTTTTTTATTTACTAGTGCTGGTTGCACAAAATGATCTTATTTAGCAGACATGTGCTGAAACTGATAGTAAAAATTTTGTTTTTCCTGTAATAAATTGCAGTGTTAAACACATCCAAATTTTTCTTTCCAGTTTTCCAGGAATATGGCAATTAGTTAGACATTTATATCTTGTGACTTAATTTTCTTATCATTGCCTTTAATACTGGTAAGTTGAAACACGCCCAAATGACCTATGATGGATTTTCTGTGGAGAATGTGGGAAGACAGGTTATTAATACTTTTAGTTTTAGGAAGTGATGCAACTTGAGTCTTACTGTCCCACAATGTGGCAGTGTGTTTTTTTATTGTAATGCAGTTCTAGTAGTGAGTTTTATAATCTTTCCTATCTTATACTGTTATAGAACATTTTATTACTAATGGATTGTTCCTTTTCCGCCTGTGTTGTTGGTTTTGCCCAAAACCTGCTCTTTGTTCCCTGTTCCTCCTCGTATTGAATGTCAATCCCTCCCCAAGCCTGCCCCTTTCTCTAGAAACTTCCCTATCAATTTCGTATTCTTCGATACCCCATTGGTTTGTTTAAGTTATTCTCCTCCCCTGCAGTCCCTTATTGGTTTAAACATTGTATTCCCCGCCTTGTGTTCCACCCCCTATTTCTCCCAATTGGTCAAAGATTGTGTCCTTCCCTGGGACCTCCTCCCCTTTATAAGTTGATGTATGCGTTTTGGTGTGCCTTTCTCTCCCTGACAGTCTGGGTGTGAGGTTTTTTGGGAACCGTACAGAAGACCTCTCCCTGTTCCCTGTCCCTGCCCTCAGCGCAATCGTCTCCCCAGCGCAGCCCCCCTGTGCCGTAGAGCAGCCGTGCCCTGCAGCTGCACCCTTGTTCGGACAGCTTTCAGGGGCGGCCCGCTCTTGCTGTCAGTGTCAGGAGCTGGTTGGGCTGAAGAAATCTGGCGCTGCGGCGCCTTAATATGAAAATCCAAAAATAAAACGTGCAAAACCACACATCTTCTGCATATGAACATCTTGTGCACGCAATACAAACAATTCTTTAGGTGTACTTAATACGTGTACTGCTGTGCATACGCAGAGTACTATGCATATCCTAGCCAGCCCTATCTGGCTAAAAGACTGCATGAACTCGCTGAACAGAGGGTTGTACCTGTTGTATAGGATGTGTAACAGAGGAACAGAGTATTCTGGTGATGAAAATCTGTGTAAAACTCCTAAAAAATCTGTAAAATGCAAATTGCCTTCAGCCAGTGTGCCCTGTAACAGATTTGGATTATGAAATTATGCACTACATGACACTGTAACCTTGACCAGTTCAGAGGAAGGAGTATGCCTACACACTGCATATTGAAAGCAGAATAATTCATTCAAATTACCTGCATTGCAGCTGAGCAACTGTTAAACACTGAAATCCTACAGCCTTTAATGCTACCTCCTGGCCACGTAGAAAGCCAGTTGTCACAAGATCATATGATTAATTTCTCATGCAGTACACTGGAGACAAATTACTGTCAGTGATCAGTACTGCAGTTTTAATCATCTTCTAGAACAAAAGAAACAGGTTTGGGGTGGGTTTTTTCCCATTTTTTTTAATCTATTTTTTTTTTCTTCCCTCTAGGGGAGGAAAACAGAGCTTTGTCAGCCTTTTTGGCCATGAACCATAAAGAGCTCACTTAGTTTAGCAGCCTTAATATCTTTGCAGCACTATAAATAAAGATCTGTTTTCCCAAGTTAGGAGGCATTTCAGGAGCAGATACGGAAGAGGGAAGAAAAAACAGTGAGAAAACAAACAATGATGGTTCAAACTAGGCAATCAACAACCTAACCCCTTTGACATTGAGGCCAGCAGTTTGTTGTAAAATTATAATTACATTGAAAAGGAGAAGTGTATTTGATACACACCAAGGTAGCTTAGACAGAGAAATTGCATGGCATCTTTCCTAACAACATCAGTGACATTATTTTGCCAGGTTATTTTAAATTAAAGGATCCAGACTTACTGCAACAACTGCTGGCAGTTGTTCCTGTGCTTTAATTGATGATTCAGAAGGAAATTCATGGAAAAATTGTCTGGCTAAGATTTTTATTTTAAATTTTGCTTCCCATCACAAAAGGCTACCTGCATTTTCTGTAAGATGAAATCCCTTACATTTTCTTTACAAGATAAAGAAATGTCTCTCACTCTTGCTTCTGTTCCTGTACTGCTTTATATTATTGTGCAACACAAGGATAGATGTGTTACACTTGCTCATTTTCATGTCCGTGGTTCAACCCTGTTGCCATAGGGTTCACTGCTTGCTTTTCAGTAGATTTGCCCCTTAGAGCAGCAGAGCTTCAGTATTGCTGCAGGCTTCTAACATTACAGCCCTACAAATGTCAAATGGTGTTCCGGTGAAGCCTGCTGGCTCATTTGCTTGGATCTTCCCCTCCAGGCTCTTTTTAGCTTTCTCTTCTTTTTTCCTCCTCCCTCAAGAGCCTGATGCCTGGCATATTTCCCAACTGCATTAGTCATGCCAGAAGCAGAACCATGTATCCTCAGTTGAGCTGGTTCCACAAGCTGCCCAAGAGCCCTTATGAGACCAACAGACCATACAGCTTTGATAATTTTGCTAGAAATACTCTGTTTATGGATGGGGAAGCAGTAATTGTATATTGCAAGTGCTGTTTCTGAGCTTTTAATAGTGATAACTTCAAATTTGTTTGGTGTGAAAAAGAAACTTAAGATTATTTTTTTAATTTTTAAGTTCTTTGGACTTCAAACAGGCTTTGATAATCCAGAACCTTATATTTTTAAATGCAAACCTAGTTACTTTCAGCTCTCAGCATACATGTTATCTCTCAGGAGACATCTTCTAGCTTTTATGTTATAGCTATGTATGTTAAAGTTAGTCAGAAATTGGGGAAAAAAAAATCAAAACCCTCTTCCCAGTTATTTTTTATTTATCATCTCTTTATCAGGACAAAAATCATAAGGAATTTGGGATTCATAAATAAAAACCATAAATCCTATGTAATTTTTCTGCCCACATTACTCTCTCTAAAGGTGTCTGCTTGTAAACTTCGTGGTACCAGCTGAGAAATGGACAACAATATGCAGATATGTGAGTTAGAATCTTGCACTAACCTTGAGCTTCCATGACTTCTATAAATGAAGTGGAAATAATTCCACAAGCTTAAAGCCTGTCTTAACAAAACTGGTGATCAGGATGCGAAAGAGGACTGGAGAAAGAAAAGTGGGCCAAGAAAGTACATACTTGTCCATTCAGAAGCCTGTGAAAACAATAAAAAATGTATTAACACAATTTTTAACATCTGCATTTGCAAACAGGAAAGAAAAAAAAAATTGTGTCTGTCGTTTAACTTTCAGGTAATGGAAGATAAAGAAGATGGTAAGGGGAGGCCAAAAGGGTTGCAGGAAGTTGTCAGAGCTGTACATCAAAGATGCTATCAGAGCACCACAACAATGAACATATCTGTTTGTGTGAATTAGCCACACTAGAGACTGTCTTCATGCACATGCTGTATAGGAAACCCAGAAATGTCAAGGCTGTTGCTAAATTTTATTCTAAGAACATCTTCTAACCGTTTTCCTAGCAGGAAAAAAATGTTTGGAAACATGAGCCAGTGTAGAGCAATTGCTAAGATTTTATTTTGGTCTGTTCAGGAACCTGCATGTGATCTATGCAGAACACTTTGCCCTGTGTCCTCATCATATCAGTGCATGTCACACTAAGTGATACAACTAGCACTTGTCACCTTATATTTCTTCTTTAAGCATCTCCCGAGAGAGAAACTTTCACAAAAATTAAGAAAGCTGAAGAAATATGTTTGGTATCTTGACTGGAAGTGAGTGCTACAGATTTTGACAAGTTCTGAGAAAGCTCTGACTCCTCCAGAAACAAACAAAAATGGTTTCAAAATTGGGGTATCTGGGTCTCTGACTGGAACGAGACACAGTTCTGTGTTGTGGTTGGAACAAATTTCTATTAGTACAAAAAGCATGAGGCCGAGAGCTTATCACAATTATCATTGCCCATCTCACATAGACCATTGAAAATAGTATTTTGTCTACTCAGAAGTTTTGGTTATTGCAAGATTTTTGTGGCAATTTTTTTTCAATGTTCTCTTCATCTATAAGCCATAAACAGTAATGCAAAAAGTTACACAACTAATTTCCAACCTAGAGTCTGAGCACCAGTAACAATTCTTCAGTGGCAGCATAAGATTTCTGAGATTCCATGAGCAGTAAAACAAATTCATATTATTACACATTTTCATCAAAACATACATTTCATGAAAGCCTGAAACATTGCAAAGGTGTACTGATTTTGCTGACCTGTTCAATAGAAATTACAGCAGATACTAGGTTTTCTAGCACTTCAAAGAAACAGGAAGGAGACATGGACACATAGAAAAGACACTGTCCTTTTCAGCCTGAAAATAGGCTTCTTAGGACAGGTCCTTTTTGGAGAAAAAAAAATTTAGAAAATTAAAAAATCAGATTACCAATAGAGTCTTATAATAACAATATTACAACCCACTCCAGAAGGGAAGAGTAAACCAGGTTCTTGTTTAGAGATCCCTTAGGAGAGATTTGAGGGAAATGACACTGAGTAATTGGTGTTTGCAAATATTTATATGTAGGGTTTATTTTAGAACAACTTGAAAAGCAGGTATGTAGCCATTTTGGTTACTATCTATAGTAATATAGAAATATAAAGACATAAAAATAGCACTTAAGAAAACAGAGAAGAAAGAGTAGGAAAAGATCCCACCCAAAGCTGCAAGTTCCATGTCTGTTGGTCAAAGTGATGGTCATGATCTTGAACCCATGAGGGAAACCACCAAAATACAACAACCATAGGGTTCACTCAGGTTAAGGTGGAAACACAGGTGCTTTCCCTAGAGCAGGGAGTTTTACAGTGTATGATGTAATCCTTCGGATGACTGGACACTTCCCAGAGTCTTTGATGATCTAAGCTGTTACAGCTGCCTCCTATCAGCAGTTGAATAATTTATGGTCCATGAGTCCACGGGATAAAGGTGTTCAGGCTACCTCTGAATGTCCCATTCTTCTCCACAGAGGAATTTTCACAGCTGGGCAATTTGGGTAAGGACTTTGGAATGTTAAAGAGCGCAGCCTGCCTCTTAGCAGCCCCTTCCCTTATCTTGTTCAACAGCCAGTTTGTAGCCTGAGGTGCCAGGTGTTCATGCCCTCTGCACCTGGGCAGTTTGCACATCACCAGCTTGCACCCTGAGTATTTGTGCCATTATCATTCCAGTCTCTCAAAATCATTGAGAACTGCAAAAATACAAAACCAATTACAACAAGAATAGTGACAATAAAAAACAGAAGGAGAAGAATGACAGTAACAAAACCAATGACAGTAGTAAATCTCTAAATCTAATTATTCAGTCATCTTTCTGACTTTTCTTTTGTTTCATACTTTTAACCAAGATCTTTACCATCTCTCTCAGCTATTGACCAGCTATGATCAGCTTTACCTCCCTGTAAAAAACAGTCATAACTCTAGGCCTGCTCGGCTGTTCTACCAGCTTCAATGGCACCTGGATAGATGTCTTAGTGCCCTGATGATAGAATATTGGAAAATCTACTAAAAGACAATATTCAGAGAGGTTTGGATTTTTTTATAATCTCCTACATAATAAACAATAGAGGGATAACACTAATATCTTATCTGTATCTTTGACTGTATTCCTCACAAACATATGCATACTTTTGACTTTTACTTTAGTAACTCCCAATAAATATTACAACTTCTTAAATGTTTTTAAAGTTTTGACTGATTTTAGAATATTACATATTTCTAAAGATAAATACAGGGAAAGCATCAAGAACTTGAACTTAATGCTTTGCCTCAGCTAGAGATTAAGAGAATTCAGATACTATTTTAAAACCAGGCATTTACAGAGGAAGTTACCAAAAACCAAAATCTTGAGGGTGACCTGCTGGAGCTGGTCAGCCTCAAGATGGGTTTTCTCTAAGGACTTTTTTCTTAGTTCTCATACATTCCAAGGTATCCAAGTTCTGTTCTTTTGACAACTTTTGTGGACTCTTATTATTAATAATGACACAAAGAGAATTTTGTTCCATGGTTTCAGAGGGCAGCATGGTAAAGAGGGAGGAGTGTTTTGAATGTATAATTTTTATTGTTGTATAAGGTGCTGGTGATCAAGCAATTTAAAATGTGGTACGTGGCTTCTGGACTGGAGCTCCACGTGGGGTAATCCACACAGTTGGCAGCCTTTGTTAGCAAAGATAAAAAGTGTTAAATATCTTAAAATAATACATGGATTGATTTCCTAGCTAGTCTCAAATTACAAAAAGCAGGAACTTGAGTCTGTATATGCTACAGTCTCATAAAGAAAAAAGCCTTTAAAAATACATAATTTGGGAATAGGAATCTTCTCAAATTTACAAGGTTTATTTTTGTTAACAGGAAGAATTAGAGGTCTGTGTGAAAGAAGATCATGCAGCTCTGGTGGCATAGCTCATATGACTGGCATGCTGCCATGAATGGATGCAGTCCCTTTGTGAAAGATGGACTGGGATGGCAAGAAGGGGGTTTTTCCCTTTTTGTGGGAGAGCAGTGAGAATGCGTGGAGCTCTGCCTTAGGATGGGTGATGAGCAAACGCAGAGCTGGTTGATCAGGATGAATGGGCAGAACAACATATGCAACATTGTGTTGAGTGTTTGCTACAGACTCACCAGTCAGGAGGAAGAAGTTGGTGAGGCCTTCTTCAATAACTGGAAGTAGCCTTTGCCTGCAGGCTCTGGTCCTGTATCTGCTGGAAGAACAGCACAGCATGACACAAATAAGACAGAAAATTTCTAGAGTTCATTGATGTCAACATCTTGACACAGGAGACTGCAGAGCTGAGGAGGGAATTGCTCTGCTGGACTCAATAAATGATATTTACACACCAGAATGAACTTTGTGGGGATAGAAAGGCTGGATGCAGCTTTGCTGTGACGAGCATGAAATAATGGGGTTTGGGATCCTGAGAGGAGGCAAAAAAAAGGAAAAAAAAAAAGAATAGGAGGGCAGACTTTGCCCTGTTCTGTGATCACCTTGGATGAGTATAAAGAGATAGCACTGCAGAGTAATTTTTTCTGGTAGTGCCATTTTCTCTTCGCATCAAGAAAAATGATCATTCAGCAATCAGGGACGTCTATGAACCAGAGTAAACCCAAAGTATGAAATTACAAACTCTCCCAGGGCAGGTAGTTTGTCTTAATCTGCAACAAAAGATAGGACATCTTATTGTTTGAGGTTTTGAAAAATGGATTTTTTGGTGAGTTGGTTATTTTTGAGGTTTTATTTCATTTTGCTTTTAGGAGGAGGAGGAAGAGCAGAGTTGTAACTTGTTTCAATTTCCATCTGTCTTTTGTTTGTTTGGTTGGTTGGTTGTTTTTTGTTTTGTTTTGTTTTGATGCTTTGGTTTATTTTATTTGCTTCCTTATTTGGGATTTCCATTTATTTGTGGTTTTATTTGTTTGGGATGTCTTCATATTTGACTGTAGCTTCCCTTATGAGAGGTAATTTCTGGAATAAAGAAAAGATGAGTGGGAACAATTTCCTTTTATTTCTTGAAATATTTCATATCTTGTGATTAGTTGATAGTGCTAAGAACAGCAGTTAAGCTTTCTTCCCCTCGCCTATCCACCCCTCATTTCCTGCACTGTCACTCTCATTTATAGCAAGAATTAAAACTAATGATAAACACAGAAGATGAATAATTAATAAATTAAATAACTAGTGTTAAGACTGGATGGAGATGTTTTATGAACTGTGAAGAAAACTAATCATTTTTAGTGACTAAAGATTCATGTTTGCTTTTTTTTTGTCCTAATGAGAATGTTTCTAAGTCACTGAAGCTACATCTCAGTTAAAAATATATCAAGAGAAAGTCATTAAGCAGTTTCTTGTTGTCAGTTAATCTCTGTTAAATTTATCACACTGTTAAAATAGAAGTGGAAAGACACAAGAAGTAGTTAACTGAGACAATTCCACTGCAAGCAATTAGCCTTTTAGAGAAAAAGCTTCTGTGAAATAGTGGGTTTTAAACAATCAGCTGAATAGTTATTCCCTGTAAAATCTTGGTGAACTGCACCTTGAAGACTATTTCTGCTAAGGACTACTCCCCAGCAAACTCCATATTTCATTTTTTCTCCTGACTTGATTTTTGGTGAGAAATAAGAGGATACCCTATTAAGAAAAGATATTTTGGGACATTTTGAATAGAAAATGGTGGGGTTTATGCATTTTTTCCCCAGGAAATATGCTTCTGATGAATTATCCTGTTGTCGTAGTAAAGAATGCTTAGATTCTAATGGCAGGTTTTTTAGAGTTTTGGGTTTGTCAAATAAATCTGAGAATCTGAATCTAAACACTCAAAAAAGAAAGCCTAGCAATTGATTTTTAGATACGTTAATATTTTTGTTGTGATAAAAAAAATCAAAATTTAGACAAAAATGGAAACAAAGCATCCATTTCTAAACAAACTGTTTTTGTTTCCTGTCCTTTTCTCAGCATTTATTGATATTTATGCTATAAGAAGCAGTAAACTGTAAACAGACTTCACAACCAAAAAACCAAAAAAACCCCAAAACCAAACGACTTTATTTTTTTGTCCAGCATCATTGGATATTGGACAGATATCCAGATTCCCTGTCTAGATTGTTCAGGGAATCCCAGTTATCAGATCTCTCTAAGCATATATCTGTGCAATGTCTGTCAAACATACCTATACTTGCTATTATGCATTTCATTACCCTTTCTTCTATATTTTATCAGAGCAAAGCTTCTGAAGCAAGGTGCAGGGCCTCACCTATGGTTGTATGCAGGCTTTTCTAGTCTCAAATTAGAACAGGAGTGTCAAAAAGCTATGCACTTACATCTTCCACTCATTCTAACTTTTAGAAAGAAAGTGTTGTAGTTTACAAGGCCAATCCAGGCATTTTATGCAGTAAGTTTATATATGTAGAGTTTTCCACATTTTTCTTCCAGCAACTCTTACACACACGTGCTTTGCATAAATTAAACAACTTAGTAGATTTCAACTTCTTTTATTTTACAAAATGTGGAATATAGAGGTTGAAGGATGATATGGTGCAGAAATTTTCTTAGTTTTTTGTTTAGAGGGTCACATGTGCATTCACCAAGTGCAGGCACTGGTCACTCAGTTTTAAAAGGTTCTACATTTATGTGACTTGATGAGGGATAAAAAATTAATAAAAGGATAAGAAGGATAAGGAGAGGTTGAGATAGAAATAAACCTAATCAATAGCATTCAGAAAGTGAAAAGCTGGTTCTTGCTAAGATTTTACTTTGGCAACTGCAGATCTGTATGTACTAATTGATGCACACAGACATTTTAAATATGACTGGAAATAAAAAATAGTAAGGAAAACTGTAGTATATAATACTGGAATTTAGCTATTGATTTCTAAGGAATAATTTTCACATTTTTTCCTTAAATATTTAAGCTTTAGAAAAATATTCATTTTATATCAAAAATGAATTTCATTGGATGGTAGTTATTTTGAGAGCCTAAGTTGTTCTTGTGTTGTTACTTGGACCTTCACAACAGAAATATCTCTATTTTCTCCTGTGGGGTGTTGATTTAAATCAGTAACGTACACTGATTGCAAGGAGGGACTGAGCATGGCCACAGGACCTGTCATACTGATG
Organism: Pheucticus melanocephalus; assembly: GCA_013398405.1. Taxonomy (NCBI): domain Eukaryota; kingdom Metazoa; phylum Chordata; class Aves; order Passeriformes; family Cardinalidae; genus Pheucticus; species Pheucticus melanocephalus. Next base: position 272,100 of record VZSJ01001666.1, on the reverse strand, counting down.
GTGATGTGACTGCCACACATGGGTGTATCTGCATGATTGGGGTGTTCCTGCCAGACTCGAGAGACTTGTGTGCTGTGCCTTTCTCAGTCTGATACACGTTCTACCTCCAAGGATGATCTGAGTGTCAAAGCAAAGATAAGTTTGAAATTAAGGGAAGCCGTCTCATGATCCTGTACTTACAGAGAGGTATCTTTGCAAGGTTTCTCATTTCTTGGACTAATATTCTAATGAGAAAAGTGTAAACTCTAGAGTCTCTCTTCATCTTATTTTGAAATAAGAGGCTATTGTTTGAACTCCTGGGGAAGACTGAGACTAATGTATTTGAGGTTCAAGCTATGAATTCAAGTCTCAGATTTGCAAATATTTAGAAACAGACTTATGATTGCTGAGAGGTTAGTATTTCTCTCCATTCTCACTTTGTAACTCTCAGCAAGCATCAAATAATCTACTTGGTATCTTCCATCTCACCCTCATTAAGTTCCAGCAGAAAGATTGCTGAACATTAATTTGATATTACATTTTTCCGTTATTAGGAAGAAATGCTGACATTGGTGATCCTATATTAAAATCCTGAATGCAATAAAATTTTATGGAACAGCAAGGTCATTAATTTAGAATTATTACAATAGTATGCCATCAAGATATATGGTCTCTTTATAAAATTATCTATCTGACCAGGTTGGTAAAACCAATGCTGATTTACTCAGTTTATTTTGCCTAAGTACGTAGGTATGGCCTGCATTTTCTTTTGATTTTTTTTTAATTTGAATTTCTAGTTACATGGTAAACCTTTGTATCCTTCAAGAAATGGAAACTATAGGGTAAAAATTGTCTTCACAGGATGCAGCTGGGATATTTGGAAAATCCTTTTTTTTTCATTTCTGACAGCCTTAGAGTGAAGACAATTGAAGTACAATATTTAAGTTAATTTAAAAAAGACAGTTGGCTGCAGACTCCCAAATTGCTACAGATTCTATAGTAACACATCATTAATGTATTCTATGCAAACAGTTTACATTATATTAATTTCTAAAATCAATAAAGAACCTCAGAGGAATATTGCATATTGAGATACAACTATTTTAGGGATATTGACCTGTACGCCAAGAGTAGATTGAAGAAAAATGAGCCGATAAAGCTGAGTACCCCTGTTTTCTGCTATAAGCGTAAGATGTTAGTTCTCATAGACTCTTTTCAATGAAGAGATTTCAAGCAAAAAAAGAGAACAAAACAAAAATCCCCAAACCAAACAAAACCCAAAAATCCCACGGAACAAACCCCACCATAGTTAAAATAGACAGCCTGTCACATTCAATACTGAAACTGTTGTAAGGAGGTAGAACTCTTTTCCCCAAGCATATCTTCCATTAACATTAGATGATGAGTGATAACTCTTCCTTTCAAAAGTTGTTCTCTGGTTCTATCACTAGTGAAGACAGGTAAAAGCAAAAAGTGAAATTTTGTTCTGAAGCCAGCCAGAATTTACATGGGATTATAGCATTAAAATGGAAGATTAGCAGGATTTTAGGGAGAGATAGGGTGCATTTTATTACAATTAAAAGCTTAGTTTACACAGAAAAAAATAATGAAGCCAGCAAATGAACCTTTTCTTGTTTGAAATACCATTCCAAGTGAGAAGAAATGTCTTATGCCTTCACATAT
>VZSJ01001666.1:251090-270038 GCA_013398405.1 Pheucticus melanocephalus | reverse complement strand
TTTCGTTCTCCCACTTTTCTGCTCTTTTTATGACTTTTTTGCATGTGATGCCTCATATCATTGCATTTGGTGGATGTTATCTTGAAGATAGCAGGGCCCATCCCTGTCATACCCTCAAAAAACTCATCAAAATCTTTCTTTCTTTCTGCCCGTGCCTTATTAACAACACTTAGTATTGTTAGTAACAGCAGCATTACACCATTGATGTTTGAGGGGACAATATCATGCAAATAAAGACCAGTATGTCTTATTCACTGCTTAGAATGAAGGAGGAAAGAATATTTAGTTAATGTGGCTCAGAAAATGGGATGGGGGGAGGAAATGTTGCAAAGAAGCTTTCTCCAAAACACCTCATTTCAGTTTTAGCTAAAGTAGTCATATGTTAGTCTCTGTCAGTTTCGACATAATCAGCAAAATTCCCAAATCTTTACATCATTGTCCTGATCATGGCTAACCTAGACTGGTTTTGCTTTGGGCAGTAGACTTTGAAAACTCCATTGCCTTACATGTACACACACATGCACCCCTGCAAAAATACACACTCTCATATACAAGTCTGTGAGAAACATTTCTACTGACACTCCCCAACAGCTAAATATATCAAAGCTATCCCTGTGATACATCAAAATCTTCATATAAGGCTTGAGTGCAATCTAGCAAGCATGTTCAGACAGTAGGTTGACATATATTATGTTGTTTCTTTACTTTTATAGATTATAATAGTGCCTTCTCATGTAAATTCTTCATATTCCTTAGGTTTCATATACAGTTGTTCATTGCATCCTTTTATCAGTTCTTTAAACCTCTTCTGTATTTCCAGCTCTATCTCTACCAACTAATACCTCTGTCATAGATTTGTACAGTATTGATTAGATTCCTTGACATATTGCCTGTTTTTTCCTTCTTGTATCTACTGGAGATTAAGCTGTCATTTCTGTGGCTTTATATTCTCTACATTTTGACATGTAGCAAATTTGCCTTGTCTTAGCTTCATTGAGTTAGTAAATTTCTTTATAATCTTTTCCATCAGGAATGAAATTAAATGTTTTTTTTTTTCCTTTGCTATTTGCATGGCATGACAAAAAAGCAAGGTATTCATGGATTTTTGTGCCTTTTTTCACTGTGTATATATTAAGATAATATACAAATTTTTACTTTAAATAAAGAGATGTGTATATATACAATGTTCTCGTATATATATATACAATGTTCTCATATCTCAATTTCATTATATTGTAAAGTCAGATTAAGAAATAAATAACAAAGAGTAACAATGGTAACAGAGATGCACTAATTTCTTTACAATCACATGGAAAAATTGCAGAGAATAAAAACATAGTTTGATATCATTTGCAATGAAATATGTCATAAATTCATTAATAGAACTTTTAATTTATTAAGATAATTCACAGTAAATAGGAACAGAAATAGAAAGTAGAGATCTAGCTTTAGAGCTACCACTCTGAATCCAATCCTGCTGTAAACCAAAACTAAACAGGAGTTATTGAAGTTCCAAAATCACGTATATTGTGCTTTATATGAGAAGGGAAGGGTGAAAATCTAGCCCATATTATAAATGATCCATGAGAGATACCTGAATCCAAGAGGCTCTGAACCTCACAACTCTAAAAATAATACGGAGAACAATAAGTCTCAAACATTGGAAAACAGGTGTGCCTTCCAGGGCTGACAACTGCTCAAATGCCTCTCCACTACTGAGCTAATGTCACATTGAGCAACAAATTCAAACTGCTCAGAGACTGCTTTATTTACACTGAAGTTACTGTGGAGCTGGCAGTAGCTACCAGTGCAGCTGTGCAGTCTGGCAAGGCAGCCCTCCACTGTGCCTTTGCTTGTCTGGAAGTCAAGGCACATCAGCACTCTCTGAATGTGAAGGGTTCATCCAAAGTGAAGGATTCATCACATAGCATAAGTAAGAAATTCCTGGGTCCAAACAATACATTAGCAAGAGCAGTGAAGACTTATAAGCCAATAAACAAAGTAATAGAACATATCAGATCCTTTATAAACAGCTGAACTTCTTACCCAAACAGCTACTGCATATACAGAAAAGCTAATTTCTTAACCAATAGTTCCTGACATAATTTAAAAAATAACTATACAACAACATCCTCCCTCTGCCCACCAAAGCTATACAGAAAAGAAACCCCAAACAATCCAAATCTAGAAGCTAAAGGCAGTTTGACCTATGTTGTGGCTAAATTCATATCACTGACTTAGGCTTTCAAATAAATTCTGTATAAGAATGCTTGCTAAACATAGTTCAGTCCTTATTTTAGGACTTTAGGTTTAACATTGGTCATGGAGATTAACAGTCATGACTGCTATCTACAGAAATTGTTACCACTGCTAATACCATGCTGAAATGGTTATTTACAAATGATGGCAAGGTAGGATGCAAATTTGAGACCCAGAATGTCATATGGCGAAACAATCCTTAGTGACTAGATTTACCAGTTCAGAAGTTTTGGGTCTCACTGATGAACGGCAGACTTGTCAATATTGACACAACCAGAAATAGTATTATACATTGGCATTACACATCCTGAGCCTTGACTTATTTGACTTTCTTAAATTATCTTCCCATTATTGCTCACTATTTCACACAAAGAGGATTCTGCATGAACAGTGATTATTTTCCAAAAATTTTATAAAGCCAGCAAGTCAGTTCTTCACTCAAAAGAGGGAGATGGAGTGTCACAAAAACACCTACTCTGTGTCTGAAATACATAGAGCTGGCAGCATTGAAGGAGCCTCAGCAAACTGAGAGGCACCCTGTTTCAGTCTGAGAAAAAAGTTAGTCTTTTTGTTTCCTGATTTTATCACTTTTTGAGTTACCTCACTCTCTGCAGTTTTCTAGCATATATATAATGAAAGAGATGATTTGTTCTTTTATTTCACGAGTTTCCTACAAGTTTCATTGTATGTACTTGAGAGGACAGACAAAATGAAGAAAAAGCTAAACCCAAAACCAAACCAAATGAAACCCAAAACAACCTACAATATATTATTTTAGTTTTTAGCTAAATTTGGGGAACACCCCAAGAACTTAAATGCACAGTATTTGATTGCTGATAACCAAATTCTAGGCTGTGACATGGAAGTTGACAAATTCCAGGCCCTTAGTTGTACAGCTGTTCAAAAAATGGAGAGGGGAAACCAGAGGATCATGAATTTAGTTAAGCGAAGACCATGGCAAAACTTTCTTTTTATATTTGTTAATGCTTCTTTATTTGCAGAATGACTTGAGGTATGGGCTGTGGGGAGGGAGATGGAGCATTTTGTGGAGAAAGCACCTCATGGTGCACTACATCTGACTGGTCAGAGTTACTGACTTCCAGTTTAAAACAGGTTTCCTTTCTGACCAGTAACTTGGGTGGCACTGCCCAGCTGTATGCATCCATTGCTTATACCTTCAGCAAGCTCAGCCACAGCCCATCAAAATTTTAAAGTATAAGTGATAAAAGTATACAGTGTACAGTGATAAAAAGTGTACAGTGATAAAAAATACCTATCGGTTTTTAATCTACATAATTCTAATACTTCACAGTGTGTAAATATTTTTTTATTAAGCCTGAAAAGCTTTGCCATTTCTCAATGTCTGTAAGAATCTCAAAATTTTGACCTTAAAACTGCACAATTCTTTAACAGTGTCACTTAATAGGACCTTCACAAAAATAATATCCTAAGGAACAAATATATGCTGGTTTTTTACACTTTTTGCTTTCCTTTTTTCATTAATATCTATGTTTGACATTTTTTTCCCAGAGTAGTTTGTAGTAGAATATAACACTCCACTTTGTCTCTCTGTGGGTACATTCCTATTACTGTAGTACTTTCAAAGACATCTAACCACAACAGTGTATAAAATTATGCTTGATATTTGAGAACAGTTTTCATTCATATTAATTTATCCCTTCAATTCTCTTGCGAAAACAATCACAGTGAAGACAAACCACTGAGTGATTTAATTTACACCACAGGTGCACCAAATCTTTTTACTCTGCCTGCAGAGACATCTTTGAATATCCCAATATCCATTTCAGCAGCAGTAATTGGTTTATAATAGCAGTCATGGACAAAATATGCACAAAGTTTTGAAAACAGTTCTAAAAAATCTGCTATTTATTTTATGGTGTTGTTTAAAAAGACATCACGGTTTTATAATCTTACATGATTGGGTATATAGGACATTCATTCAGATTTGCTATAACATTAAAATAGCCTCTACAGATAATTCTGGACAGGCAATATACTGTCACTTTTCTTTTTGTCCTGCATTATCTAACTTGAAAAGGCTTCAGCTCTTGAAACATTTTAAAGAATATTCTGGATTTGGCTTTACTTGAATCTACTACAGAGAAGACATGCATAGTTAATCTTTCCCTATCTTGTTTCTGTAATGATACTGAAGTTCATAATTGTTTCAAATTAATTTTCCAGTTTGTTTGCACTTTGAAAATACTCTTAGAAAGCACAGGAGGAAAAATAAACTTTATAAAACTAAGAAATTATTAAATAACTTTTATTTCACACTGGAACTCTTCTCTACCTTTGAATCTATTAAAAAATGCTTGAATTGTAACCTAGCAGATATAAATGTATCTGGAATTTGTTTCTAATTCACATTAAAAAAAGTTATGTACAAATACTTTGTCTTTTCTGCCACCCCACCTCCTTCCCTCCCACCTTCCCAAGCTTGAAACCTTCGAATAAGTAGAATGTAGTTCTTGGACAAAGAATTAATCAAGTAGTATCTCCAAAAGAAGGAGAACTGGAAGAAGCTGAAATTTCTTCAGTCTTTATGAAAAATTTATTTCAAATGGTTTTCTTATCTGTATTTTAAAATTATTATGAAGACCAAAGAAAACTCTTGCAACAGTTCTTACAATGCCTTCACATGTATTACTAAAAATGTTGCAGTAACTTCAAATCCTAAATAACAACTAAACTGACTGTTTTAAAAGTTTTATGCTAATACCAAAGTTGGCACAGTAATCCACACTCTTTTCAATAACAGTGCTGATAAAGTGAAAAGTTTAATAAATTTCTGGCTATGAGAGAAAATCTGTATGTTGAAAAAATGCCATGCAACATATTGTTTCATTTCCTCAATATATTGTTCTCTAGTACATCCCCTATTTTGGCAAAAAGAAAGAAGAGTTTTATAATCTTATTTTATTAGAATTGAATTGCTTTATTATAAGGCATTAAAGTGTTACCTAACCCAGGTGTTTATTTTTTGTTTTACACATATGCTTGAAGTCTCTGGATGATTTACAAAACTGTTACTTAGAAAATGTCTGTCAGGACCTTTCAGGTGCAGACTGAGTGGATTCTGGCAGACACTAACTTATAATCAAGCTGATACTTTATATTAAGTGACATATGAATATGGTACTCAGGATTTGTATCTTACTTCTTACTTGGTCATGATATAATTACTTAATGTTGATGAGAAATTCTTTAAGAGATTAGGTTTTATGGACAAAAAATTTGTATCTATTTGAGGAAATATTCAGATCTAATTGTGCAATTAGCTACATTTTCAGGAAATCCCTACACAGTAACCAAGGCTGTGTTCCTAAATTCCACAGCCTTTTTTAACAAGTTTGAGGACTACTTGTAGTGCTTACTCAAGGTAAAAAATAACATCTATTTCATCCTCTAAGAGTTTTTATAATAGGTCATGTTCAGAGCAAGAGTTTTTTACAATTTAATGAAAATATTTTTCAAGTTTAAAGTTCTTCGTTTTTCTCAGCAAATATTTGCCTTTAAATTTTAACAGGTGTGACAGCATTTCCCAGTGATGTTTGGAAAAAACCTACGACACCACGTCTTAAAGGAATCCCACCTCTGTTTAAAGCATAATTCTACCTGAACTTCTTTTAAAAGTGTCATTAAACACTGATGATAATAAGAAGTCTGAGTGTCAGGACCTTATGTATATCTTCCCATTTGCACTTGCAATTCATTTTAACCATGCTGTTTAGCTGTATTCTTAGGAAATGTCTGTCTATTAGCTCTTGGTACGTACCTTTAATGCTGTGGAGTGTCACATCCCACTGGCGAGTGACAAGACGGTTCTAGATTAAAAAAAAAGTTCCATCATAAGCATTCTTTCACTGGCAACTCTAATGCCTCATAATGTTTCACTTTCAAGTGAAATATATCTTAAGTATAAGCAATTTTTTGTAAATTTGCTAACTGGGTAACTAAGCAAATTCAGACTCAGTTCAAAGTTGAGAAAAATACTTTATGGTGTTTGATAGCATGCTAATGCCCCGTATCATACACCAGAGTATTTAATCCTATATCTCTTTCCTCTGGGTTTTTTTTTTTTTTGTCCTTGAGAGGTACACAAGTGATGGAAATCTGATTAAAAGTAGGTTTTTGCTACAAGAAAACTTCATTAATACCAACTCTGGTTTCAGAACTTCTCTTTTAACTAATTACATCTTGATGTAAATTGCAATACACAATTTATATTCTGACTGATAGTCTCTCCTTAGGAAAAAAGGAAAATTTAATTTTTTAATCTCCTTTTCTATTCTCATTATGGTCCAAATTATTAAAAAAATTGAATTAGGCATATTTATTAACAAATTTTCATGTTAAAGGCAGTAATGATGAAATTGTAAAAAAAAATAATTTGAGTGATAAATTAAGTAAATATTTTTTCTAATTGCTGCTTGTATTTAGAGCAATGATTTTGAAATCCAGGAATCTCTGGAGAAGTTCACTCTTTATTATATGTTCGTGTTTATGTATATATGTTCATGTGTTTATGTATTTCGCACTATCATAGGACATTTACAGTTTATAAATAGTATATTGAAGATTATTTTTTACACTTTTCTTAAAATTCAAACCTAATAATGAGAAAGTACATACTTCTTTTAAGACTAGATAGCAACCTTGTATTTTCTTTGCAATAAAGCATATAAAAACACCAAGATAAAATATAGTTCTGTTTTTATATTATGTTTAGCTGTAACATTCTTCAGGCAGATTTTATTAAAGTTTCATAGAATGCTCTATCTCTCAGGAAAGAAATATTTCTTTTCCAGTAGATACAGAGAAAAAATCTAATAAATACTTTTAATAGTCATAAAATTCACATAGATTTTTTTGACAATACTTACTCAGAGATTATTGTAGAGGTTGAATTTGCAGTCCAATAATAGAAGACAATGAAAATTTAGGTTGAAAATTAAAGTAACTCAGACTGATGAAGGTATAATGCAAATGTGTCAAAACAATTTTTAAGTATGAAGCTTAAGAACAGAGGGTATAAGCCTTTGGAATTACATATTATCATATCTTAAAAAGTATTGTACTTCCCTTGACGACATCAGATTTACTGTATACATCAGGATTAATATTCTCAGCAAGTACTATGTTATATAAAATCAATTTTACTTCCTATGTTCAGAAAATTATCAATATATAAGCGAATTCTTTCAATTCTTTCACACTTCCCTTTTTACGTTCATTATACTTTTTTCAAGTAATTATAGCTCAGCTGTGAATGTAGAAGACAAAACTTTACAAATAATTTTAGAATAAAAATCATATCTATTTTAGTAGTATTTCAAATGCTAGCTTAAGAAAACACACACACATATATATTTAAACGGAGGAAATAACATGTAGCTTTGATTGAATAACTTGTTCCTTAAATAGTCAATGTTTCTTTTGAGATTTTATTATTTTTGGGGCCTTCCTGTGAAAAGAGAGGACCATTGAATTAATATAAAAAACATATTTATGTTCCTAAATGTTCATGGACTCTGAGCAATATTTATAATAATATGTATTAAAAACACTTAAAATTAATGATTTGTTTTTTGAAACTGAGCTTTGCAGAGAAATAAGATGTTTTAAGAAAGGGCATTGATGAAAAATGGCTCCAATAATACAGAAAATAAATAAATATAGGTACTTTGTTTATCTCCATTGCTTTTAAACAGAACTAAGAACTGCAAAAGGCCAGTGATAACATTTATTTTAAATTGTATTCTGTATTTAATCACAGAGATAGAAAAATAAAGAAATCTTAAAAAAATAAATGTATCAAGTGATCTTGAAAAATGTTTTGTGAACCTGCCATTGAAAAGGCAATGAGTGAATTGTCAAGTGCAAATTTTTACTGTAGATCAAACCCAGTTTTATTTCACTGTGCCATAAACATGACTGTTAATCCTTAAATGTGACAATTTCTTTTCTCTGCCCTTACTTAAAAATTTAACTCTGATCATCATCTAAAAATTTGTCACACAAATTTGTTTCAATCAGGTCTGCAAGCTCCTCCTTGTTTGCTTATGACTCATTGTATAAAAAAGAGTCCCATCTGTCAGGGTCTGTTTTAATCTTTCCTGTTTCTGTCTTTTGCACAGCTAGCCCTTCTCAGCTCAAATCTTGCACACCCTAGTTTTTACAGCTGTTCCAATTATCAGTTAAAGAATACACTGTTTTAAGCTGCATGTCTGGACTGGTTCGAAACCTTGCATTTTGATGGGAAAATATTCCAAAAGGTTTCACACAGATTCTGTCAGATTTATCTTTTAAAATAGTTACAAATCCAGCACTTAACAAGATGACTCAGGCTTCTTGGGGCTACAGCAATTTAATACTTTGGCTTTTAATGCCCGATGTCAGGTGCTCATGCAGTCTTGAAATCTCTATTGCTTGATTGTATCAGAGCTTTTAGATAGGAATTTTCTCTGCTGCTTGTTCTTGAAAGTCATTCAAGCCTTAAGCCTTATTTTTTTCAGTTCTGTTTTCAAATGACTGCATCTGTAAACAATTTCTTTGTAAGCTATTTCTATTTATGTATCTAAAAACTTTCTGTGTATACTTAACTGTAAAAAGAATGCAGCTTTTCATTTTCTTTAATTTGGCTCACAAAAGTTCTGTTTGAGCATAACACAAGCTCTAGGTTCAAGTACAGACACTTAGTTAAATATAGTCATAAGCAGAATAGCCCTGCCTGAAATTCCAGTAGGAAAACACTGCCAGTCAGGGACCGCTTGCAAAATCAACTGGATCAACGGAATAATCTGTTTCTTATCTTCAGTGAAGAGCATACATCACAGATGTACAAAGATGAACAAGAAGCCTTTTCTTCAGAAATCATCCACATATTTGCATCTTGATTTGAATGAAACTTCAACTAATCAGCTACTTTGTTTTCAGCATATCATGGGAGTTAAGGTACAAAATACATAGTTACTTAATTTGGCTATTCATGGTTCAACATAACAAAGCAGGACATAACAAAGAAGCAAGAGAACAAGCATCAGCTATTTTGACAAAGTCTGGACTTAAGGAATTAGTAGGCTGGTATGTCACAGTAACGTTTGTGAATTTTCATTCTTAAGGAGAAAACAAAAAAAAAAAATTAAAAGCCTTGAATAGCGCCCAGAAGATAGTTAATATGAATCCTATCAATTTTATTTGATTTTAAATGTTCTATCTTTAGCTGAACTGGATTGAAGACAAACAGGAAATGCACAGCTTCTTGTATGTGGAAAGTCTTGAATAAGAGATAGTCTTTGTCTACCTGGGACTACAAACATTCATGGTGAAACTACTTTTTCTGGTTTCTTTGTTTTATACTACATTATGCATGTGCAAACATCTGGTGAAGAGCTAGCTAACTTCAGGAAAAACTTTGAAGACTGATAATTCAAAGGGAATAGCTAGAACTGAAATCATCAAATCTGTAAAGATGCATGAATTAGGATGAAAATGAACTGAGACATTTTTACTTAAGCATTTTCGCATACATAAGTTTTAGAGATGAAAGTCTTCAGTGTTCTTTGAAGAACAGAGGGATGGTCTGTTCTATCTCAAAGTAGGCTGGACTCTAAGCAGAATCTTCTAATTTTTAAAATTATCTTTATAACTATAACATTAATGAAAATATATGTAACTTCTCTTCCAGTTTCGCTGCTTCAGCACTGTAGACATTTTTTTTTGTACCCTTAACCTATTTTCAGGCCTGGTAAAAATATGCTAGTTCCTTATAATCTTTCAATTTCTTTTCAGTGTTTCTAATGGAGAATGAGAATGTTCATTCAGATATATCAATAAGGTGATTATTGAAAACTCACTCACAGTCTATGTTATGGGTGAAGGAAAAAGGATGTGTACTTCCCCTTGCCCTCCTCCTCAACACTCTCACCTAAGGACAACAACAATTAGGACAGAAACTATAATTTCTCAATTAAATAATATTTGTGGATCATGTCCTTCCCATATCATTCACAGAATGTTGAGGCCCTGAAAAAAAATCACATTAGTTCTACTGGTGGCCTTTTAATAGCCTGAGCTTTTTAATGAGTTATTGAATGCTCTCTTTCAAAGCCATCTTATTCAACAGTCATCTCCAGGCACAGATTACTTCCCTGTTGATCTACATACTCTGACCTTCTAAATGCAGACATATCTTTATTGGATCTGCAAATAATTTGGACTTCCCTTGAAGATTTTTACTAGAGAAGCCTTTAAACTTAGCATACATCTTCTTGGATTTCTTTTTTAATCTACTTTTTAAAAGTATCTTTGTACTTTTGCATTCATAACTAATTCCCCATCCTATTTATATGATTTTACTAGAAGGTCCAGTTCAGAATATAAGAAATTAATAGAAATTATCATAGGTGATTTTTTCCTTCTTTTGTTTGTCTATAGCTATACTTCTTACTTTTTTCTCATGGTTTTCTTTCTTGTTAAGATATAATTTTAGCTATCTTTGATGAATGTTGTAAAACAAAGATGTTGTCATAGTAATGCCATATGTGCATATATAATATATATATATATGTACACATATATATGTGTATATGTATATGTATATACACGTACATACACATATATATATACACACATACATTTATAACCCCATAAAGGTTATATATATATATATATGTACATATATATATGTATATATGTATATGTATATACACGTACACACACATATATATATATATACACACATACATATATAACCCCATAAAGGTTGGTCTACATTCTTCTGAGTAACTACAAAAATAAAGGCATGCTGGACTTGACAGAAAACAATAGACATTCAGACCAGCTCTTCTATTCTTTATGCTTTTCTAAATATGGTCTTTTAAGATAAGTTTTGTTCAATGTACAAAATGCTTTTTCTCTCTTTCCATTAGTGTTAGGATTTTTTTTTTTTAATCACATACTCTGAAGTTTCTCACAAATTATCTTTTTAGTGAAGGTTATTGAGGTTAGATTGTTGATGTAATAACTAGAAATTTACTAGGACCACTCATTGTCACTGCAGCCTTTTTTCAGACTGGCCACAGCCATGCCACTAAGCTCTCAGACCACTGAAAAGTGTGGCTTCAGTAAACTACCTACTGTGAGTAGCTCCCAGCCTGTCTCCCAAACTGTGCTCAAGGGTTTTTGAGGAGAGCAGTTTTAATAGAATAGAAGTGTACTAGGAGCTGCAGTTTAAATATATTTTGCTCATGCCGTGTTCTATGACTCTCTTTAATTTATTACTTAGGACATAAAAACTGGTTAAAAAGTGGCATTCAACAGCCACAAACCACTTTGGGAAGATGCTTTCTTTTTGTTTTTTTGGTTTTTTTTTCTTGTAGAATTTTACGTTTGTTATAGAATTAATGTTAATACTGTCTTAATGGGCCCAATCAGCACCTCTACTGAAAATTCTTCCAATAGCATTGATGCATATTAAACCAATTGATATAGTTTTTAATGTCAGTAGCTCTGTTTTATTAATTCTGCAAGTTCTTTTGCTCTCTGGAACGTCTCATATACTTAACAGTAGCTTTCAACAGAGATTTATTGGTAGAGGCTCTTAGAAAAAATAATGCAAAGAAGAAGAGAAGGAAAATGGAGGTTTGCCAGAGGAGAACCACTTGACTCGAGAAAACAAAAAGAAAAGGAATGAGCAAAGGCAATGTTGCTCATTCCTTGTCTTGCCTTGTAGATCATAGGCATTTTTTATAAAAATTATGTGTTTAGAAATGCAAGTAAATAACGTGTATTTATCAGTCTATGAAAAATAAGTAATTTGATAGAACAAAACCAGAATATTCACTAGAATATTCAAGTAATACCTTTTCTTCCGCCACTCACTTAGGCTGACAATCACCTGGTTTTAGCTGTCATTAAATGTTAGTGATCTAGATGAAGCTGGTTGTCTGGTGTTCCTCTTCAACAGTGTGTGGAAAAAGAAGAAAATGGGGACAACAAGGTTAGAGCATAAAGAATCTTTCATCTTTTAAATACTCATATAAAAAGTCCAATGTTTTCTTCATTTCTTTAAAGGAAACTTCAAATTTAATTTTAGATTATACAGTGATAATCCCTTTGCAGATGTATTATGTACAACAGAGGTACTAATTATGTATTTAAATCTCATGAACCTTAATGGCATTTAAGTATGACAATTATCAAGTTGTTGCCTAATGATTAGTTCTGAAAATATGCATATACATGTATATATATACACTTTGGCTCTGGCTCTGTCCAGATTTCAGATATCCTGATATATTCATAGTCTGCGTTTCCATTTTTTCTGAATTACTTTTGCATGGTGATTTTAAGGAATTTACTTAGAAACCAGTAGAAATGTTGCTGAAAACAAAATTTTCCAATTTGATCACAGTTGTATTTTGAAAGTAAAGCATTATTTCAAAACGAAAATTTTATATGTTTATATATATTATATATGTTTATAGACCTTAACAAGATTATAGTTTAATGAATATGTGAAAAATTTGTCTCATGACAAATGTAGCTTTGAATTAATATAATGCAATGATATACTTTTCATCCAAATTTGAAGTTTTTGTTTAAGCTATCATTTACTCATTAATTGATTTCTTTCTAGGCTTGTCAGACTAGCCTTGGGAATTTTAGGTTTAGAACAAATACTATCCAAGGACTGCTTAGTTTAATTGACTTGAAATGTAACGCAGGAACATGACCTTAAATCATGTATGTTATAATTGCATTTGTTTTCAGTTGTATCGCTGTTTCATTTTGACATTACACTGAGCTCTCTTCCCAGTGGCAATAAAACTACTAAATCATCTGTTGTGACCTTCAGTTTCATTAAAAAAAGCTTCCACTCACCTCAATCTCTAAATATAGTGTTTTTCGTGACCCTGCAAGAAAATAAGACACTAAATGCAAGAATATTGTGCTCTTTTATAATTTCATACCCTTTTCTGTTTTCAAGGGAATAAGAGACATTAGAAGAACATTCTCTTTTTTTGTTGTTGTTGTTTTGGTTTTTTTTCCCAAGAATTGTAGCTAATTATCTGTTTAAGATAGGATATTCTGTTTCTCTGTATGTGTTTAGTAAAAATTTCACAAAGGTTCTGTATGAGGCTGATTAATCAAATATACTTTTATCTTAAATAAGACTGGGTAAAGCGATAGTTAGTGACTGATTTTTGCCAGAGTAATTATGTTAGACTAGACAAACAATGACTAAATTGAGTTCCAACTACAGAAAGCTGCTTGAGTATAACTATTACTATTATTACAGTTACTAGTAGTCTTATGAAACAATTCAACTATGAAGTAAATTCATCTTTTTCCTAGGCCTTCTACAACTCCCCAGATAAAGAATTTTACAGGTTGGAGAACAAAGAATCCATAAAAGTGCTAAAAACCCCCCTCTATATATTTCTAGAGAAGCAAGCTGTCTCACACTTCAAAATCTTACTGTAAAAAGGAGTATAATCCTGTCTTGATGGGAGTCAATAGCAGAACACACACTGATTACAAGGCAAATAATTCACTCTAACAGTCTGCATCAACTGCCATGTTTGATATATGTGGGGTTTTTGGTACAATATATGTTAGATCACATTCTTTTCAGTTCCAGGAAAAGAAATGAACCCATTTTGTAGAAGAAAACCCAAACAACAGAACAAACCTAACCAACTAACAAAACAAAAACCTCAACAACCAACCCTCTAGGTTTTACTATATATGGTCTACCATGATTGCATGTGACATCTTGTCTCACTACCTTTTTACTGATGAGGTAATAATCATTTCAGAGCTTCAAAAGAATCAGGTGAATTGGTTTTCAATAAGTCATAAGACATTAGAAACACTTTAGAGTTGGAAGACAGCTAGCGTGACACTGTTTATAAATGTTTACATTTGAATCTTACTTAGCTATTGGCTCACCAGAATACCGATCTTGGACAAAATAAGGACACCTTACAACTGAAAAGATGAACAAATAAATAAAGAACAGCAATGAAAATTATTTTAGCGAGTATAGTTTACAGAAAAAAAACAAAAAACATCCTTCAGAATTATTTTGGTAACATTTTTGATGAAACTACTTTTTTTTTGTGCTAGTAATAGTTTTGGTGTGATTCACTTTCATTATCACAAAGTACCTGATCTGTTACATATCACACATATCTCAGCAAAAGATAGAATGGAACTTAAGATGACACTACTTATGAGGATTAAAAATGACTAAATGACTTGCCTCAATATAAATGTAAAACTTAAAGGAAGACATGAGCTTAAGAAGATCTTTATTATTTTTCTTGACCATTCTTTAATTATTCTTAACAATAAAATGAAAGAAAATAATTCTCACATTTTATTTGGAGATGACTCAGGTGTTCAGCAACAGGGAAAAAATATTATGTAGTGCTCTGACTGCTTTAGTAAGCCTTTTGCAGTGGAACAAGGTTACTCCCAACACAATTGCAAGAAAAATAAATGAATTACAAGTTATATTTTCTGTACAGTTATATTTTCTGTACATATATTCTCTGAAAACAGTGGCTTAGAGAAGACTTGCGGTAATTAGGAAAATCAACCAAACACAAGCAACTAGTGACATTATTATCCAATTTGTTGGTCCAATAGGAATAAAAATGTAATTTCACAGGAGGAAAAATTCAGTACTTTCATATACAATCAACATGGGATCATTCCTTTTGGCTCTAAATCTCCTATTCTAAATAGCAAGCAAAAATTAAAGATGCAAAGAAACAGTCATAGGGATTCTTGACAAGGTTTTTTCTCCCCCTGAAATCTAAACCCAGAGATTCTGATCTACTTGTTTGTTAATAAAAGTTTGCAGGTGGTTCAATGACAGTTTTCAAGGACTTTCAAACATTATTTTATCAGGCATGGAAAATTTAATTAGATTTGTTGGCAGGAAGCTGAAGCTAAACAAACTCAGGCTTTAAAGAAGGTAACAGTGGTACAAGAACTATCTTGAAAGTTGCAAAGTGAATAAATGCACTGTACAAGTTCTTTTTAGTTTATGACTGCAATATAAATTATTATTTCTCAGTTGATAGCTTCTGAGTTACCAGAAAACTTCATATTTGGACAAGAAAACGTATTTATTTCTTTTTTAGCTTTCACATAATTTGATTGCCTATGCACATAATTTTATTGCCTATGAATAATTTTCCTCTAGTTAGTTCTTTGTTAGCTTTCTTGTATTACTGGGCTCTCAAAACAAGATTTTGTACGCTTCACTGTCTCAGCTTTCCCAGGTTTTTTAGCATAGATAGTGACGGATACCTGTCCACTCAGAAAAACTCTGAAGTGCAACTGAAACTGCCCTCTCCATAACATTAACATATATTGTTAATCCATATAATGCTTTAATTTAATGGACATAAATGACCAGTTTCAGAGTCTATTCATTGTTTAGCACCCCTTACTTTTAGTTTTTTCCCAATAGCAGAGTACTGAATTAAGCTCGTGTAGAAGCAGAATGCCATATTGGATACAATGTAGGACAAGGCATATTGCCAACAGAATGAAATGGTGGCTACTAATGTGAAATAAAGAACCTCAGAGAGATTGTCAGGCTAGTGTATTTATGCACTTAGCATGAGAAAAATGGAAGGGATGATGAAAGAACAGGAAGCACATTGGAAAATTGGAGGTGTAAAGTCTTTTCCCATCTAAGGCAGGTTGAGGAACCAGATTCAAGATCAAGTCTGCTTTTCATCTAGAATTGAACATGTATTGGGTTTGTATGACCAGGGTTTTAGTACAGGGGGGCTACTTGGGTGGCTTCTGTGAGCATCCACCAGAAGCTTCCTCCATGTCCAGCAGAGCCAAATCCAGCTGGCTCTACGACAGATGTGGCAGCTGTGTTTGGTCATTCTCACAGGACACTGAGACCCCCTTGGCCTGTTATCCATATTGAAGACAGAGGCAAAGAATGCATAACACACCTCTGCCTTGTTCATGTCCCTGTTTTTTGAGGTGACCATCCTCATTCTGCAATGAAATGATGTTATTTTTACACTGCCTTTTGCCATTAATATATTCGAGAAAACTCTGTTTACTGTCCTCGGCGTTTCTGTCCAGCTTCATCTCCAGTTGAGTTTTGGCCACATGAATTTTCTCCTTCCAGTGGTAAGCAGCATTTCTATATTCTTCCCACATAACCTGACCTTGCTTCCACTTGCACATTTGTCTGAGACTTTGCTTCCACTGAACAAGAATTTTTGTTTTCCATCTTATTTCCAAAAGAAGAATCTTGTTCAGTCAAGCCAGCCTTCTGCCTCTTCTGCTTCATTTGCAGCATTTAGGAATTGCCTACTCCTGTGCCCTTAGGAGGTGATGTTTAAAAAGTGACCAGCACTAATGGATGACAGCATCTGCAAAAATATTTTATCCAAGGGACTTTAATTACTAGTTCCCTAAACAGCCTGAAGTCTGCTCTCCTCCTGTCCAGAGCTGACATTTTATACTGAGGTTAAAAAAAATGAATATTGAACTCCTGTTCGCTGGACTTACTCTCTTTTGTTCTCCGTACTGTAATGCAGTGGGTTATGGATGCAGTCTTTGTTTTCACAATACAGAAATACATATATTTCACAGGGCTTCACAAACAACTTCCTTTTCTTCAGGAGGAATTTCTTTGCTACCATATTGAAGAGTATTGCAAAAATGTTATGTCATGCCTTAGCTCTTGAAAGCTTTAAGTACACAAAGTAATGTAATACACAGTAAAATGAATCTGGTGTTTAACTTGTCAAGAAGCAATTTTCAGGAAATTATCAATGCCACCCAGGTAGCATATAATTGTAACTATTACCTTTTTAGAGTAACATTGAAAATACATCAAATTTGTTGTTGCTATTCATGTTTTATTTTTGTGTGGCTGAGTTGGTAGCAAGTAAGGTGAGAGCAGCTTGATATAAATATATGTCTTATGTAAATCCACTTAACAAAATCTTTCTTGTCATAGATATTTTTTTGCCTCTTTGTTACCTTATTCAATATCTTTTCAAACAGTGAAACATATCAGTAACACATGGAATAAAAATTCATTGAAGAAAACAAATAATTTTCAATTAATTCGGTTTCAAGATCAAACATCAGTTTTATAAAACAAGACATAGAGTAATATTGTATGAGATTTAGTGTGTACTTCATCCAGGTTACTGGTGCCTCCAGACTAGATTTTAAAATAGAAATCTGTCAGGAGCTTGTTGGATTGCTATGCTTATTCTACATTTTATTCTTGGGACATAATTATATATGCTGCATTTATCTACCTTATCAATGGCCAGACCAAGTATTTGCAGCTATATTGCTAACTTTAATTTCTAAAAGCTGCTGAAATTATTTCTGTGAATTTTTCTCTTCACACAGAGAAAAAAACCATCAAAGTCCTTTGACAGCTCCAAACTGTTTGGTGTAACATACTAGAATTAAAACACCACACATAGTTAGCTCCAAATGACTGTAAAGATTGTTTGAGCAACTGGGATACCGTTTATTGTATATTTGTGTCTGGTAGCAAAATTTTCATTATTTTCACCAGAGCTCTGTTTATTTGAAGAGAAGCAGACCTGTAGCCACCTGTTATCAAATCATCTTCCTCTATTCTTTTTCTTTTTGACTTTGTTTTAGACGAGAAGACAAGAAAAACACAAAACCTGTATTTTTCTCACAGCGAAAACTATTCTGCCTTCCAGTAGTTCCTAGGAGTTGCAGCAATATGACTCAGTCAGAAAACTTCTGTTTACCTTTGATTTGCCAATACACACAGGTAACTTTTGAAACCAATTTCTTTTTTACTGAAAATAAGAAAATACTAGCTTGGTTCTACAACATATAGTTCATGTTTCTTTGCATTATCCAAGTATTGCATATAACTTTTATTATAATTATTATCAATAAGTAGAATTGAAAAACAATAATGGCATGATTTATCATTCAAAATAATTGCACTTTAAAAGCTATTCTAACTGCTTAGGAGGAATTGAAGAAAGAAGTCACCTAATGGTAAATAAAGCAAATAGCAAGAAAACATAAAAATATTATTATTGAATTGTAATTCTTTGTTACTACTTGCCTGTGTTTGGAAATATGGGGTTTTTTTCCCCTGAAATTGTTTTCAGAACTTCACACAGATTAGAGAATTCTAATTTTCAGCATTAGGCAGATTTTGTAATGCAAGCATCCACAGAAATGTGAAACAGCAAAAGGAGAATTAGTTTTAAACTCTTATATTTAGGGACGATAGATGGAAATTCTCCAGACATGCCATATTTTTAAAATATGACATTTATTTTTCACTTGCACATTTGTCTGGGACCTGTTGTTTGCAAGGTCAAAAGTAACAGAAGAAGTAATAGAAGTAATAGAACAGATTCTTCAGTTTTGTACATGAGGCAATGATGAGTGAGATGCTGGAACTAATATACATTGTAAGGGGCTTTGTTTTCTTTGTTTATTCATTTTGTTTTGCTTTTCTCCTTCCAGGGTATTATTTTGTAGGTGCTTCTAGTTTTGCAGATTTTCAAATGTTCGCTTAATGCAAAAGACTCCACTACTCTGGTGCACAAGTGGTCAGAGAGATGGAACACCTCTGCTGTGAAGAAAGTCTGAGTT
>VZSJ01001666.1:206545-251080 GCA_013398405.1 Pheucticus melanocephalus | reverse complement strand
GAGGTTGCTCAGCCTGGAGATGAGAAGCTTTGGAGAGACCTTATGTTATGTTCTGTTATTATTATATTATATTTATATTATATTGTATTATATTTTAATTATTTGAGTGGTGAAGCACTGGAACTATTTGACCAGAGAAGTTGTGGAGCTTCATCCCCAAAATGTTCAAGGTCAGAACGTTTGGGTCTTTGGGAAACTTGGTCTCGTAGAAGGTGTCCCTACCCATGGCAAGGAGGTCGGACTGGAGGACCTCTAAAGGCTACTTCCAACCCAGCTTATTCTATTATTCTACAATACTATTATTCTACTGTAAAGGTCCAAGGTATAAGTTAAAATCTCTGAAGAGGCAATTTTCTGGCTAATCACTCAAAACCACCTACCTCTAGAAACAAACATACGTATATCCATATACTTGTTCACTAGGAACAACTTAACTGCAGGTATTTGCTAAAGAAAAAAGCAGCAAAACAAATAAAAAAAACAAAAGCCCAGAAAATGCTAACTAGTGTAGACTTAATGCAAGACATTTTATGATACCAAGATTTTATTATATTAATTTTATCCTATAGAAGCAATTTCTGGTACATGTAACATATGATTACTTTTAGTTTCTTTGTATCTTCTATAAAATGGAGTTTGAAAAATTTTCTACCTTGCTATGAAGAAATCAGATAGTCTATACTGCCAGTAATAGTCATAATTTCTGGAGATACCACTTAATTCCTAGGAAGCATAGCATAAAGAAATTGCATACTGTTGCATTTATATTTAATTAACCTTAGAAGACATAAAGTCTTCTACCTTGATTCATGATTATATGCTACTTGGCTATTTTATTATCTCCATAGTACAAACAACTTCAGCTTGGATATTCTCAAGTATCAGAACTCAAGGTTTCTTGTTCTGATGTAATAAAAGATTTTTCTTCCCCAACCTTTTCAAATAAATACTTACACAGAAGTGGAAATTTGGTACACCAACCACAACTCCAACCTGGCCATCACTGTCTGAAGCAATGTGGAATCATATTTTTGGCAAAAAAGGCAAAGGACAGTGATTGGACAAAAAATATTAATTCATTTTGCTCAATTACTGAACGAAAAAAGTGTTAAATAGTTCATTTCAAAAGCAGATAAAAACAGGACTTTTTGCTCTGAAAGAAGGAGAAGAATGGAGATTTTAGACTCTCCATGGTGAGGAATATAATATGCAATAATGAATTGACCCCTGAGGAAATTAAACTAAAGATGATATGCCATACTTTATTGATTATGTGGTGGAAGTGTTTTCCTGTACACTGGAACTAATTAAATGTCCAGGATGTCAGGATGAATGAGAGCACGTAATTCTTGATAATTGTTAATAAAATTGACCTGACACTTAAAATTGCTCCTGCATGTCCATCACTTACCTGCACATTCAGATCAATTTTTGAGACATTAGCTTTTTAAATTCCTGCTCACAATTAATGGCATATATGAACTTTCACTGAATTTGAAAGCAGGGTAAAAAAAAAAAAAAACATTTTGGTTTCCCTAGAAATACATAAATGTGTCCAGATACAGCAGTGACAGCATGTGATATGTTCCAATATGTTGCATAAATAAATCCTTCATTGAACCTTCATACATACAGAAAGTTAAAGACTACAATTATTTTTCTATATCTCTGTGAAGGGATATAGGGAAAAGTAAAGCATATGTAAAGCTTTGCAAATTGCTCTTTTATCTTTCTTTCTAAGGAAAAAAAATAAATGAAACTTTATTCTTGACACAAGTCAGAGTCTTCTTTTTAAAAGTATAGTATTTTACCTGCATTTATACTATTCAATGAATAAAATGGAAAGCAAGACTATAATTTTGTGACTTTTTATCCCTTCAGAGATGTACCTGTGAAAGGTCACACCTTCCTCAATGTCTTTCAGAAATGTCATGTGGGAAAGAATAAATCCACCAAAGACCATGAGTAGTGGGAGACTATGTTAAAAATAATCTAGATCTTATAAATTGTGGTAGAAATTTAAGCAATGAGATTAATTATCTTATGAAGACTTGGATTAGACAACAACTACATCAACAAATTCAGTAAAAATTTGTTTCCCAAAGAAAGTTGGAATTATTTTTCTTAATACTTTTTCTTTCTGTTTTTTGTGAGTCTTGCCTGGAAAACATAATTTTGTATAGATATTTGTATTTTCTTTTCTGTAAAGATATTTTAACTTTTCCAATGTTTTGAACAAGGTTGTTTTTATAATTTGACTGACATCTGTTTGGTCTATCTAAAACTGTGTTTTCTTATATTTATACAGTTAATAACAAAAATCTTATTCAATTTTATTTAGAAGGAAACATACATGGAATAATGCCAGTGGGGTTGGTGTCTTATATTTAAAGGACACTTTTATTTTAAATTGTTTGCATTTGACTGACCAGATATCTGTTAAAATAAGATAATACCAAGAATATGAATTGCAAATGAACAGCTCTGAATATCAGAGAGAACTATCTATTTATTTCATTACTTTCCTAAATTTGAAGTAGTTTTAGTCAGCTGCAATCTTCAAATTCCTGGAATCTCATTGCATGGCTCGAGTCAGGGAGTAGTTGTAAATGTGTAGGAGAACTGAAAATAATGTGCTGCATAAAGGGACAGCAAGACTATTGAACAACAGATTCCTAAGTTTCTGGTGTTAATTGCAACTGATTTATTTTCAGTAATGGTCAGCAGTGAGAATCTGATATATCCTAAAAATCACTGTGCATTAAAAGGTAGCAAAGGCAAGGAATTAAATTGCAGCTCCTTACAGCAATAAAGACTGCTATAAAGACATTATTTCAGATTATTGCTAGCATGGCACTTCCTCATGGATAATTAAGGATGCAAATTTGACCAAATTATTTACATATAGTTATCAACATTTTTTGTTGTAATGACACATTATAAAAACACGATAAATCGGCCAAGCATGTGAGAAGCTACTCACAAGAACTAGGGAGTTTTTAATAAAAATTAATGTTTCATTAAAATTGGTTTTAAATTTTTTAATACACTGAAGTTATTGTAAGCTTGTAAATGTTGTCATGGTCACAATTAACAGACAGTTAAAGCAGGCACTTAAATTATATGTTGTTCAGGAGAGCATACACAAAAATATCTACATGAAATACTTAAAGATGTATGAAAAACCATTTATTTAGGTAAGCAGCTAACCTTTTTAAGGACTATTTTTGTGTGTTTTTGATGCTGAAAAAGTCCTTTCCTTATAAAAGGGGTAAAAGGGGAGAGCAGGAAATCCTTGCAGTTGAGGAAAAGGCAAGTGTTGCTCAGTTAGGATAAAGGAAATATTCTTTTTCTAATGTCACAGCATTTATTCAAAAATCAAGATGTTATATCTACAAATATGGGAATAAAAGTATGAATACAATTGTTTTTACATCTGTTAATTTAACTGGCAGATTTCTTGTTTCTGGCTTAATATGGATGACTCTTTCAAATATATGTATTTATATGTGCATGTATACATAGACATTTATATAAGGAAAGGGAGAGAGTGACTGAGTAGATTCGGTTGACATAGCCTGACTATACAACAACCATGCCTTATTTTGTGTAAGAAAATTTTAAAAACCCAAACACAAAACCAAAAATATAAAAGGATAGATATATTTTCAAAGTATGTTCAAAACACTGCTTCTTGAGAATTAGGATAACATGTAATATAAGCTTTCACAGGCTCTGCAAGTCAGAGTTATCTGCAGTACCCTGTACAAAGCAGCCTTGCAGACAAGTATTTTGAGGTACTGGTAAGTGAAAAACTGTACATGGAGCAGGCAATGTGCAGCTCAGAAAGCCAACTCCATCCTGGGCTGTGTCAAAAGCAGCCTGACCAGCAGCTCCAGGGGGCTGATCCTGTCCCTCTACTTTACTCTTGTGAGACCCCACCTGGAGTGCTGTGTCCAGTTTTGCAATTTCCAGTAAAAGAAAGGCATGAACTTGTTAGAGAAAATCATGCAAATGCTCAGACAACCAAAACATTGTCCTCCAAAGAGCTTTTAAGAGAGTTGAGCGGAAGAGCTCCCTGGGCGGGGACCTACAGAGATCACGCTGTCCAAATGGCTGACCAAGTTAGGTGACCAAAAGCCGAAGCATGTTATTAAAGGAATTATCCAAATGTCTCTTAAACACTGATTAACTTGGGCCATTGACCAAATTCCAGGGAAGCTTGTTCCGGGGTTTGACCACACTCACAGTAAAGAAATGGTCCCTGATGTCCAGCTCAAAACTCCCCTGATGAATCTTTAGTTTATTCTGACATGTCCTGTCACTTGATCTCAACACCTCTCTCTCCAAATCCCCAGGAAGCTGTAGAGAGCAATGAAGTCACTGCAGCCTCATTTTCTCCAAACTAATTAGCCCAAAGTTAGCTGCTCCTCATGGGACATTCCTTCCAGCCCTTCCACTAGTTTTTCTGCCCAGAAATGCATGCAATCAGGGTGCAGCAACACTGAATACAGTAGGATAATAATATTAATTTTTGATCAGCTGTGTTTGATGCATCCCAGGATACACCAAACTTGGCTGCCCAGGCTCCCTGATTGCTCCTGCGGAGCCTGATGTTGACCAGAACCCCCAGATCCTTTTCTGCAGCTTCTCAGTACTTAAAGCTTATTAGAAAGATGGACTGACATTTCTGTTTACCTAAGTCTGTAGAGACAGGAGAAGGGAAACAATTTTGAACTGAGAGTAGATTTATATTGGATATAAGGAAGAAATTTCCCTAATCCTTGAAGTGTTCAAAATCAGATTGGACAGTGATGCAGTAATAAATGTCTCTGCCCATAGCAAGGGACTAGACTAGGTTTTGGTGTTGGCAGGAGCTACATGGGGTGGCTTCTGTCAGAAGCTGACTGAAGGTTCATCCATGTCCAGGACAGACAATTCCAGCCAGCTCCAGGACAAATGTCCAGCTGGCCAAGACAGGGCCAATCAGAAATAGTGATAACACTTCTGTGAAAACGTATTTAATTCAGTAGAGGAAAAAAAAAAGTTTTTGTGTAGATGCAATTGAAGCCAGAGAAGAGGGGAGTGAGAATATGTGAGAGGAATAACTCTGCAGGCACCACGGTCAGTGGAGAAGGAGGGGCAGGAGGTGGTCTAGGTGACAGAGCTGAGATTCCTCTGCAGCTCATGGTGCAGCCCATGGTGAGGCAGCTGAGCCCCTGCAGACCATGGAGGTTCATAAGGATGCAGAGATCCACCTGCAGCCTGTGGAGGTGACCCATGTAGGAGCAGGTGGATGCCTGAGAGGTGGCTGTGACCCCATGGGAGCTCTGTGCTGGATCAGGGTCCCAGGAGGGACTGTTTTTCTTATTATTATCCTGCTCTGATATTTTTAGCAACAAATTCAATTAATATCTCTAATTTGAGTCTAATTTGTCTGTGACAGTATTTGGTGAGTGATGTCTCCCTGTCCTTGTCTTAACTCATGAATTCTGTGTTACACTTTCTTTCCCCTGTTCAGCTGCAGGGGTGTGAGAGAGAGGCTTTGGTGAGTGTGTGGCTTACAGACAGGAACAACTCTGTATGAAGCCCAATCCAAACCATTCTGTGATTGATTCTGTGATTCTATATCTTTTCTCTTTGACACTAAGGTTTACAATCAGAAGAGCTCATCTTAGGACCTAAATTCAATCTTTTGTTACAACTATTTTGTTACATTCTGATTATTCATACCTGTGTATCAAGAAATACAAATTATAATAGTAACAGTAGTAGTAATTGGAAAAAAATAGAAAAACAGAGAAATAAAAAATTATAAAAGAATTGTGACTACAATTGCCCATATTACTATGTGCCTGTTTCTGGTTATGAAGCTAATTGTATGGAGAAATTAGCTACAGTATTGAGCTAAAAATTAGTTCAATTTTTAGTGTTCCTTTACATGCTTTTCTAAAGGGTTTTAAAATACAATATCTCTGCATCTCTGCAGTGATTATTTTATCATTTACTAATATTTATACTCAGTACTAGTTTGAATGTATATTGCAGTTATGTCCATTAGGTATTCTTACATTGCAAAGAAAGCAGTACTGATCAAGTCTAAATACCGTTGGAAAGTAAAGCAAAAATGTAAGAGAGATGGGAAGGGATGCAGCCAGGACAGCTGACCCAAACTGACCAGAGGGATTTCACACACCATGTGGCATCTTGCTCAACAAATAGAGCTAGGCATGAAGGGGGAAGGGGGCCCTTCTAGTGATGGCATTTGTCTCCCCAAGTGACCACTGCATGTGATGGAGCCCAGCTTTCTTGGAAATGGCTGAACACCTGCCTGCTCATGGGAAGCTGTGAAAGAATTCCCTGTTTTGCTTTGTAAATGTGTGCTTTTGCAGCTTTCATTTCTTAATCTGTCTTTTTTCTCACTTTTACCCCTCTGATTTTCCTCCCATCCCAGTGGCAGGCAGTGAGCAAATGTCTGTGTGTGACTTAGTTGTCAGCGTGGTTAAACCACAGTTGTATGTCAGATGAATCAGATTTTATAAAGGATCTCTTGCCATCCTCTTCCAAGGAAACACATGAGGATTTGAGGAACATAAGGGATAATGGAATTATCAGTGGATGAATTGGGAAAGATATGGTAATTCCTATTATTCAATGTTATTACTCTAAGTAAAAAACACTAGCAAAAACGTTACTGGGAATTCAAACATGAAGCAAGAAGCATGACTAAATGAGTGGTTCTAGACTAGGAAGTGTATTCTCATTAAATAGATGAAAAGTTCCTTGTACCTTAATAGTGTTGAATCATATTATTGTGATATCAGTCCAGTATGAAAGGTGCTAACCAGACGGAAGAAACAGAGAGTTTTGCAAGAAAATGGTGTGAAAGTTGGTGAAGGACAAAAGCCTTCTCTTCTCTGTAAGATTTAATATTTAAGGAGTACATCTGTTACAACATTTTTCTATCTAGTTTAAAAAATATTTATACTATTTAGAAATAGACTATTTAGATTTTTCTTTGAAGTAAAGGACATTTCTGAAACAGAAATTTATTAGAAGTCTTCTCATGTCTACATTCCACTACCAGGTAATTATAAATTAGTTATTATAATGAAATATGAAAATATTAATATACCCAAAGCTCCTAATTTTTTGAAATGTAGATGGACAGCATTTTGAAATATTCAATCCAAGATACTTTAAGTAGGGAAAGAAAAAGGATCAAACTAACATCATATAACCAGAATACATTTGAAACCATAAATATCAACCTATTTGAAGTCTAATTCTTGGAAGCATGTTGAAAGACTAATCATCCACATTTTGTCTGTTACATATATCAATGGGAAAGGCTAGGATAATACTTTGGAAACACTTTCAGTTTGGGGAAAAAAGGAAAATATTGTTTAGATAGAAAGCAGTAGAAGGGTAAAGAAGGACAAATCTAATAGGAAAACACAATGAAACTGTGAAGGACTTTGAAGGTTGTAATGAGAAGCTACCTACAGAAATGAGAGATGAGTCAGAAATTTTGTGATAGCCAATCAAAATTAGCCATCTTCATTTTAAAATGCCTGAAGGGCTGTCTTAGAGCAATATACTGAAAATTAGAAAATATCAGCATATAGGAAAACATTTTTGTTTTCTTTTTCTCTTATTAAGCTTTTTTTTAAATAATTAAATGAAATTAAGAAATAGTTGTCAATTTTTATGAAATGCAGAAACTTAAAATCAATAGAGACTCTATGATTTCCAGGCATATGATAAATAAAAAAAAAAAAGGGAAAAGTAATGGGCACTTCTGTCTCTCGCAAACTCACACTGAGCTGACAGTGAACCATCCAGAAAGAAATGTCAAGCAGGCTGAGATGGATGATAGCCCAAGAGAAAAGATGTCAGGTAAAAGAGGATATGAAAGAGAGCTTCGATACAGAGGAAGTCAGGGCAAAGATTTAGTCAGCAGATCTAAAGATAAAAGGAAGAATGGATGTAAAAATGGCAGAGAAGAGAATGGACAGGCAGTGTATTTTTTTTGTTTGTTTTTGATAAAGGCCATGTTTAGAAATTGAGAGCATGTTTACCACATAAAAAAAAATAGGTAAGTCTTCAAAAGAAACAAGAGTAGCAACCTATTTAAAGGAGTTCTAAGAGTTGGAAAGAATGAAGAATTTGCAATTTTCATTATGTTACTGTATTTGTATTTTTTTTTCAATTATACCTGTCTAGAAAATCACAGAAACATGCTTCCATGAGGAAAGGATCTCTAAGACAGATATCTCATCTATCTTTCCTGCAATAAAATTGTTTTGAATTTACTTTTATGTAGTTAAAATTATGTATCTAAATTATTGTTCTAAAATGGTGATTGATTTAAGTGTGTCTGGGACTATATGATAAGGTTATTTGAAATGAGTGTTGCAGTGTGAAGCAATATCCTCTTTCGGCTATCCTAGTTTCCCAGGTGTGCCAATACGTCTCCTTTCCCCTTCCCCTTGCTAAGTGCTGTCCTTAAGCTTAACATGCGTTATGTGATTGGTGAAGTTCAAAAGATGCCCCTCAGCCTCAGGCTCATTGGCCAGTCCAGGTGTCATAGTCCCCTGAGACTGCCCCCCTTCCACCTGGTTGGTGGCTCACCTACCCCTCCACCTCCCCTTTTCCCCAGGCTTAAAAAAGCACTGGGACCATGCAGTGGGGATTCTGTGGAGCTGTTACCAAGGTTCAGAGAGCTGCGACCCTGGAATAAACTCTGGATTCAACCCTCTGCAGAACCCGTCTCCTTTTCCTCTTCACCCAACCTGGAGCTTCTCCATCAGAGGCAATAACTGAATTCCTGCCTGCCTGGACTTGTTCCAGTGCCTAGCTGCGACATACAGCCAGCCAAAGGTGTCTCTGAGGTGGAATACCGCAGCTGCTGCCTTTGGTCCAGTAGTAAGGATCAGATGAGCCCAGGCACGTCCCACCCGGTAATATTGGGATATTATTCCAATTAATGAGTAAGAATCTTTGATCCCAGAGGGATTTTGCAACCACCATTTACTATGCTTCCGTATTTAAGAAAGTCTATTTTGACAAATTAGAAGTTGAAGTAGAAAAAAAAAATACCAAAATACCCCTTTCTTACCTCAGTAGAATGGAAGGAATGGAAAATTAGTTTTTCATTACATGTTCCTGTAAGAGCAATCCTTAAATTCTGGCAACCTTTATTTAGCAACAATCCTTCCTCAGTGCCCAGTCACAGGGATAAGTAAAAAATATAATTGCAGTTGTGTTGGTTTCAGCTGTGGTAGAGTTATTTTTCACAGTGGTTGGTATGAGAGTATGGTTTGAATTAGTGCTGAACACAGGGTCAATAACTCAGAGATGTTTTTGTTACTGCTGAGCAGAGCTTGCGCAGAGCCAAGGCCTTTTCTGCTTCTCATACAACCATACTGGGGAGGGAGTTGGTGCATGGGAGGTTTGGAGGAGACACAGCCAGGACAGGTGACCCCAGCTGACCAAAGGAATGTTCCAGACCATCTGGCATCATGCTCGTATATAAAGTGGGGAGAGGAAGGAGGAAGTGGAGGATGTTTGGAGAGATAGCATTTGTCTTTCCAAATAACTATTACATGTGATGAGTCCCTGATCTCCTAGACATGGCTGAACTCTTGCCTGCCTGTGGGGAGCAGTGAATTAATTCTTGTTTTTCTTTGCTTGTGTGCATGGGTTTTGCTTTCCCTATTAAACTGTCTTTATCTCAGCCCATGGCTTTTCTAACTTTTGCCCTTCCAGTTTTCTCCCTGATCCTGCTGGTGGGGGAGTCAACGAGCAGCTCTGTGGTGTTTACCAGCTGGGGTGAAACCATGACTTAGGTTAAGGCTGCAAATGAAAATATGTGGTGTCTAGAAAGCAACTTATAATGGGCTGAGTGACTATTTTTCTCTAATAATCTCAAAGGGGATAATTACCTGACCCATCACCTTTACAGAGAACTCTAGCATGAAGGTCTTGAATAATTAAATCTACTTTCCTTGAATCTTTCTGGCTTGTGATCAAAATGTATTACTTAGTTTCTGCTTTATAAAGCAAAAAAACAGATATATGTTCTCATCTCTAAGTAATGTTTATTCAATCTCCACACACCTGTTTGAAACTTCTTAGTGACAATACTTGGGCCTGATTTACACCTCAGAGATCATGAAAGATGAAATTCTATACACATGGAATCCAATACAATAATTTCTGCACAGTCAAATTTCTGTAGTTTTTAAAAAATAGACTAAATCCAGTGGTTCCCTGCAAAACTGACACTCATTAAAAGTATGACCTCTATATGGGATCCTTTTGACTGCTAAAGACATATAATGGTTTTCATGTCATGATCACATAGAAAATTCCAGAAGGGATAGGTAATATAGATATTCATCCATATATAAATATAAACAAATTAATTAATATATATATATGTATATGCGCTATTTTTCAAAGTTGGTTCATCACCTTCTTATAAGCCAATTTTAATTCACCTGGCACTCAAAATTTACCCTCACTTACTTAGTAATATCTCATTATTTATCTTTCTTTGGGTGATAGCTCTGGGCTGGAATTTAATACATTAACTCTGTGAGCAGAATAAAGATTTCTTAGAGTATATTAAAACCAAAACCCGTTATGTTGCTTTGTTCCAAATATATCCCCAGTCACTGATGCTATACATGTAAACTGTCAATAACAGACAAAAAAAACCTATTTCAATATCTTGATTGATTAATTAGCATATGATGAATATGATAATCCTACAAGGTGCTACAGCAATTTTGTTATGCAAATGATGAATTCAAGAAAGCATCAATAATCTTTTTGCTAATATCAGAGATTACAAATAAGAATGTTTTATCTGAAAGTTCTGCAGTAGCTATTCTACTATTTCAACCAACTTCTAGTTTCTCAGGAAATAATAGGATGGCTTCTTTACTTCCACAGATTTTTCTTTATGTGAGTAGCTCATTCATTATTGATAAAGATTGATTTTGTCTGATTACCTTCTCTGTAGTTTATAAGAATCCTGCACAATTTGCCTTTTATTTTTGCTGTAGGTGAGAAACCAAAGCTACTTTTTGCTGCTATGGTAACATTACTTTATAATAGCATTCCATTTCAGCTTTTATACTAAATTTGTTCACAATGTAGGAGGAAGAAGAAAGGAAGAAAACTGACATGAGAACAAGAAAGTGAGGATAATTTTAAAAAAACCCAAAATATTCAAAATTAAGAACAGCTTCTTTGAAGTTTTCACTCAAGGGGGGAGGAGGAAGCACACCATGTGAAATTAAATATTAATGTTTTATTTGACAATACTTACAGTAAAAATGAAAAGGTCTCATTAGACAGAAATTTTATTCAGGTATCTATCGATCAATATGAAACACAAGAATCAGAGATAAAACTAATAAATAATGTAAAATAATGAGAAGAAAATAAGCAAAATAACCAAATTGTAAGTTTCCAGTAAAAATAAGAAGTTGCAAAAATATTCAGAGATCTTGTTTTGCTTTTCTACATGCTATACTGTTTCACTTAAAAATTCTGTCAAAATAAGGTCATAGAGTCATAACAGTCAATAAAAAGGGTAATTTCCTAGGTCTTTTTCAATTGATTTTAGAGACATTTAATTTGATAAACAGCATGTGCTTTACGTAACAAAAAATTGAGCTCAAATATATGCCTTAAATTATTCCAGGGTTTCTTTTTTCTTCTTCTGTTTCTTTTTTTCCCTTTTTTTTTTTTTTTTTTTTTGCATTTATTTGAATTATCTTTACCAGTAAAACAACATTAACTTCCCCAATCTGGGATCAGATTCTGTAAAACCTATGAGTTTCAAGATCCTTCTATAAAAAACCACTTGGTCCTGCATGAAGAGTAGATATGCCAGATCTGGCTCAACTTTTAATAGAGAATTTTGCCAAACAAACCACATATAGATTATGATTATTGTTTTCTTTAGGGAAGACAGTCCTCTTCCTGAAAAAAAGGGACTGTGACAGCCACAGTTTGCAGTGGGGAGAAGAAAAAGTGGTATTACTGTTAACTTTATGGCATAACAGATATTTTTTGTTTGGAGAAAGTAAGTCAGTATCTTCTTCTGCCATCATTTCTTTAATGACTTTAATTAACCATTTGCTAATTCTAAGCAAAGGAACAGTAAATGAAACACTTCCAAATGTGGAATCTCAACGATATATGTTGAGAAAATGCTTTCTTTCATTGTGTGGAAAACTTACTGGTTTTAGACTTAGGGAAACTTTTTTTTTTAGGCCAAATCACAGGAAATAGCTCTGGTCAAACCAAATGTACTTCCTATAACTTGAACAAATGAAAATGTGCAAATCATATTTACACACACTGTCATGATGCCACATATCACTGATGGAATGACCTGACATTTCTGATTCTTTTTCATAAGGGAAGTGATGAGATTTTTCCAGTTTTGCGTTTTTCTTGTTGTTAAATTACTTATGTCTACAACAAGAAAAATTCTAATTCAATTCCAAATTTGGGTGTCCCACTGTTTTTTTATTTCTGGAACATTTCCTTCAGCAAAAGTGTATTGAGTTGCTTATTAATTTTATTTTAACTGGACCTATTTTAGTCAAATTCAGTCTATATTTAAAAATATCTTCCATCCCTGAAAAAATGCATTTTTTTTTCATATATAAGTATCTAAAAGAACAGTTAGACAAATAAGAAAACACTTGGATCTAAGTACAAATGCTCAGTACTAACAGAACCTCCTTGTCACCTCCAGATGAATCCAAGGTTGATCTGGTTTTTTTAGATTCTCGGAACAGTGTCACCAGGGAATTGCATGCATTATTTGGAGCATACACTACTTCAGGGCATGAATGTTCTAAAAATAAAAGCTGACACTATTGTGGTGTGCTTAAATGTGATTGACAAGAGCAGCGAAGTCATAAAGAGTAAGACAAAATTGTTATGACACTAGGCAAGCTGCTTAAACAATGACTGAGAACAAGTGGTATTTGTATTCTGGGATTTTTTTCCCCTATACATCCCAAAAATGGTCACTGTGAAATTTTAAGACTCATATATACAATTTTTCTTTTGTTTCCCTGGATAAAAGCATTAATTCCATAAGATATTAAGAAATCCATATTTCTTCAATAAGAGGCACATATTTATATATATATATAATTTTAGCTTTCACAGAAAAGGGCATTACTATTCTGTAACATTCATTAAGACACAAGTTTCGGGATTTGATTCATCTCCTTGTGTTCTAGGGAATTCTTCATGGTTCCTAAGAAAAGGAGTGAGCTATACAAGAGAGGGTTAAAAAAACAAAATAAAGTCTCAGCACTTTGTTGAGTTGTTTAGAATCAACTTGAATTGTTAGTTTTGATGACAAATACCCTCCTCAAGGAGAAAATTTTGTGGGGTTTTGGGGTGTTTTGGGATTTTTTTCTGATTTTTTTTCTGTTTGGCCTAATACTGTTATTTACATTTTTTTAATGCTCCTAAGTAGCTCCCGTGTGGTTTTTACTACACCTTGATGTATTAACATACATTAAAATGTGCAAAAATTAGATCGCACTAAGACAATACAGATTTTCTTTTTATCATTGACCTGGATTGAGCTGGGATAGTTAATTTCTTCTCACTACCTGGTATAAAGCTTTGTTTTGGATTCAGAATGAGAAAAATTTTGGTAACACACTGATGTTTTGGTTTTTGTAGGTCATGTTTATCATATGTCAAGGACCTGGGGTTTTTGTGTGAGAGATAGAATTTATTTGGTTTGTGTGACCAGGTTTTGGGAGGGGTTCTACAAGAGTGGCTTCTGTGAGAAGCTGCCAGAAAATTTCACTTAGTCTGACAGAACCAATGCCAGCTGGTCCCCTGACTAATCCTTCACCATCCAAGGCCAAGCCAATCAGAGGTGGCACAAGTACCTCTGCAATAAAATAATGTCATGATTTAAGAAACATATTTCTCAGTTTTATGTTCCCACTGAAGCACTCCAAACCATGTGCCACTCTATCATTCTACCTCCTGCTCACCCTCCTGCTGTAGTGGGCTGAAGAGAATTGGAGGCACAAAAGGTAAAAATCACTGGTTGAGATAAAAACAATATACTGAAAACAGCAATGAAATAAGACAATGAACAGTAACAGAAACAATGCTAATGACAGAGTGTACAAGAAAAAAGTATGAATCCACACGCTGTTGCTTATCCCCCATGGAAAACCCCTGACAGTGCCTGACTTCTCCCTCTGCCACACTGCATGACCCAGAGTGGAGCTCCTTCCCCACATCTGGAAAATGATGTGAGGTTGTATAGAGAAACCTCCAAGTCCTAGCCATGCCCACTTCTGGCTGCTACAATGTTTAAGCCTGTCCTGGCTTTTTCAGGAGAAAAGCAAAAGATACAGTGCAGAAGTAATTGTTCTCAGAGAAGAGCAGCATAAGTATATGAGAGATGAACAGCTCTGCAGACACCAAGGTCAGTGGAGAAGGAGGGCAAGGAGGTGCTCCAGGTGCCATAGCTGAGATCACCCTGCAGCCCATGGTAAAGCAGCAGTGCCCCCACAGCCCATGGAGGTCCCCAGGGATGCAGAGATCCACCTGCAGACATACAGGAGACTCACACCAGAGAACATGGATGCCTGAAAGAAGTCTATGACCCCATGGGTAGCCTGTACTGGAGCAGGCTTCAGGTGGGGACCTGCAAACCCATGGAGAGAGAAGCCCATGCTGGAGCAGGTTTCTTGGTAGGACTTGTGATCCCCTGCAGGACCCACACTGGTGAAGGCTGTTTTGGAAGGACTGCACCCTGTGGAAATGTGACCCACATTAAAGCAGTTTGTGAACTGTGGCCTGTGGAAAGAAATCACATTGCAGAAGTTCATGGAGAGCTGTCTCCCATGGAAGGGACCCATGTTTGAGCAGAGGAAATACTCTTCTCCCTGGGCAGTGGCAGAAACAACCTGTGATGAACTGACCATAACCCCCATTCCCTGTCTCCCTACACTGCTGGAGGAGAGAAGTAGAGACCAAGAAGGAAGTAGGGGTGGGGGGAAGGTGTTTTAAAGCGGCTCTGATTCAAATGGGTAATAAATTCAATTGAAGTCTGGTTTGCCGTTGATAGCAATTGGTTTTTGATTTCTCCCTGTCCTTATCTCAACTCATGAACCTTTCATTGCATTTTCTTTCCCTTATCCAGTTGTGGAGGGCAGTGATAAAGCAGTTTGGTGGTTACCTGACATCCAGACAGGGTCAGCCCACCATAACAGCCTTTGTAGGACAGTGGCAGTTGTGACTGTGGATTTCATAGAAAAATAGCAACCAAAAACCAACACTATATATAGCAATTTACATTTGATTATTGCAGAAAGTGTTCATATTTTCATATAAAAATAGGCTCAGATAAATGTGCAGTAGAAAAAGTTTGGAAAAGATGAATGGGAAAGGAATTAATCTCCACTTTCTTACTTTAATTTAGTAAAACTAAAACTTTCCATTAAGTATCTCCTTCTTCAGGTTTTCATAATTCATTTTCTCACATAATGCTAGTCCCAGAGCTGAAATGTCCATTTAAAACTTTCTGTTCATAATTTGATACTACCAGAGCCAGCAGCACCTGCTGATTCCCAGGGTACAGCAATAAGTGCAGTCTGCAGGCTGAAACAGCTGGCACCACTATTTAACGTTATCAGGATTTACACTTAAAATGTAATTGGTATTATATTATGTTTCAGTAAGTACTTTTCATCATGTGACCATCTGTTTCTGCAGTTGCAGTTTTGTGCTTCCCTTGATAGCTGTCTTCAAAAAACCAAAAAAATCAAACTCAAACCAGCTGAAGGTCATGCTGGCTATTCTACAGTAAACCTCTTTATTGAACACTGAGGAACACAATTGTCATTGTGGTTTAGTCCTGATGGGCAGCTCAGCACCACACAGCCACTTGCTCACTTGCCCAGTGGCTTAGGGAGGAGAATACAAAGGGCAAAATTGGAAAAATTCGAGGGCGGAGGTAAAGCCAGTTTAACAAGTTAACAAAAGCTGTGCATGCAAGCAAAACAAAACAAAGAATTTGTTCACCTTTTCTCATGGGCAAGCAGGAAAGCCAGACTCCATCATGTGTTACTGTTACTTGGAAAAAAACCGCCATCACTCCAAACATCCTCCCTTCCCACTTCCCCTGGCTTCAGTTTGTGTCACCTGTCACAGCTGTGATCTCTCTGAAATCCTTGTGCACCCCCAGCATGAGCAGTGGTGGGGCAACATGAGAAGCAGGAAAGGCCTTGATGCCTTATAAGCACTAAATAATTAAATAATAAAGACATTCCTGTGCTATCAACACTGCTCTCTTGACAAATCTAAAACATAACACCATATTGGTTAAATGAAGAAAAATTACTCCTTTCTCCCAGACAAAACCAGTAACCTAAGAACAAACATTGGCTTCTTAAATATCACTAAGGATACCATTAATACTTCACAAACAGGCTGAAGCAATATTTAGAAACTAAGTTGAAAACGGGTATCTGAAACTTACCCATTCATAGCAGCAGAAAATTACAAAAAAAAAAAAAAAAACACCAAAAAAAACCAAACAAAACCAAACCCAGAACATTTGCCAGAAAAGGATGACAGACAGAAGTGGTCCAGTATAATTTATAAATTATTTCCTGACTAGAACACATGGATAATTTGGATACGTTCTTGGGAAGTGGAGAACTTATGAATATAAGTCCTCTTAGAGACAGGATGATTTCTGTTACTGGAAAGAACTATAGTCAGTTACCTATTGGGTAAAATTTGCTAATTGGCCATTACTAGCACTTCAAAAAAAAAAGTGTTTTGCTTTTTTTAAAGGCAAGACATATGCACTAACTCTAAGAGTAGTATTGCAGAGTAAAGAAAGTTCTGGCTCAAGCACTCTAAGGTTTGAAGGGGAGATCACAGTTAGCTCTTACTGGGTCTTACAAACACCAAAAAATTCTGAAACTGAACAGAAAAAATGGAAAACCCAGTATATGGGTAGTGTGCTAAACCCCATTAACTGAAATATTACAAAACCATCATATTTTAAGCAATGTTCTTGTATATTTGGAAAAAAAATCTATTTTTTTTTTAATATAAAGCAAAAATGTAGTTTTCTGTGTTGTTTCTGTCTCTTGTGGACAACACTGAGCTGGGAATGTTTTTGTTGGAAGGTAGGAGGGATCTGCAGAAGAACATGGAATGGTTGGATGGAAGGGCAGAGTCCAATAGGATGAAGTGTAATAAGTTCAAGTGCCGAGTCCTGCATTGTGGCTACAATAACCTCCTGCAGTGTTACAGGCTGGGGACACTGTGGCTGGACAGTGCCCAGGCAGAAAGAGACCTGGGGGTGCTGGTTCACAGCAGGCTGAACGTGAGCCAGCAGTGTGCCCTGGTGGCCAAGAAAGCCAAGGGCATCCTGGCCTGGATCAGGAATAGTGTGGCCAGCAGGAGCAGGGAGGTCATTCTTCCCATGTGCTCGGCACTGGTGAGGCCACACCTTGAGTGCTGTTTCCAGTTCTGGCCCCTCAGTTTAGGAAGGATTTTAAGACACTTGAGCACATCCAGAGGAGGCAACAAGGCTGGAGAGGGGCTTGGAACACAAGTCCTGTCAGGAGAGACTGAAGGAGCTGGGGCTGTTTAGCCTGGAAAAAGGAGACTCAGGGGTGACCGTATCACTCTGTACAGCTATCTGAAAGGTGGTTGTAGCCAGGTGGGAATTGGTCTCTTCCTCCAGGCAACAACTGGCAGAACAAGAGGACACAGTCTCAAGCTGTACCAAGTGAAATATATGTTGGATGTTAGGAAAAAGTTTTTTATGGAAAGAGTAATAAAGTACTGGAATTGCCTGCCTGGGGAGGTGATTGAGTCACCATCCTTGGATGTGTTTAAGAAAAAACTGGATGTGGCACTTGGTGCCATGTTTTAGTTGAGGTGTTAGAGCATGGATTGGACTTGATGATCTTGAAGGCCTCTTCCAACCTAGTAATTCTGTGATTCTGTGAAATTACTTCACACAAAAATTCATATTTATTGTATTAATCCTGATAAAGAAAGAAACAGTTATTCTGCTCTTCTGCAAGCAGGAGAAGTTCTATCAGAGCATTGCACTCCTGTTCAGAATGAGATGTTCTGAGAATGGCTAACCAGAGACAAAGTCTTGCCAGCTGCAGGCAATTTGTATTTTGAGGCAATTTTGGTGATGCTGCAGACCGACATAGACATTCCATAACAGTAATTTTGTGGTAGCTGTGGTCTGATCCCATGGACTGAATGTCCTTTAGCAACTGGAGCATTAAACAGCACTTTTTGGTGCATCTTTTAGTTTGATTTCAGCCATGATGAGTGGAGACAGTTGAGGGATTTTCTTTGAAAGCACAATTCTGACACGAAAAAAAAACCAACCCAAATCTATATATATTAAAATAACTTTTGTGCTCCTCTTGTAAAGCTGGAAATGTAGTTTTTTTGCTGTATTTGAATTTTAGTGTCTGTAGAAGTATTTAGAAGATTGTGAGTCTCATTAAAGTTTAGTTATAATAAAAATTGAAAAAAATTATGCAATCAAAGTTTAGAAAAAGAAAATATCTTTTTACTGAATTGCTTTTTAAAACCCTATAAGAAGAAAATTGCTTCATTTTTGATTATTGAGGTTTTAAAAATTTACCTTCATAAGAAAACTTAGCTGAATCAATGACTGATAGCTCAAAACATAACAGAGCAGTATACCCATCATAGTGCCTATTTTTATGGTATATTCTTCACACCACATTTTGAAAGCTTCCTGTGGCAACTACATTTGTTATTTGCACAGCAGACAGCTTGCCAGCTTTAATTATAATCCACATGCAATTATAAGTTAGTTGTTGAACAAACAGGAGAATCTCAGTGAATATATAATCAAGTGTTTGGTTATATTAAAAGTTGTTTGTTAGGGCTAGTAAGGGATTATTTTCTTTATTTCATTACTGTGGTGATAACATTTCTATTTACCTGCACTGAAATGTCTTTCATTACCTTCTATAAAGGTCCTCCTGCCATTTTTTAGTTCTGCTGCAAATTCCTTAAAATGAAAAAGAAAATTTAAACATTTAGATTACTTTAACAAAGACCAAGAAAGAAAGAATGTGCAAATATATAAAAAATCAGGTCCCAAGCAATAAAACTCATGCATGATTTGTCATACTGTATACAGTCATGCAGCGCTTTATTTGGAATTTAATCTTCATGATTGCAGAAAAGGGAATAAACAGAATTTCTTTTTCAATGGCCAGAGATGCTCAGGTAGGGAAAATAAATATCTGCCCCAAGGTCATGGTCACTTCTGCTGAGAACTAGAAGAAATATTATTTGTCGAGTCTCCTCTTCCCAAAAGCCAGACTTTGGGGTTTTATACTGAAAACAAAAAGGATTTGTAGTATTTAGTTTCCCTCTTTCTGTATTAGTATTTACTCCATAAGAAAAGTCTCCTGAAATTCTGCAACTTCTAGACTAGCAGAAAATATCCCTTGAAGATTAAAAAAAAAAAAACATTAGAAGAGTTGCCTGATAGATCTAAATTAGCTCATGAAACCTAAGTGGATATTTACTTTAAAAAAATTTTGCAGGCGTATATAGATTGACTCATAGAACGTTAAGGGAACAGACCTTAAAGATTGTCTAGTTCCATCCCCCCTGCCATGGGCTGAGACACTTCCCACTAGACCAGGTTGCTCAAGGTCTTATCCAACCTGGCCTTTAATATTGCTAGGGTCATTCACAACCTCCCTGAGAACCTCTTCCAGTGTCTCATGACCCTCACAATGAAGAGTTTCTTCCTAATACCTAACCTAAATTTTCCCTCTTTCAATTTGTACCATTACTCCTTGTCCTATCACTACAGTTCCTGGCGAGGAGTCCCTCTCTGGCTTCCCTATTGGTCCCCTTCAGATACTGGAAGGTGCTATGAGGTTTCCAACCTTCTCTTTTCCAGGCTGAGGCACCCACATTTCTTAGCCTGTTTTCATAGGGGAGGGCTTTCAGTGCACTTATAAACTTCATGGGCCTACTCTGGACTTGCTCCAATATTAAAATTAAATATATCAATGTATGGTAAGTAAACCTGGTTGTAAGCAGTCAGGCATCCCTGACTTATTTCACTTCTGTGATGCTGTCTTGCCTTTGCAATGTTTATGGAGAATCATTTTCTTTGCTTGTTACAAATTGTATGCACATTCATTACAGTGGAATGGGACCCTGGGCAGAGCATTACTCTGTCCCAGGGGCAGAATCCAGTGGTTTGAGTTGGGAAGTTTCATCACATTATTGGGAATGTATGTACAATTTGAGAAGCGACTCCTGATCCATAAAGTACAAAATTATTTCCCGGTACTGGCAGTAATTTTATGGGTTTTCCACAATGGACTTAGAAGTGACTTGCAGTGGACTAATGTGTGATTTTAAATTTACTTCATGTTTTATATACAGACTGTGAATTTTAATTCTTCACTGAATTTTTGAATTTGTAACAAGTATATTCTCGTTTTTACACAGAGCTGCAGAAGAAAAACTTAGTCTACACCAAGTTAAAGGCAGCTTACCTACCATGTAACATGATAGTTTGGCTATAAAACTTGATAATAAAAATGAAGCTTAAGTCAGATTTAAGGCAACTAATTCAGGAATATCATTAATTAATTACAGCACTTGTGATGCACACTATTTACTGGCTCCAGAGAGATGTATGCATGCTTTGGGAAACGGGGTGAAGTCCTTACTTTTTGCTATCTGCTGAGGGTGGGAGTGAGCTTATGGTACTGTGAGCTGCTCTCCTGTCAGTAGGTTGGGCTGTTGAACTGAAAAAGTCTTCCTGAGGTGCTGGCTATATTCCTCTTCTTTCATGGGCAATCATATTATACAATGCAATTTATAAAGCAAACAAACTTCTTAAGAACAGCTGAAGAAATCTCCATCCATTAAAAAACTTCCATAATTACTCTGATAGTAAATAAAGGATTTAATTTCTATTCTGTTTAGTCATGGCAAATTGATACCCATTTATTCTTTTACTTGTAGTTTAAATAGCTCACATATCTTCCTAGTGTTTATCTTTTCTGCTTTTCCACACCCACCCCCTAACCCCCATATATTTAGATTGAACAGTCATGTAAGAATTGGATTGGACCTTAATTTTCCAGGTTTAATGAGCCAAAGCTTTTATTTCTTCCATCAAGATAAATCTCCATTATCCTTATTATTTTGTAAACCTTCTGTGCACTGATTCCAGTCAAATGCAGCTCTCTGGATGCAGGTGACCTTGCAAATTTTTTCCCTTTTTTGGAATGTTAGCTGCAAGTCATAACTGAATCATTGACTGAATCATATTGTTTATTAATTATATGCTTCACTCCTTTATCCAGGTATTTCATTAACAGCTCTCTTTTTAATATTTTTCCTCCTTTTTCCTCCCAGTTAATCTGATATTTTTTGCAAATTATCACTTGCTCCTTACCAAGGTCTAACCACATTTTCCAAAACTACTTTTTTGTCCAGTTTCTCTGTTACAGTTTTAATATTTACCTAGGTAATGTC
The DNA here is from genome assembly GCA_013398405.1 of Pheucticus melanocephalus. Classification (NCBI taxonomy): domain Eukaryota; kingdom Metazoa; phylum Chordata; class Aves; order Passeriformes; family Cardinalidae; genus Pheucticus; species Pheucticus melanocephalus. Next base: position 229,465 of record VZSJ01001666.1, on the reverse strand, counting down.
TAAATATGTATCACATTTTATTTTAGCAACTCTTTGATCAATGCATATGACACAACACTGTGGAATAACTGGGCTCTACTATTTATTAACAGCATTTACCCTTTAATATATATTTTTGAAACTATAAATCTCCCCTGAAGATAATTTATGATATCATGTATTTCTCTGGTAAATTCATACCAAAACTTGACTTATGGAAATACATAAAAGCTTTTAATTCCTTTGTCTTCATATGAACAATGACAGTGTTGGAGCTTTAAGCAAGGCAAGCAAAGTAACATTTTATCAGCGGTCTTGGATTTCTTCAACTCAGCATGGACAAGACTGAGTACATTGTAGAAATGAGCTCAGTGACAGAACTAAGCCAGACTGTGCAAATTTTATCAGAGTTCTTTATCATTAATGGGGAACTGGACTGTGAAGAATGCAGTGAGGTAGAGGAACTTCTAAATACTTTTGCTTGTTAGTACTCTATTATTCTTATCATCTTCATCTTACTGAGGATAGATCACTAATATTCATCAGTACAAAACATTTATTTCAGTCCACTACTGGGTTTATATGATGAAGTTTTGGTAGCAGGCGGCTGCAGGTGTGTCCTGTGTGAGAAGGGATTATGAGCTACCCCTGTGTGGGGCACAGACCACTTCAGCTGGCTCCAAAACAGAGCCACCACTGGCCAAAGCTGATCCCACCAGCGATGCCAATGGCACAACTCTGATAACATATCTAAGAAGGGTAAAAAACCTTGTATGGTAGCTCTGCAAGAAGATGAAAAAACATGCAAGAAACAGTCCAGCAGAAACTTGGATCAGTGAAGGAGGGGAGGAGGTGCTCTGGGCATGACAGCAAACATTCCCCTCAAGCTCAAGAAGACGACCATGGTGAAGCAGGCTGTTTTTCTGTAGTCCATGAAGGATCACACCAGAACAGACATCCATAAGGAGCTCGTGGAAAGACTATTGCAAGGGCAAGTTTTCTGTCAGGAACTGATGCCTATGGGGTACCTAGAGTGGATAAATCTGTTCCTGAAGGACTGTACACTTTGGAATGGACTCTTTCTGCAGAAATTCCTGCAGAGCTATATCCCATGGAAAAGACCTACGTCAGAGAGCTTCATGTATCCTGTGGAGAAGAGATCAGTGTGAGACAGAGGGTGTGGCAGCACTGATGTGTATGACCTAGGAGCAAAACCTTTCTCCATCTCTCCTAAATGCCCTATAATTTGCAAATCCATCACAAAAGACAATGTTGCTTCTAAAATCTTACATTTTTTAAAATGAAAAAATTGTTCCTTCAAGAATGAAAGCTGAAGAAACTGGAGCCTTTGTTATCTGCACCTCTAGATCTGCCCCATCTTGTCTCAGTTTTTATGTATGTAGCTGCCAGTGCTTATCACCTGTTTTCATACAAATCTGCCAGCATTGTTTTATGTGTAACTGGTGTATACTTTGCACTACATATGTGTAACTGGGCATTCTAGAAGTGAGTTAGTTTCATGGTTTATTATGCTATACAAGTCACAGAATGCACAAATCACATTAATGCATAGGACATCACATTTAAGCAAATAAGAGTCTTTAATAAGTTCAGTCATTACATGGCTTCAATTTATTTGTGCATATTATGACTTCTCAGAACTTCCCCTTCTGCCACAAGGTAATTAGATCAATCCAATGATGCAAAGTAAATGGCCTGTACCTGATGCACAAATGCTTTGATCAAAATTGTTATTTAAACCTGTCTCTTGAGACCCACATTGGGTTCCAATTAGACATGCTAGTTTCAAGAGCAGAAGGAAATAAGGCTCCAAATAAGCCACTACCCTTCCTCCTCACCTTCTGATAAGAGAGAGAAAAAACCACACAGCACTAATCTTCTCCCCTTCTCTGTAACCCAGATATTTGTGTATACTATTTCACTAACATCTAGACAAACTCTCCATTTCACTGGGTAGTTAACACATATTCTTCATTTAACATGACCAGAATAGATTTTCTAACCAAAATTTCTTGACAAAAAGTGAGCATGTAGATCTGGAATAATTTTCTGGTTTTTTTATCTGAATCAAAACAATTATGTATATTATAGTTTGTGAGATACATCTTTAACGTTATGAAAGAAATAAAGATCACAAATGTTGGTATAATGCTTCAGACTATATATAAAATATTTTTTTTAAATTGGGAAAAAACACTCTACCTTGTATTTCTTTTTAGCAAGTTTCTTTGTCTTTTAGAAGACTGATATAACTTTAGAAGAGGCTTCCTAATCCAGCAACAGAAAGTGTCTCATTACAGGGAAATGAGATACCAACATCTATGCAGGAGACACTGAATTCAATTTGGATTCATTCAGAGAGCTAGCTACAAAACATGGAGTATAGGTTGCAAACACAGCCTCAATTGGCAAAATTGAGAACTATGGCTTGACTGTGCTGAGAAAAAAATGTTAAAGCCAGTCCCATAGTCTCCTACAGCAACTTGTCAACCTTAAGTATACAGAATTCTAATTACAAAAAGAATAAATTTCTTTCTAGGTTCTCCTTACCCAGCCATTATATTGGTTTATATGTGAAGTACCCACAGTATATACCTCCATTACAAAATTCATTCAAATCTTAGGAAGCCAAATATGCATCGAAACTTAGATAAAGATGATCAAAACCTTATGACTCACACATGGTTTCCAGAAGTGCTCAACATCTAGGCAGAGCTGGGCAAAAGATTGACTATTTGCAGAATGGCCTAACATTTTATCTTCATGGTTTTCATGAATCCTTAAAGGAAAACATGATTCATTTTCCTGAGCAGCAGTTAGCTTAGGAAGTCATCTTCGTATGATTACATTTTGCTGCAAAGGATAAGATGAATCTGATCTTATTTTTATTTTTCTTTCTTTGTACCCATTTTGTTTGTCCTACTGTTCTCTGTTGATGCCAAGTTGCTTATATGATTTTTAGTATCCTGTCTGTTTCTCTGAATTAGGATTTCAGTAAAAAGCTATCAGCCTATGGGAAGGAAAACCAATCTAGCTAAAGTCTAGTGTTTATCAATATTCAGAAACCCCAGGCAGCCTGTCAGATATATTACTTCAGATTTAAGTCAGTTAGAGAATAATAATGTGTGTCTTAAATTAAAATGTGCTATTCAGCAAATGTCAAAGTTCATCAAAAGTTCTTATCTCCATAAAAGATAATGAACTCTGTGTCTTTATGGATGAATTTTAAGCTTAAGAGAATGTATAGCCATCTTCAGGACATTTCAGATTCAAAAATATGACTAAAAGAATAAAACAGACACCTTGATTTGAAGGAACTAAAACATCACCTGGGTCTCTCCACCACTCACATGGAATCGAGATCCTGAGCATCTTAACTTTTAGATATTTGTAATGGAGTAAAATTTTACCCACATTGTAAAATGTTTTAATGACCTGTGGGTCATTAAAAACAATTCACCTTGCTTGCCAAAAGTACAAATTGAGAAGAATGATTGTGATGTACCCTATCAAAAGTAAAAGAAAAATCAGTTCAGATTTGCAGTGAAAAGACAGTCTAATACAAATAAGCACCAAATATATATACACAATTCAAAGCTGAACATCAAGAAAATTTGTATTTAATTTTTTTTAGATTTTTGTCATAGCCTCTGGAAGTAACTTTGCTGCATGACTCATTGTTCGGAACAAAAGATGTAGGAGATAAAAAATGGGACAGAATACACAATACAAACAAGTCCTTGGATCAAAGTCCATGGCTGATGAAAGATTCCATTTTCTAGATTAAGAAAGAAGAATTTAACACCTTATTTTCCTGAACACAGACCTCTCATGTTCGGTGAACTTTCCATAGAGCACATGAGCTCTAGGTTCTCAGGTGTAAAAATCAGACAAGGAAGGCAAAACCAGCATGACTGAATCAATCTGCTGGCTAAACTAAGGGCAAGAAGGAATTGCACAGGCAGTGGAAGAGGGGCAGGTGTCCTGGGATGCTGCCTGATTGTGCGGGATTAAGTTTTAAAGACAAAGGTTCATTCTGGCTGAATTAGAAGTTGTGACAGTAACATATTTAGTCACTGACCTATATATATATTTTTTTTTTTTACTTTCAGGGAACACACATACCATGTACTTTAGCTGTAAAGAACTTCCATTCTTTGAGGAATTTATAAACTTGCTCAGCTTATAAACAAGCTCTCATAAAAAATAAAATATTAATTTCCCATGTAAGGATAGGAAACTAAGCTTAATAAATAAATTTTAGATGTAACAGCAGCAGACACTCTCTTCTGGGATCAGATTAGAAGAGAACACTGCATGTAGTTAAAATATTGGTGTCCTTGCCTTTTCAATATACTTAATTATAATATTCTATTCATTTCATATGCAAACCTATGTTCAAACATGAATGTCAAAAGCAAATCCATGATCATCAAAAGTTACCTTCTGTGTGTGCATATTGCAGAATGATTCCAAAAGTCAAAATTATGTTTCTTGAAAGCTATCTGATCTAATTTTAAATTCCAGTTCTTGGCTTATCCACTGCCACCTGTGGTGAGGGTTTCAATGTTTAATTATCTTCACTGCTAGGAAATCTTATCTTATTTAAAGCTTAATTTTATCTCACCTTAAATTCAAGGCATTGGATCTTGTCATCCCTTTATCTGCAAGACTTAAAAAAGGATTATAATTGCTTATATATTGTGCATAGTGACCGAGTTATGTTTCCCATACTTTCTTTCACAAAATGACCAGACTGAAGCCTTCCAGTCTCACAGCTAAGGCCTTCTCCTGGTATTTAAATACTTATTACATTTCTTTTGTTGACTCTCTTCTATATTTCTTCAAGTTTTGTCATCTGAATCAGACTTAACATTGTAGAAGCAAGCTTTCTAATTCTCTTCCTCTCAATTTTTATAAAAAAAATTATTCTCTGAAGACTACAGTAACTTTTATGGCAGCTACAACACTGAACATAGAATTCATGGGAAAATGGCCATTTATGAGCACCTTCAAATTCTTCTCTGAGTTGTTGTTAACCTTGCCTGAAGTTCCCTGTCCTAAAAACATTGTTTATGTTCTTTCCACCAAAAATGTTACTATATTAAGATTCTTCCACTAAAATATATTTGGCTCAACAGTCGGAATAGTTTGGATCACTCCATAAAATTTATAACTGTTTTTTATTTACTGGCCTATGAATGTGTATCGCATGAAAATATTATTGCAGAGGCATTTTATAAACTGGGTAGCAGTGAAAGCATTGGGAAAGGTAAAAGAGCAGTGTTGCTACCAACGACTGCATTTGGAGAGCTATCAGCAAGACTGTTTTAATACAAAAGCACTGATTAACTCAATTGAATAGATATATAAAAAGTTGAAATGTATTTCTAATAAGATACATTTTATCTTCAGATTTTATTATGCACCTTTATAATCCATCCAGAAGCAAACAGGAAAAAGGTATTTGATGATGCTTAATTTTCATTAGATATTTCTGAAAGCATAACAGTAATTTTTCATTTTTGTTATTTTTAAATAAAATTCCAAAATAACTGTTCAGTTACTCTGGTGTTAGGCTAATCAAACTGGAATTCCTTTGGACAGCATCTTTCTGTGCTCTGTTGCTTTTTATCCAAAAAAAATTATAATAGTTTTTCAACCTGTGAAGGGCTTGTATATTCTATCTTTAATTCTCTCTTGTGCTCTTTCTCCCCTTATTAGGAGCACTATATATTTCATATATGAAGATGAAGGTAAAACTATTGATGGTGCAAGGTTACATTAAAATGAGTAATAGTTTTGAAAAAAAGTAACAACAAATAAAATAATCCTAAAATAGTAGAAGCATATAAATGATCACTGAAAGGAGCTTCAGGACATCTGAGTCCTGCTTTCTGCTTGAAAGACTATTGTCACCAATGATTGCCACTCAAGATCAGTTCACCCAGGAAAAATCTAACCAAAATTCCAGTTTTTAGTAGACTTTTTAGATGAGTACTCATAGCCAACACTTTCTAGCCAGGACTTGAAAACCTTGAATGATGTGCATCTCCACAATCTCTCAGGCTAGCCTGTTTCTGCACTTGTGCACTCACTTGCCAGTGATTAATTTTTTGTGTCCTATTGTCCAGTGTAAACAACACAAGCCTCAAAAATGTCCCATTTCTGTTTTGCTTATCAATAACAAGAACAGTTTGCTTAGTTTGCTCATTTCTTCAAGAAGATTTATGTAGGTTTTGCCTTGCCCCCTAGTCTCTGCTCATCGAGTTAAGTAAACCTCTCCTTTAACATCAGGTAATCAGGTTCTTAACCACCTCAGTAACAGAGCCTGGCCACTCAGCATCATTCTTAAATCAGCCTGGGCAGGAGGATGGCATTCTATTCCAGGTACAGCTTCCCCAGAGCTGTGAAGAAGGAAATTATAAAAACTCCACTTGCTGAACTGAAATTCAATATGTTTCTTCTTGCAGAGCCCTGAGATTAATCACAGTCTCTCTGGATTAACACTGGCATTTTAATGGTTCCCTCTTATTCAGCATCAATTCATTGCTGGGCTGCACTGGGGGCTGCCAATCAGCCAAATAATTTAACATTGCCCCTCAGACTGGAATAGTCCAGTCACTTTTAAGTCCTATTTACATACGCCTGCTTATCCTTCCCAGTTTTTTATTTATTAATTATTAATTCTTAATCTTATCATGTAGTTTCTTTTAGTATCTAAAACTTGTGTCTCTATTGCTGAAACCAAAAGGTGCAATATGTCTGCACAGGGTGAGTTTTAGTTTCTGTAGATCAAGGGTGTATGGACTTACATGTCTTCATTAAAGCCCTCAAATTACATAAGTGGTCAGTGATTTTTGTTGGGAAGAACAGCAGTTACGTTAGATTTCTAATGGTTAAGCTGGAAATTTATAGCTTAAAAATTACTGTTTCAGATGGGAGACAAGGAATAACTTCATAAAATATTTATAAAGCAGGAGTAAAAATGAAATAGAGAACAAGGACAAAAAAGACATAGATTAGTATAAAGGATGGGGACAGAGTAGAAGGACAATACAGTAAATAGGTAAACAAGTTTTTTTATTTCATTGAGGAGATAATGGTAAAGGGAGAAAGTAAGAGAATAAGAGAAAAGCTTATAAATTATGAGGGAGATAAAAAAATATTTTATCTTCCCTCACTCTTCCAGAATATAGGTAGCATTAATCCATAATAGGTTAAAGGAGAGACTTCATTGTGACACAGTCAGTGCTTGTCAGTTTTTTGCAATCCTTTCAACAATTCCACATCTAGTGAGTGACAGACACGTTGGTTGCTTTCATAAACTGCCCACAGAGTTCATTCATCAAATAACAAACTTAGAGTAATAATGAGAACTCTGTGGTCTCAATCCAAAGCCTACCAAAATTAATAGGAGCAATTCAAACAGGAGTGTTCACAGCACTTTTCCAAAATATTTCCTGAAAGAGGCAGTCAATGACAGACTCTAAGCCTGATAAGAGTAATATGTTTAAAAAAAATCTTGATAAGTTCTTTCCTAAATAGCATCATGAAATGTATTTCTAAGTTGGAGGGGCAGTGTGTGTGTGTGTTGTTGGTGGATGATTGGCTTATTTGGAAGTGTACAATTTGAAAATGAAAAGTCATATTAAAAAGGTAACATTAAAAACATTAAGTAGATGGAAGGAGTGTTTATATTGCCTGGTAAAAAATCTTTTAAATTTGTGTTTTTCATTTATTTTATCCCTGTATTGCCTTTTTCCAATGTCTTTAGCATTTTAATAAATAGGACTATATTTTAAAATGTGAATTTATGTTCCCTCAATATTCCTAATAAACCAGAGGGCTAAATACTTAATTAAAAAAACCAAAATATAATGTACTTTTTGCTACTTTATCTGGCAGAAAGCTTAAGGTCCACAGAGAAAGGAGCACAGAGGACTGATGACAGGTGGGGGACTCCAGACTGTGCCCTGCTGTATGTCACTCCTTTCACAATGACAGAAGCCCTGAGGTGGAGAGGAGACTGGTTTCTAGGGGCAGCTAGTGTGTGTTTGAGCTCTGTTGCTAGAGGATGAACACTGCACCTATGTGTACACATGTGAGTATATTCCCATGAGCAGACCTTTTTCCTGATTAGACAGAGAGGGGAACAAGATGAAGCCATCAGTGCTGTCAGGATTTGACTGCTGACTGCTCCTGTTTGTGTTGTCTGTGTAGCTGGGGGTATATATCCACAGTACAGGTATGTACTCTGTGTGTTTGTGCCTAGTGGGATTACACATGCTGGATCCAAGGATACTGATCTGTGGTATCCTTGCCTCCACTTGACTACCGGATTTGCAATTCCCTAGCACATTCCTGAAGAGCAATTTATAAAAGATAATTCAGGGGATGTTCAATTTTTATGAAATGTTGCATGAAGGTAATGAAGCTCTGACCAAGCTTTCTGAAATTCTTTGTACATATAGTTAGTGTGTTTGCAGAGCACCTAATGACATTTAATTAAAAATATCAGAATCTGCCTGAAGCAAGGGTCTTCACAGTAAGACAAAAAGGGGGTCATAGTGATAAAAAAAATATTTTGACTAGGCTTTTAATTTTCTGGCAGGACAGAATGTGCAAAAGTTTATGGAGATGGACTAGGGCTAAAATCTTTTAACCACAGAATGGAAAAATGAATTAAAACAATGAAATAATAATTTTATTCCTAAAGAAATGTGGTCAGAATTTCTAAACAATTAAAATTGGAAAGTCTACAATTTTTGATGAAATTGTGGAAAAAAAACATATACAATGTAAAACCATGCTGATGTATTTACATAAAAATAAACATAATGCGCTGTATAATCTCAACTACTGTGTCCAGTTGTAGGACCATGAATTCAAGAAGGACATTTTTGTGCTAGAGCAAGTCCAGAAAAGGATGACAAGGATGGTGAAGGGATCTGTGGTACTTTAGCCTGAAAAAAAGGAGGCTTATGGGTGACCTTACTCTACAACTACCTGAAAGGAGGCTGCAGCCAGGTTGGGGTCTTCTCCCTGGCAACAGCTGACAGGATGAGAGGACAGGGTCTCAAGCTGCACCAAAGGAGGTTTAGGTTGGACATTGAGAGGAATTTCTTCATGGAAAAAGTGATTAAACATTGGAATGGACTGCCCAGGGAGATAGGTGCCATCACCATCTCTGGGTGTTTTTAAGGAAAGAATGGATGAGGCATTTAGATCATAGTCTAGTTGACACAGAGTGGTGTTAGGTCACAGGTTTGAGGCAATGATCTCAGAGGTCTTTTCCAGACTACTTGATTCTATGCTTCTGTGATTCTGTGTGAGAATGCCTAAAAACTCTTTTGTCTTTTCCAGACTCTGCTACCTGATGCCATGAGAGACAGCAGAGTTCCACAGAAACATATTTTAATACTTTTTGACCTGCAGAGTTTCACTGGAAACCACTCTTTATGGAAATATAGTGCAAGCTGAAAGGAATCAGAAGTGATTAAGAGAAAAATGAATCTCCAGCTTATTGCCAGATTCTCATGTACTGTGGGGCTACTAGAAGGTGGCCTGCACAGTCAGTATTCAGATGGTATTTTGCTTCAAATTGTAGAGTTTGGAACTGGAGTTTTGGATTTGTTTATATTGTCTCAATTGATACACTGTTCCTGTCCAGATTCTTCATCAAGACATCATAAAGATGTGCACTAACCTTCCTCACTAACATTTCCATTTCCAGGGAAGGCATTTCACACATACAAGTAGTACAGAAGCCATGGTGTGAAAAGCGCCCACTTCCCAGGCATTTCTTTTTATCATACATGAGCTGCACCAGTGTCAAAACTTTTGTAGCAAAACTTACTTTTCTTTTTTCCAGGAAAAATGCTGTCTTTTTTTTTTTTTAGAGAGAAGAGTTCCTTTTACCTTTAACTTTTTCAGCCACTCTCAGTCTGTAGGGTAACTCATGGTGCCCTATACTTCCACCTAGGTCCCATTTTTATTCCTTGCACATCTGCCCATTGGAGAGAGAAGGACTTCAAGCCTTGGTCTCATGGAAGTGACAATGTCATCATACACCACATGTACATGTGTCACAATTGCATTTTAATCTGCATTATGGGCTGACATTTGTTTTAATTCTTCCTTATTTCTAACTTCTTTCTTGTTTTCTTCCTAAAGGGCATCATGCGTTTCAATCTTGTAATGGACCTGAACATCAAATCTACTTAGGTCAATCCACTAAACTGTAAACTAACATACAATATCATACTCTGAATTTTAATTGTGGAAAATAAACCCACTCTCAGTAAAGCAAACAAAGATGTCTAATACAAGAACAGTCTTTAATTTTTCATTTAAAAGACATGTAGTCAGAAATTTTATTGCATATATTGTTTTGACTAATGCTTTCAAAAACTACTCCCCAAACAGTTAACATATAGTCAGTACTAGGAAGAGGACATTAGAGGTACAAATTTATGATTTCATGTTAAAACTTAAATACATGTTCTCTCTTATTCCAAATTTAATATAGATAAAATATTTGTTGTCTTGGGAGGATTTTATAATACTTTAATATGTTCCTTGAATTCAGTCTTTAAGTCCCATACGTTAGTTTACTAACTCAAGTATAGAATTTTTGTCAGCTTTCTTCCTCCAAGCTGTTGATGAATTAAATGATCAATAAAACTCTAGGAAGCTGTAATAATACTATGAATAGTTAGCATTTTAAATACAAAAAAAAAAAATCAAAATGCAAACAAATCCTGCATCTCCTTCTGCCAACATACAAGATTCTTGTTAATTTTAACTTAACCGTGTTTTGCAAACAATTTTTGGAATTTTACAGTAAGAGTATAAGAGTATTTAGGATAACATTTGTGCATCCATGTATGTATAAAAAAAGAAGTATCAAATATAAAAAAATGTCATAAATAAAGAACTTCCAAACCTATTAAAATTTGTCCTAATATTGAGTAATGGATCAGTATTTTCAATCACCACTTTCATGCATATGTGTTCGTAAGTCCTTTTTAGAACATGAAACATTTGAGCTTCATCCAGATTTCAAACTCCTAGCATTATGAACAATACACTAGACTACTTCCAACTCTGAATGGCAATAGCGTCATCTGATAGGCCAATATCAAAATAAGAAACTTAAGAACTAAGTGAATCCTGGGGAAACCCAAGAATGACCTGCAATAATAAAAGGAAACCAGTCCCTGCTCCTATTATGTGCATTTGTTTCTTTCCCTTTAGTTTGAGTGTGCTGGTGTTTTGTCTTCCTTTCCCAGTATCTTGCACTTGGGAATCCCTACCTCACTTGCTCTCTGGAGGGCATCCTTAAAAATCTGCCAGCTCTGTTCTGCCTGCTTGTTCCTGAGGGCACTTTCCCAGACAATACTGTTGAGTATATCCTTGAAGAGCTGGAAGGGGTCCTGACTTTTCTCTTTGTCTGACCCTTGCCCCTCAGGACTGTGCACTCCACCAGTGTGTGATCACTGCAGTCCAGGCTGCTTTCAGTCTTGAACCCACAGGCAGGTCACTTGCACTGGTGACCCTGAGGATCAGTATCCTGTTCCTTCTAAAAGGGCTGTGACCTGGCTGAAGAAGTTATCCTTCATGCATTCTGGGAATCTCACATGTGAACTCAACCCACAGCTTTCCTAGATTTTACTTTTTTCTTCCAATTCTCCCCCCAGTCCTGATGGTAGGGGAGTGAGCTGTGTGCAGCTTGGCTGCCAGCTAGGGTAAAGGCACAACATAATGCAGTGAGAGTGTAATAACTATTTTTGCTCCTTCGCACATCTCTTCCTAAAAATATAGGACATTTTATATTTTTCCAATTCCCTAAATTACAGTCTATCAAAATAAATCAGCTGAACAAAATACAGCAACTCCATACTTGTCAGCTAATATGCAGGAAGGGGTTTTATTTATTAAAGCATTAGAGGTAAAAGTATCTATTAGTTTTCCTCCTCATGACAGTGACTTCTCAACTGAACAACAATTACTGTTGTTTGGTTCAATATCGAAGGGAAATGACAGATTCATAATGAGTAATCTTATTTCTTCTCATAAAAATTTTCTTAGTGTAAAATTTTTTGGTAAACCAAAATTTTAGTATTTTATTTGATACAGCTTCCAGCATATTGCATAAAATAGAGGTTGACATACTTTATTATTAGTATTAGTTTTTCTTTTTTGTCTCTCTCATGATGACTGTGGAGAGATCAAAATTGAGAAATCTACAGAGGCAAGAAAGACATCCTTTGATGTGGAAAATAATCCAGGGAGGATGTCTAAATGGGCACTGGAATGGAAAGAGGCTGCTATAAAAGATCAAAAGAAGAAGGTCCCAAAGAGAACTGGCTGAACAGTAATTGGATGTTTCCTTCTGAAGAGTCTGATTAATGGTAGCAGAAGTATAAATTTACCTTAGAGCTATTTCCTTGTGAGCTTTATGTATGTATAGACATATTTATATATATGCATGAAGTTATTGCAGAGAATTTCAATGTAATTTGTACCATACTATAGAACTGTAACACTTTTTTAAAAAAAAACTCCAACATATCAGATATGCAACATTCCACACAGAGATCATGTATTGCTTCAAATGGTGGCAACTAAACTAAAAACTTACATTGTTATTAAGATATTGATTTCATAGATGTTTATGATACTCCATCGTATATAAGGACAATTAACAATCAAAAGGTTGTTAATACAAACTTAATTCCTGAAAAAACAGTAGAGAAACCTAAAATTATGACAGATTAATAATTAAATTGAGTAAACTCTACAGAGATCAGTGCTTTGGGAGAAGTTCAGAAAGGGAAAGTTTGGATACTCTAAACAGTATTATGTAACGTGTAATGTAATTAAGTACTGCAGCAATGTTCTTAACAAAAGACAATTTTCATTTCTATTTCTAATTATATTTGCTCTATATTTTAAAGCACAGATGAAAAATACCAGCTTGCTAAATAGAAAAATAGTTTTCAGTGCCTAGAGCATCTTTAAATAGGAGCATATTCCTTTATCTCTAGTTGAGATATTAAAGTTCTATTTTAGAAAACTGCATTATACTGTAATCTTTATTGTCATAAATATTGCAGCCCATGTCATGATGCTTTTGATAATTCTTTGAAAGAAAATGCCTAGGGATATAGCTTGGTTTTGGTTGCCTACATTACCTTAGTTGCATATTAACCAATTCCAAAAAAGCAATCCAGATTCAGACAAAGTACTTCTGCACTTGTTTCCTTCATTTGCACACAATTTGCAGTTATGAATAACAGCTTTTCTTACTTCACTCACAAATAACTGTGTACTGTTCTTTTATTGTGTTTTTGAGTTATCAAATGGCTTTTGGAAGAATATTATTAAGGTTTTATAACCTTTGTCTTCTCCTTAATTGAGAAAAGACATCAACAACAGACAAACAGAGAAACAAACCCAAAAATTAGTGAAAACCTATAGCAAAATCAATACAAGAAAAAAAGACCAAACAACTTTAAAACCTTGGTGAGAGTTAGCATTATAAAAGAAGTTTAAGGACTTCAGTCTAGTACCTGGGAAAGTAAAAATAGAATATTTTTTTATTTGCTAGACCTCTTTAAAAAAGAACCAACATCGCAATAATAATTGAATATCCTCATCTATTTTAACTGAAGTAAGAGCAAGCGTTTATCCTTGGGGCTAACCAAATACTGACCTCATCTTTCTTCCAAATAACCTATTTATTTCTTGCAGGAATTGAGAAATAAAGAAAACAAATAATTGCTTACCAGATTTTATTTGACAGAATCCAGTTAAATGGTGAAAAATAAAAGCATTGTCCATTGACTTACTTCAGCCACAAGCCTTTAATTGTAAAGGGTTATTTTTTTTTCTGGAAGATATTATTGAAATTAAATAGTTCAATATACAGCCCAAAAATTCAGTAGATGCTTCATAAAATCCAAGTTTAATATGGCTGTTATTTCCTGAAATTTATTTCATCCTTACGTCACCACTGAGCTGACAAAAGGAATACATGAAAAATTGAAAAGCATAAAAACTTGAAAACTCTATGATACTGATCAATAGGGATAAAGGTCTCAACTTTCTCAATGCCTATGGACAGACTATACTAGAGGTGAAAGGAACAGGTCTTTAACTGCATTCAAGATTCATGTACATTTCCCCTTTCTCTATTTTTCTTATTTCAGTAGAAGAAATCTAAAACAAAACAACCAAACAACAATAAAAAATCCCCCATGGAAAACAAACAACCAAACCCAAAAAACAAAACAAAAAAATCAAACAACAACAAAAAACCCCTTCTTCTGTCAAATAAAATGCTGATTTCCATTCCATACTATAAACAAAATTTCTGTGTTCTACACAATGAGATAGCAATGAAGGAAAGATAATAATTTGTGATTCTGATTGAGTCATACAATATTCGTCCTCTACTTGGTCATGAGATGTTCCTTCCCTTCCTGCTAGGCCTAAAAACTCAGTATGATTTAAAATTTGACTTTTATGGAAAGTGTAAGAATAATACAGATATCAGAATCAGCATATGAATATCAGATATCAGCACAAATATATATTAAAAAAAAAAATCACAGTAAATAAAAGACACAACAGAAAGCTAACTCTTCCAAAACTTGAAATGTGTACAAATAACCTAACCTTGTTGCAACTTCTTAGTTCATTACAGCTGAGCCATTTTTGATCCAGACCCTGTTATTTATAAGTGTGTCTGCCCAGACAAGAAAGATTAGAATAGCCTTCCTTCCAAAAGCCATATCCACCAGATCGAAATAACAAACATCCCATCCTACATTAATCAGGCAGCCTCTGCAGATGAGGCATGGCTCATCTGTTCATACTTCCATGAAAAATATTTTAATCAATAGAGATTTTCCTTTCTTCCTGTGAAAGAATAAAAAGAAAAAAAAAACCCAAAAAAACAACAAAAACCCTCTTACTAGAAAAAGGTTTTAATTCTACTTTCGGGGTAAGGATCGGTAGTTTACCCTTTTTTATTTAAAATTCCATTCCAAACTTGCTTCTGGTTATAATCCCATCTCTAAGACAATTCATAGGTAAAAATACTGAGAGTTTTGCCAGCAGCATGTATTAATTAATAGTAAACTAATTGCCTAAATGAAGCTGAGATTTAAAAAGAAAGAGACTGAGAGAGAAAAATTAAAAAAATGAATATGGAGTTGAGTTACACTTCAATATTTATATAATTTGAATGTTCATTTAATTTTAAAAGTATTTTTAATATTCCTTTTTGCAAGGAGTGAAGAACTACATGCAAATGATTTTGATATAAGAAAAAGCTACGATGTTTGTGAACATATATTCAGGACGGAAATTAAAGGAATATTATGGAAATTGAAATGGATTAAGTATAGCTAATATTAAAATACTTGAGAAATGTGTGGATAAACTATGCTTGTCTGTGATTCTAAGGATCTGTGTTGGATGACCCAAGAGGTGTAATGTTCAAAGAATTTAGCATCATGAGACTTCCCAATTACACGGAGTACTTTTGCTATCCAAGTTCTAAGCTATAAAGGTAAGGTATTAATGCCTCAGTTCTACAAGACACAAGTAATTCTTCAGAATTAATAAAAATATATGTAAATAATGCTAATAATGGGATCATTTTTGAGCTTATTCCTACAAGGGGAAAAGGTCAGCTGACTTTTTAATTGGTAAAAAGTCATAAATATTTGTCTCGTATTCAGAAAATTTGTATGCTGCATTAGCTAGGGATGGTACCTTTATAAGAGTTACTTCAACATTAGTATAAGTAGTAGAGAATTTACATTCGAGTTAAAATAATAAATAAGAAAATACCAAGGACTGTCTCACTTATTTTTGCCTGCACATCTGTGCAACATGTCACTAAATTCACTGGGAAAAAGTCCATCAGCAGGATATGGCCAAATGGTACACATTTTAATATTTTCTGGGCACAACCTTGGCTAGTCAAAACTCGTTCTAAATTTACTGGATTTCACCTGTGTCCATTTTTACTCACACTTTATTTTCCATCAACTTTCATCTTTTCTATTAAATTGATGTGTGATAATTATCTCCATCTTGGTTCTTCATCCTTTACATTGTGCAGCATTACTGAATTCTCCTGTCAATCACAGTTGAATGCAGCTTATGTCTTTATCCCTGCTCTCTCTGTACACAATTTCTGTTGCATTCTGATATGAATTCAGTTATTCAGTTAAGAACCAGATCCAAAGTACCCCATATCTTAATCTTTTTTCCTGAATATTTTATGCACTGCTGTGTGTCATGGGATGTACTGATGTCTAAGTCAGCTTTGTTATTTTCAAGTCCCGCTGTCATTTCCCTCTAAAAATTAAACAAATTAGTAATGTATGACTGGCAGTCAGGCTAGCAAACTCTGCCCATTATCTACCTGGACAAATAGTCTTTGGAATTTTTAAAACCATGATGAAAAATAAAAATCAGAAATCTTCTACCATTTTTTAAAACCTTGTAGAAGTTATACCTCAGACATTGACATTGGCTTTTCAGCAATGGAATAACTAATATCTGTGTCATCTGTTGAGGCATCTTACTACATTTGCTTTACTTTATCAGCTTTCCATTTTGGAATAATCAAAAACTCTGCAATTATTTTTGGTGATATGCTAGCTTTCACCAATGGTTAGTAATTTCTTTCATTGTTTTTTTTTCTCCTTTGGTAGAAAACAAAAGTACCTATTTTCTTAAGAATTCCTAAAAATAATCATGACACAGAAGTAATGTTAAGACGGCTAGTTTCTCACAGTGTAAAATTCATCATATACAAGTCCTGAAAAAGTTCTCTTTTTTCCTATAAGGAGCTAAATTGAAGTGTAGTGATACATAATCTGTTTGTTATGTAGTCCTGTTCATTGACTGAAGGACACAGACGATGCTATGCAAACAGAAGTCACTTTATTACACTAATCACCCTTATTTATAGTTCTCTAACTTCTATGCAAAATTTTCTGCTCAGACCCCTTTACCCTTGTTCCCTTAGCAACACAATCTTTTCTGTTATCAAGCCCCTGTTACATTCTTTTGTGCCAGCAATGCCCTTGTTACATCTTCTCTTGTCAGCGTGGTCAGAGAGACAAGACATGATGTTTTCACTTTTGTTCTTGCCTGGAGTTTATCTCTCCCATGGCTTCCACTGCACCAGGGCCAGGAGGTCTGCAGCACTACCCAGCTCAGCTTCCACAGCTGTCTGACCTTGCACAGCCCTGTAATGCTGCCACTGCTAATGACAGGCCATAGGTGTTCTGCCTTTGCAAGTCCTCAGGACTGGTCTTGTCAGGTTTGCCCTGTCTGAACTCTATATGCCTGCAGTTTTGTTTAACATGGTGTAGGTGTGATGGTAATTTCTCTACTTGAACACGTATCTATGGCTAATTTGCGTTATTCCTGTGTATTTTTATAGAGATAACAGAGTTTTATAACCATAATAAACATTGATCTACAGGTAATATTTAAAACGCTTCACACGATGGCTTAGTATACAGTAATTCTGCCCTGGTATGCACAACAGAAAGGGCCCTGACAAGCTATGTGTGCAGGGTAAAGAAGTACAGACATGGAGTGATAAAACATGGAGTATAGGTCTGGCACTGGAAAGCCCACAGATAAAAGTACTTAAAAAAATGTCAGTTAAAGAAATGTAAATGAGGGAGGAAAAGAAAATGGTTTAGTGGCAACAAAGATAGAGAAGAGATAGTATCTAAAATATACAAAAAATCAAACATTGTATGGAGACCAGTGAAGTAAAAAACTGTTAACAAACACATGAAAGTGATGCAAGCTGATCTTGAAGTGTGGAAGGAAGCATGTACATCAACAGGATACGTTAGCTGATGAAGAACTCTAGAAGTCTGTTGCTTCCCTCTGCAGCAGCTGAAACTGCTGCCTTTAAGACCTGGGAGAGCAATGAGAAGGTGGGCATAACCTCAGGAAAAGGAATGGTAACTATAAATAGCTAAGTTACAATTTCAATGGTATGATAATTACTATTGAGATCTCTGTAGGGAAATATTGTAAGTATTACTATTTGCCTTCTGTACTAAAAATTATTTTTCGATAAGATTTTTAATATTTAAAGAATAATGATAATAATAATAATGAATTCTTGGCTTTCTACATTAAGTGTGTTTTCTGTTTGAGCATAAACAAGATTGTGGGAACAACTGAGTTTTTACAGAGGTAATCTTTATGAAAAAGTTGATTTCTCTAGTGAGAGCTACATTCCACTAATAACAAACCAAATTTGAATTTCTAATTACGTTGCATATATCCTTCTGTAGTGTTTGAAATAGAAATTTGATTTCCTCAGTAATTACTTGTGTGAAAAAGGAAAAAAAAAGAAAATTATTATTAGTTATTATTTCTCAGACAGCTGTTTCCCACCTGTGTTGAGAAATCAGTGATGCTGGCAATGATCTAGTATAACATATTCCAAGTTTTAAAATATGCTCCCTATGTTATTTAAAGACCCTCATTAAAAGTGCTATTAATTAGTAATAACAGAAGTTAATTAAAAATAAGAGAAAGTATTACCTTTAATGTTTCTTATATGTGTTTCAAAAATAATGTTTTGGTTAAAGATACTTTGTAACATGCTGAAAACTAATTTGCTGTATTAAAATTTCAACCAAAATGGCACTACTTTTTTGGTAATAGATTTGCTAACATCAGCAGTACTTAAACCTTTATAGTGGACTAAAATGCTTTTCTGTGGGACCTATGTCCTGTCTTCAAGGCAGCTCAGGTAGCTGGCCCGAAAGCCAGAGTGCCTAGAAGAACCTGTGCAGCTGTTTATGCTGCAGCCACAAGGGTGTGTGCAGACAACATCAGAAATTTGAATGGCATTCCCTAATAGGACAAAGCCGGGAATTTCTATCCTTCTTCTAAAGCCATTAGCCCTGAAAGCCTGATGGATTCTAGCTGTTAATCAGCCCAGAATAAACTATGTCATCTTTCCAGTGAAGACAGCAACTCTGCAGGCAGCGTCTCAGGAAGAATGATACCTGGGGAAGCTGCCTCATTACCATTTAAAGCAACCAGGTTCACACAACACTCTTTCTTTTGGGATATTTCTAGAGGTTTTAAAAAATAGAAGACAGACGAAAAGTTGAGGTTGTGTTTGCACACCACCAGTGAACAGAGAAAGATGTGTAGTAATTACAAATGGACTAAGTATTTCAGAAAATGGAAGGCTAAGTGAAGTTCTAGTAAATGCCCCTCACATATGATGGACAAAAATTAAGAGGGCATCCATATGTTTTTGTTGCCTCATTCTTCATGGAGCAGCAAAAACCTTTTACAATACTTGCTGAAGAATTACAGATAAGTTATAAAAAAAGTTTTCATATTCTCTAGTATACAAAGCAAATATCCCAGGAAAACAGCAATAAGATATGCATGTGTGCATGCATATATGCATGTGTATGTTTGCACCTGGGGGAATACAAATCTTTTGCAGATTTCTAAGGAGGAAATAAGATGATTTTTTGAGAGATAAGCCTACAGAACCAGAATTTTGACTGAATATTCCATATTAAATTCTTTTTATTGACATCTATACAAATTTAAAATTGGAATTTCCAACATTCAATTAAGAAAAAAAAGTTTAAAATAAAAATTATATCTTTCCCCTATTCTTAACTTCTAGCTATACTTTTATTAATATTATGATTTGCAATATAGTCTTAATATGATAATTTCTAACAATTTTTATTCCACATCTATTTTCAGTACATATAGAATCAATGCTATTCCAGGTTTATTTGTACAACTCTACAGGATTTCTGGCTCCAGGATTAAAGTATATAAAAAACCAAAAGAAATAGAACAAAAACAAAATGTAACGAAGTTTAAAAGTTATGAAATGTATGTAAATTAACTCCTAAAAGAAAAAGAAAACTGAAAGCAGTCAAATTTTTTTCTAATTGTGTCCACCTTATCCAAATATCTCTTCTTGTTTTTTCCAGTCAGTTACATATCTTGTAGATTTTCTTCCTAATCTATGCTCCTTTTTATGACCCTTGTCTTTAGCACAAAAATCATATATAATCAGTGCCTCATGTTCACATCAGCTATTTTAAATCTTAAAATTAAATTTACTCTTCCATCACCCCAGCATATGACCTGTTGTTTCAGTCAATTATTTCCTAATACTGTTTGGCTGGCTTTATACTATTTCTGAATGAAAAGACTGCTATAATATGGACTAGACTCAAATTTAGGATGTATAAGTAGCTTTCTCCAATAAAATAATGTAAGACAGTAAAATATAATTGTTTTCATTATCTGTTATCATTAATATTTTAATCTCCCTCAGCCGTTTGGGAAGATAGACCAATGTTATTGCAGGTTTAAAAATCATGTAAGTAAATCTGCTTACAGTAGTTCCAATTCTGGATATGTCTGTCATTCAAGCTGACACAGCTAACCTGTTTTCTGGACTATAAAGCAAAGTACAGTTCTTTCCTAAAAATTCTGCACTTCTGTGGCTGAGCCTAAAATAAAAAAAATCTGTTAAGAGTTTTGGCTTATTTGTTAAAGCAAGATGCCATTCTTTGTGGGGTAGAGGCACCTCATGTCTGTTTCCCTCACTGACATCCATTTGAAGAAGTTCATGTGAACAAAGCTCTTAACAGAGAATTCAAATAAAGTTCTGGGCTTAAGTTAAGATCTCTGTACCACCCTTTCTTTCAGGTGACAACTTCTGTGAGGGCTGAGTAACAAGCACTTTAAAAATCAATGCATGTTAACAATATTATGTATGGTTGTAGAAATTAGGTTGCTGGCATTTTGCCAAATGAATATTACAGGATGGCTGAAGGAAAAGATGCATAGCAAGATTAGGGAATTGTCAAAAATAACATAAATGCCTCGTGATTTGTTCCTAGATTATTTCTTTACTGTTAGAAATATTGAGACTATGTAATAACTGTCTTTTAGGTGAGTAAGATCTAAAGGTATTATTTTCAGTTCTAAAGTGTATTTTTATAGTCACTATTTCTATAAATTTTCTCTCATACTATTAGGCATTGAAGCAAGCCTGCTTGTCCAGCCCAAAAAATAATAGTGCCATGCCCTCTTGAGAAAGAAAATACAATGATCATTCCAAACATGCCAGACATTCTAAATACTCTATAAACAGAAAATAGAATGACACAGTGTGTAGTCTCCTAAGTCTGACCAACAGCAAAATATTATCTTTTATTTTTTAAAAGGAGACACAGAATATTATTTTAATACCTACCTCAACCTATCTGGCCATTATTCCTGATCTTAAAAAAACCAAACATTTTTAAATAAGATTCTTCTTCTGTCAATATTCATATGGTTTCAGAAGACAATGACATCTCACTGTTTTTCTAATTTTATTAATCTCTACAGCTTGCAAAGTTATCCTTATGATTTTTGCCAGAGAAATATTTCTCTGGGAGCAAAACATTAGAAAGAGAGTAGAAAGTTAAGTGAGAGGGGTTTTTTTATATATCATCAAGGGAAAACAGTTTGGTGCACATGAAAGAATATATGACATTCCTTAGAACATACACACGGTCTTCTTTTCCTATACAGGTGTTCCTGCACACACCTATAAAAGGAACTTCAGGACATGCTGTGCCCAGCCAAGAGTTGGAAGTGGAGACACTGCTGTCCTCTATTCAACAGAAACAAAGCTCAGCAATAGAAACAATGCTGAGAGGAGGACTCAACACATTTAAGATTCTTATTGTGTAAGTTTTTCTTCCTCGGATTACATTGTGTTGTATTGAAATAAAACCCCTGAAGGAAGCAAGGAAATATCTGATTTTTCAATGTTCGTCATGGTACCAGAATAGAACAACAGAGTAGGAAAAAATAAATCTGTATTTAAAATACTTTTAAAAATCCAGTTCTCTGAATAAAATTGTCATCATTCTTCCTTGTCACATTATCATATTTATAGTTTTAAGTACTTTTAATCTATAGAAATTAGGTTTTGGAACTCCTTAGAGAAAAAACATATCTCACTTGATGGGTAACAATTATCTTGTGTACTGAGATAGTATAGGTACTACTAAAATTATGTATGCAAGGACAGCAATAGAAAAAACACATTCAAGATGAGATTTTATTTCTTGAGATACAAAGTGGGATTTCTATCTTTTCATCCATTAATTTTAATTCTGTTCATGCAGTGTGCAATAATTTCTTTTTCAAGACATGGGAATGCAACTTTCCATTATAGCTGAAAGTTATAATGGAAAGTTGCATTCTGGCAAGACAGGAGCATGTTGGGTGATGCTTCTAAATTCATATACTCAAAAAATTCAGAATGTGTTTATCAAAGCTATCATAGAATGCTGAAGGGATAAGAATTTTTCTCTTTAAGGAAGTCAGAGACAGAGAAATTTCTATCTATATCCTAATCTATGTTTTGAATGTAATGAGTGTAAAAACAGTTTGAGACTCAGCTATAATTTTGCATTTTCACTTGTATATTCAGAATGGCAGGGTTCAGACTGAGACTGTCTGCTCTCACATGCAGCCCATCACTTCTGCAAAGCTACCAAAACATTAATGGCCACAGAGCTCCACCCAACATTCGTGTGCCTTCTCCCTGGAAACACTTCAGTCCTTGGACCATGCTTTTCTTCTACATTTTCTCTGTTAAAGTATCTCTTTTTTATTCAGGATCTTATGTTTACTTCTACGAAAAATTAATGACTGTTACAACCATCTTACTAAGTAGGGACTACTTATAAAGAATTTTAAGGTTCTCCCACAGAGAACATCAAAATAGTAGGAAGTCAATGACTCCCTTCATTCTGGTATGCAACATCTACTCACTTCACTGGAGTCTCTAAAAGGGGAAGA